>JAOXOE010000506.1:1399799-1421556 GCA_028565055.1 Phoeniculus purpureus
CCTTTCGACGACCCCCCTGACCCTTCAGCTGCTCCCCTGATTCTTCAGGCACCCCCCCCAGACATTGAACTGCCCCCTCAAACCCTCAGATGCGCTCCCGACCCTTCAAATACTCCCTCAACCCTTCAAAAGCCCCTTCAAACCTTCACTTCCACCCCGACCCTTCAGCTGCCCTCCTGATTGTTCAAATACTACCCTCGACCCTTCAAATCACCCATGCAACCCTTCCAACTGCCAACGACCCTTCCAATATCTCCCAGACCCTTCCAGCTGACTCCCCAGATCCTTCAAATACCACCCCCCCACCCTTCAAATGCTCCCCTGACCCTTCATCAGCCCCCTCAAACCTTCCAATGTCCCCCTGGTCCTTCAACAGCCCCTTCAAACATTCAGATGCTCTGCCCCGACCCTTCATCAGCCCCCTCAAACCTTCAAATATTCCCATAACATTTCAACAGCCCCCTTAAAACTTCAAATGCACCCCCAATCTTTCATCTACCCTCCTGATCCTTCAAATACTGCCCTCAATCCTTCAAATCACCCCTGTGACTCTTCCAAGTGCCCCCCCAACCCTTAGTGCCCCCACACCCTTCAGTAGCCCTCATGACCTTTCAAATCCCCCCTAGATGCTTCAGATTCCCCCCCGACCCTTCAGCCTGCAGGATCTGTGGGGTCACACACACATAAACCTGAGGGTGACCCCACTCCATTTTGCAGGTGAACCCCCCCTGTGACCCCAGTGTGGGCCCAGCATCATGTTTGGTTCGTCACGGGGTGGGGTCCGGGGGGGCCAGGACCAGTTCAGCTGGGAGGATGTTAAGACGGATAAACAGCGCGAGAACTACCTGGGTAAGGGCTGGCCTTGACCCCCAAACCCCAAGACTGTGGCCCCATCCTCTCAGGGCCTCCTCATAACCCCTTTGGAATTACGAAGTGAGTCTTGGGGGTACAAAGAGAGTTTTGGGTACAAGTGGAAGTTTTGGGGGTACAAGTGGACTTTTTGGGGTTACAAATTGGGGGGTTGGGGTACAAATGGGGGTTTTGAGGTTACAGGTTTTGCGACAAAAAAGAGAGGATTTGGGGTTAAAATAGGAAGTTCTGGGTACAAATGGGGGTTTGGGGGTTGCAAGTTTTGGAGTTTAAATGGAGATTTGGGGCTACAAACAGGTTTTAGGGCTACAGATTTAGGGTTTGGGGCCACAAATTGAGGTTTTGGGGTACAAATGGAGGTTTTTGTACTACAGAGGTTTTGGGCTAGAAATGGAAGGTTTGGGATTAGAAGTGGAGGTTCTGGGGTTATAAATAAAAATTCAGGAGTCTCTCTCCCACAGGGAACTCATTGATGGCCCCTGTGGGCCGCTGGCAGAAGGGGAAGGACCTGACATGGTACGCCAAGGGCAAGAAGGAGACCACCACTCCTTTGTCCCGCGAGGAAGAGTTGGCCGCTGTCAGGTTGGCCGAGCAGGAGGCCATGATGGCAGCTCTGTAAGTGTGAAACCCACACCCCACACTGCACCCCATTAAAAAAAAGGGGGTGCAGAGCATCACATCCCTGCATCACCTCCTGGGTTTGGGTTTATAGGGGCTACAAGAACATCAAGAGACAACCAACTGGCCTCAGCAAGGAGGTAATGGGGACACCATGTATCCCCTTAGCCTCACCCCTTCTGGGTGTCCCTTCATCCCAAGCTCTGTTTCATTTTGGGGGGTCATGGGTTGATCTTTCCCTCAGGACCTGGCTGAGGTTTGCAAGAGGGAAGGCACTGAGCGGGATGAGAAGAACGTCGACCGTGTGGTGGGCTTGGGCAGCACCAGGTATGGGGAGCTGGGGGTGTCCTACATTCCCCCCACCCCAAGTTTTGAGGCAGTTTGATTTATTTTGCCCTTTCAATATTTTTAAGTGGCAGTGCCGGCCGGTTGATGCTCTCCAAGGAGGACAAGGAGGCGGCCAAGATGGGGCTCTCGGTCTTCACGGTATGGAGCTGCAATCCTCATGAGGTTCAAATCCCACCAGAAAAGGATGGAAAAGGGCAAAACTTCTGCCCCTCCTCAGGGTATTTTAGATGCAAAATGAAGCTCCACGGTTCCTGTTTGCACTCAGTTTGTTTGTGAGGTTTGAATTCAGAAGTAGCTCTGGTGGGGATTTAAGAATTTATTTCCAAATTTAAAATTCTTAAATCCCTGATTTTAATTATTTTTTTTCCCCCAACTTATTCTGGTTGTTATTAATTTTCCCAAAGGCAATTTGCCTTTTATTATTTTTTCCAAATTCAACTTCATTTTAATCCTTTCAAAATTTAGGTTTTTTTTTTTAAATTTAATTTTAATTTTCAGCTGAAATTTAATTTGATACTTATTTGCTCCAAAATTAATGTTTTCAAATTTATTTTTTAAATTCTTTCCAAACTTGTTTATTAATCTTCTGAAAATAGAACTTTATTAATTTTTCCAAATGCAATTTGATTTCTGTTGTTTTTTCCAAATTTAATTTGATTTATATTACCTTTTCACAAATTTAATTGTATTTAATTTCTCAAAAATAATTTTTTGTTTTAGTTGAACTATTTTTCTCAATTAGTTTTAATTTAATTTGACTTTTTAAATTTTAATTATAATTTTTAAAGGGAGAAAACCCTTTTTTCTTGTAATTTGAAGCTACAGGATCATAGTTTCCCCCTGTATTTTTCCCCCTATTTCAACCCCAGCACCAGAAAGTCTGCAGCAGCCCCGAGACTTCTGTCTCCAAGAAGAAGCAGGAAAAGGAGAAGGAGAAAGAGAAGGAGGAGAAAGTGGAGGAGAAATGGTGAGGATGAAGACCACAGTTTTGGTGGAAAACCACCAGAAATGGCCTTTTTTAAGGGGACAAATATTTTTGCAGAACAATTTTATGGCTTCGTTTGGCTTTGGGCTAGTTCTGCATCTGCTTGAGTCATCCCCAAAACTTCTGCTTTGACCCCAAAACCTCTTAAGGTGTGGGTTTTTTTCTGAGGATGTTTTCATGGTCAAGGAGTGATGGGTAGGATGTGCCTGGCTGGAGGGTTGGAGATGAGGTTCTGGAGCTCTTCTGGAGCTTGAGTTCTTCCTTGCAGGCCAGAAGGTGGCAAGAAATCCAAAAAGGAGAAAAAGAAGAAGAAGAAGAGGAAACATAAGAAGGAGAAGAAGAAGGACAAACATCACAAGAAAGATGCTGCTCCATCATCATCTGATTCTTCTCTGGACCAGGATGAGAGGTAGCTGGGTTGGGTTGGGGGTTGAGCTGTGGTCAAGGAAAATTGTTGCTGGAAAATGGGGTGAAGGACTGAGGGGAGACACATGGTCATGGGTGGCATCACAATACCCCATTGGTGTCTCCTGGCTTCCTCAAATGCCTTTTTCATCTTAGAATCAAAGACTTATTTGGGTTGGAAGGGACCTTCAAGAACATCTAGCTCCAATCCCACACCCCTGCCATGGGGGGAAGGACATCTCTCTCCAGCCCACGTTGCTCAGAGCCCCATCCAACTGGTTCCTCTCCATCTCTTCGTCCTCCAGCCTGTGGTGGTACTAGGGATTGCCCGACCGAGGTGCAGAACCTTGTGTTGAACACAACTTGATGCCAGCTACAGGCTTGCTGAGGCCACACTCTACCCACCACCCACATTGCCCATAAAGATGTTCAACTGGTCCCAGAACCCATTTTTCATCTCCAGCATTAGCATGGTATCCCCAGTGTTCCTGGTGTCACTGATACCTGCCATTCTTGCAGGCACCACCGAAAGAAACCCCAAGAGCGCCCTGACAGATCTCATCGCGGCAGCCGGCGTCGGCATGACACAGAGTCCTCGGCCAGCAGCCTGGAGTCAGGTCGGGGCCCCTTGCACCATCCTGCCCGTCACAGGAGCCGGAGCCGGGATGGTCGAGGCCATCACCCATCCCCATGGCATAAGGGGAGGAAGAGGAACAGGAGCAGGTCCCCTTTGTCCCGTGGAGTCAGGCAGCGCCACAACACCGATTCAGAGGACTGAGGAACTTGCTTTGGGGTTTTATTTTTCTCCAGGGAAATCTGGCAGAGGTATTTTATATTTTTTAAGGTTATTAAAGGACAAAAAGCTGGGATGCGTCTGGCTGCTGGTGCCTTGTGTTTATGGAAAGAGACTCTGGATGCTATTAATTATTTTTATTATTATGGGGTTTAGTGTCTTTAATGGACAGAGGAACTGCTAGCCAAGGGGATGAAGAGGATTTTCTTTTCTTAAACCCTCATCACCTGCAAAAATAAAACCTGGGGCTCTCGCACTTCCCAGGTTTTGCCTCATGGATTTGATGGTTTTATGATGGTTGGGCTGTGAGGGTGTCCATGGGGTATGAGTAGGCTGTAAAGGTCACGAGTCTTCCTCCACAAGGTGATATGGGGCATCACGTACTGTCCATAGAGCCAGGAAGCATTGAGGATGTTTCTGGAAACCCCAGGACAAGGTAGAACCCTGGCCAAGCTGCTTCGAGGTGGTATCTATCCCACTCTGTTCTCAAAAATCTTTTAATTTGGGCAGACCCCTGGTGGGATATGAAGCAAAGGTGGCTCCATCACCCCCAAGCTCCTGTCAGGTGACAAAAATCACCACAGGGATGTCTACACCCTGGGGTTCCTCTGCAAGGGGTGGAGCATCCTAGCCCCTGGGGACAAGTGATCATGAGAAGTGATGGGACATCTTCTGTAGATGTTTGCCCTGGTCACATTGACCACAGAATGGGGCAGGGAGCCAAAGCTCTGCTCCCTTCTGGGATTTTATACCTCAGAACTTGCTGATTTATGCACCTGGTGCATCAAGAAGGGGATTTTCCATCAATTAGTAGAAATACTGATCTAAATGGAAGGGGGCTGTCCCAAGCAGTAGCTTGGCTGGCCGTGCCAAGCACAAGTGACTCGTTTATGTCATCAATGATGCAATTTTCTCCCCGCTAGAAAGGGTGGGTTTGTGTGTATCTGGGGCTGGTGACCAGTGCTTTGGCAGTGTTGGAGGATCTTCCATCATCTCAGTAGTTGTGGGGATGGGGTGTGGAGCTGAGCTGCTGGTGCAGGGTGGGACCAGTCATTCCCAGGGTGGAACAAGGGCAGCATTGAGAGGGGACACTGTAGGATTGGGGTGAAGAGCTGAAATAAAGCTCTTCTGTCCTGCTGCTTGCCCTGGCTGCCAGCACGTGATTACCCCCCCTCCCCGGTATAGGCAGCAGCAGAAGCTGCAGAGCAGTTGGCAGCTTTGGTATCACATCTGAGAGATGGGATCTATCCAAAGGGACCTGGACAAGCCACAGAAGTGGGTTTGTATGAAGCTTATGAAGTTCAGCAAGGCCAAGTGCAAGGTCCTGCACCTTGATTGTGGCAACTACTGGTACGGTTAGACTCAGTAACACATCTGGGAGGTCCTTTCCAACAAGAAATATTCCATGATTCTGTGATCAGCATGGGTTGGGAGATGAACGGATGGAGAGCAGCATTGTGGAGGACTTGTGGGTGTCCTCAGGGACACCTTAGTGTGACCTTTCAGTGCTTACAGGGACAATGTTTTAAGCAGGGGCTATGTGACTGGACAAGGGCTGATGGTTTAAACTAGGCAAATCAGACCAGATAGAAAGTAGTTTACAATGTGGGTAGTGATACCCTGGCTCAGGTAACTGCTCAGCCAGCCAGTAGAAGGTCCACACCTAGAATCATCCCAGGCCAGGCTGGATAGAAACCTGTTCTAGTTTCAATGTCCCTGCTTCCTGCAGGAGGGTTGGACTAGATGAGCTGACGATCCATTCCCATTCAGACCAGTCTATGATTCTAATTCCACCTCACGTAGCACAACTGAGTTAGCCCCAAGCCCAGGTCCCCCCTGGCCAGAGGCTCTGATCCTGCTGGTACTCACCAGCCTGAACTCACTGAGCTTGAATTCACCTTCCTTGTGATTCTGGGGAGGCAGTCTGCATCTGATGCTTGCTGAGCGCATCCAATGCAGAGCAGTTGTGAGGATGGTGGAGCAGGGCTGTACTTCAGAGGAACCCAGCACTAGGAGCTCCAGGCTGAAAAGGGAAGTAGGGGAGAGCTGAAACCCTGCAGTGACTCACGACACTCAGGGCTGAATCCTCTCCTTCAGTCCCCATGTTAGACTCACCACAGAGGAACTACTCACCAGCCCTTAACCCCTTGTGGGGTCTGATGGAGGTGTCTGTACCTACTCCACACTCAAATCCAAGATCTGAGCAAAACACAAAAAAACGAGTGAGGAAGGATGAAGAAACTCAGCTGCATCCTCACCCCCAAGGCTGCACAGCCCATCCACCTTGCTGCTGAGCTGCTACACTGGTTCCTGGGTGGACTGGGAAGCAACTGAGGAACATTTGGACCTGTTTGCCTTTTCCCCTGAGCATGAGCTGCCTTCTGCCTGGCTGGACCAGTGTCTAAAATCCCTGGGGGCCCAGCTGAGCCCAGAACAGAGCACAGTTCCAAGCAGATGTGCTCCCACAGCTCCCTCATCCTGGATAACATCAGCACATTCTTTTCCTCCTTATAGCCCTGGCCAGCAACAAATTCCAGGAGCAGGATCTGTGCTGTGAAACTTCTGCCCTGCTGATAGGGTTAGGTATCACAGCAGGATTTAGGGTTGTGGGGTGAGAGAGGAATGGGGGATTCCAGCCTTCAGCAGGCCAGAACAAGTTCAGTTCCCTCTGTAAACAGGAATAAAGGTCCTGCCCTATGCAAAGATCCTGATTCAGAGCTTGAACTTCAAGGCAAGACTTCAGAAGAATAACCAGATTTACAGGAGTTTTGCAATCCCATTATTTACCTAATAGTATTTACCTTTTACAGGGCCTGAAAAAACCTTAACTTCCCACCAGCTTGAGACTGGGCACAGAAGACACCTGTTTCATTGATGAGGACAGTCCTAGAACGAAGCTGTGCTCGGGATGAGGCTGGTCTGTGCACACGTCAAGCAGCTGCTACTGGAAGGATTGAGAGGAAACAAAACCCCAGGGGAGTAAGGGAGGAGTGTGAGATGCTCAAATATCATATCAGACTGTTTTGGTTGGAAAAGACCTTGAACATCATCAAGTCCACCACTCAGGTCATTCAAAAAGTCAGCTCTTGCTTCTCACTGAGAGGGCAAGACATCAGGTCAAGGGCCATTAGAGACAGCAGTACCCCAGTGTGTGCCCCTGGTATTGCCATGGTCCCCAGCGACACCTGTTCACAGCCTCAGGTCTCCTCACCAAGTTAGAGAGTGACCAACCTGCAGAACACATCAGGGAGTCAACTGCAGCTCCAGCTAGGGAAGCAGCCAGCAGCTGGCAACAGCCTTGAGCATCACCAACAGCAAGAAGCTGTAGCTGACGGGTAACAGCAGGATGATCAGCTGGGAGGAGCTGGGTTCCTGGTCCAGAGGCAACTGAAGAGTGGGAAAAGGCAAAACAAAGTATTTAGGAAGGCAGAACTTTCTATTTGCAATTCCCAAACTTGCTAATTAATAGACTAGAATAGGATCAGCAGAAAGAACAATCTGTTGTGGGAAGCCACAGGGCTGCTCAAGAAGCTCAACAGATGCCCCTGAGGCAATGAAGGAACTGAACAGAAGCCAGCTATAACCTCAACAGGACGAAAGAACTACTGCCCACCTCTGCACTGGCAGGAGCTCAGCCAGGATCTGGAAAACGGGGTAAATTTTAACACAGAATTGTGATGTTTGGTTCGATACCTACAAAGATGCTACAAAAAAAACCTAAAACCAAACACGATACCCAGGTGCAAGTTTCATGAAACTTTTTATTCAACAAGTATCTCATTATGATTCTGCCAAGATGATCAAATGAACAGCAAGGCATAAAAAAACCCCATGAAATAGTTAAGAGATTTTTATTCTAATAGCTTTAATTACAGTGCTTGTTTGTCAAAATGGAAACTGAGAAGTATACAAAAACAGCTGATTACTAAGTGTGTACTGAAAGCAATAAAGGTTTCCACGACACTAAATAAACCAGTTCTGATAGTTCCTCAAGTTAAAGTTGAACAGCTCCAGCTTCTTCAGTGTTTTATCAAAATACAAAAGAAAAAAAAGTAAAGAGGTCAGGATTTTTTTTTTTGTTTTGTTTTTTTCTGATGGCAAATCTGAACCTTGCAGTATGAGGGATGCCAAGGGTTTTCACACATATACAGATACAGGATTGTTCCGCAGATGGGACTGAGTAACTTCTAGAGTGGAATGACTCTCCAAACTCTCATGCTTTTAATTTATTCTTTTTTCCTAAAGGCTATAACATGGATGTTTTGGTGTTTGAGTTTTGTTTTTCATGGCAATTCTTAACGTTAAGTACACGACTTTCTTCCTATAGAGCTTAGGACTAGTACAGGCTGTGCTTTCTGTGGAAAGGTTTTGCCTTCTGGGAGTGGTTTACATACAAGAAAAGTACAAAACACTTTGTTTTGTGACAATGACGACAGGCTAAAAAAAACAAACAAAAGTGTTCTGGAAATTATTAACTTCAATGGAAACCATCTCACCTGAACCAAAAAAGTCAAGATGTTTAGCATGATGTTGCGAAGCTCATCTAAACCAGGTCCGGCAAATCTTTTTAACAAGTATGAACAAATGTGAGAACATGAAGAGCCACAGATCTATCAGTTACAATCTGTTCTTCAAGCAGATGAAGCTAACTGGCTGTCAATCATTGCTTCAACTGTTGCAAAAAGAATCAAAAGTCACCATGCTAAGAGCCAGAACGGCAGAAGCCATGTCAAAACTGTGTGGAAGTGTTTTTACTTTTCCTCAACTACTTAAAAAAATACAGGATTTCAGGTTTTTAAAAACCAACGGCCAAAAAATGGATCTCACAGACCTCACAACCCAACCAAGATCGGATTCAGCTCTACTTTGCACGAGGACCACTGGCAAACCCTTGTGTTAACTCGCTTTAAATCCCTTCTGAGTACTAAACAGTGAGTTGATTCTTTACAATTAAAAAAAGCTGAGTAATATTGCATAGGAGTACCAGAAACTGCCTCATTGGAAAACAAAAACTATTTACATTAAATAAGAAACCTAAACTGTTTTCAGGCTTGTATTTGCCACATTTACAGCACGGATGCAATATATACTGTGACAAAAAAAAGAAAGAAATGAAAACAGCTTCCGGCACTCAATACCACAAAGTAGCACAGTTTGCCACATTAGAGTAAAGCGAAGGGTGAATAGGAGGAGGAAATAAGAGGGAAAGGGTGGAAAAAGAGGGAAGAGGAAGGTTTATTGTTTCATTTCTGGTTTCGGAGCTGATTGGACAACCAGTCCAGTCCTTCATAGAGACCGTCTCCGCTAGTGGCACAGGTTGCCTGGATATACCAGTTCCTGTGACGAAGAGAATGCAGTCCAAGTTTGTCTGTGATTTCAGCTGCATTCATTGCATTCGGCAGGTCCTGGGGGAAGGAACAAGAGTCATTTTTCTCCCCTACTTGCTGACAAGAATTGCCCAGCTCCCTAAACCATTTTATATCAGCTTTAAAGTCTTTAAAAGGTAAGAGCTCAAAGAGCTGCTCTTTCAGAAAAGCTCAATGGGTCACTTCGACGTTTGATCTATTTCACCACTAGTGACAGATGACTCAAAGGTTTACCACCACAATTAACACACCTTTGGATCAAATAACCCAGCCTCTCAGCGTTGACTCAAACCCACTTACAAATCAAGGGCTGTTCCACGTGGGAAATGCTTTCTGTGACTTCAGTTCTGATTTAAGATGAACTTTTGTCATAAAGTAATACCCAGCTCAGTACTACTTCTATTCATAGTCCACCCTTCCTGCTCCTGGAGAAGACTTCACAGCCTCTTTACCCTTTACAATCAGCCCATGCTGATCAAAGAAGCAGAATGTAACTCCTGACGAAAGTTTACTTATCATATCTAAACCCCTCAAAATTTGATTTTAAGCCACTAAAGCCTTTGCAAGCAATAAAAGGCAGAAGTCTCAACTCGCTTTGTGGCCTGGAAGCTCATGGTCAATGTAAGAATGTTATTACCCCAGCACTTCCACGAACACCAGCAATGCCCTCAGACATTCTAACTGAAAAGGCTGAGTTCGAGCTCTAGAGCTTTTGTAAGTGTGTTGTACATTCTCAAGAGTTACAAAAAGACCTTTCCTGGGCATACCTGTTTGTTAGCAAACACTAATAAAACAGCATCTCTAAGCTCATCCTCTGCCAACATTCTCATAAGCTCTTCTCTGGCCTCGTTCACTCGTTCTCTGTCATTGCTGTCAACCACAAAAATCAGACCTAGAAGTAAGCAAACAACCAGAATCAGCAAATACCAAGAGTCAGTTACAAACATAAACTAGTTCTGGAGGTCAGAGCTAAGCTTAGAGCAAAAAATAATGCTAAAAAATTCAATATATATCAGAAAGATACCATTTTTTCATTGCTTACATGACAAGTCTCTCAACTCTGTCAGAATTTCACTCAGAAAACGTGGGACAGTTTTCGTCATGCTTTAAGAACTTGCACCCTTCATCCAATAACCACTTGCTATTTTTCAGTGAGCAGCAACAACACTTGGATGCCCGCATGTTATAAAGGTGAATCAGTGGAATAAATGATAAACTCTTAGTTTGTTGTGCTGTTAGACCCTGTAATAAAACTCTTTGAGGCAAGGGCAGACAGCTGCAATGCTACAGAAGAAAAGCAAAACTCTGAGCTTGCACTGAGTCACAAGGGACAAGGAAGACTGGTTTTGAGGTTTCTTCCAGTCCTTCTTTGAACCTGCACTTGCTTAACAGAAGAGCGGCACACAAACACACCCTTCTATAGTAAGTATTTCCATTCCCCTTTAAGAAACTGGCAAAATTATCTTACTAAGAGAAAACAAATTTTAGACTCTGCAAACCTGCGATTTGTATGTTTGAACTCACCTTGTGTGTTTTGGAAATAATGGCGCCAGAGAGGTCTGATCTTATCCTGACCGCCTACATCCCACACTGTGAAGCTAATGTTCTTGTATTCTACTGTTTCCACATTGAAGCCTGAAACAGAAATGGTGAACAATCTCAGGTAAACGTAGTTGGCTCTGGGCCTGTTGTATTTACTCAAGTCACACTCTGAATATCATACTTTAAAAAGTTATTTCAAATAGATTTACATTTGCAGAATCCTACACCAAAGCCCTCAAAGCAAACATAGGTTTGCTAGAACAAAGTCCTACCTCCATCCCCATTGTGATCAAACTAATGAGAAGCTCCAATTGCTAAATATAAAATCCTAGACTTAAAGGACTGCAAGTAAGTTATTTTTTTGATCACACAGTTCTCATAGTCACACTCTAAGACCAATCTCTGCCATGCCATGACACTCTCAGGAGGGCAGAGAGCCCTCTGTGGCCCATAAACATTTGCTCCAGAGTGAAGAGAGGGAATGGAGTGAGAACAGTCACATAACTCCATACATTTGCCTGTCCATCTTCACACTGGTTTTGTTAAGTGTTTGTTCTGACAGTCAAGTCACTTAAAGCAGCAGCCAAGATAAGATCTTGCTGCAAATCACAGAATCAGACGACCCCAGTCTCAACACAAGCAGTTATAGAAAAGTAAACACCTTACCTATAGTAGGAATAGTAGTTACTATTTCACCAAGTTTAAGTTTGTACAAAATAGTAGTCTTTCCTGCAGCATCCAGACCGACCATTAGAATACGCATTTCTTTTTTGCCAAAAAGGCCTTTGAAGAGGTTAGCAAAAATATTTCCCATGATTGAGAGATGGTCTCACTGGCCAGTGAAGTCTAAAGGAAGAAAAACGTCACAATACATTACTCACGAGTTCCCAACAGCTGCACTCTGAATTGAGCATAATCAACTACCAAAAAAATAAAGTTTCAATCACACAAATCACTTATAAACATCCTGGCCACATAATTTTCCTCACACAGACACACCAAAACTTGGTGCTCATCAAACAACAGGGCTTTGGCACTTTAAATATTTCCATTATACTATTAAATGCTGTCCTCAAACTTTTGTTTGCAAAATTCAGATTTTGCAAGTATTTCTGCCCCCACCCCGCATTGTAAAGGGATATATTATCCACAGCCTAAAGCATCATCATAATACACACTTTTTCCTAATTGTGTGCTCATGAGTTCACTGCTGAGTACACCAACAGCTGGTCCCTCTTTTGGGAAGGAAACTCAGATTACAGCTTGGATTTTCTTCTACTCAAAGCCGTTTCCTTCCTTTCCGACCCCAGGAAACTGCCTGTGAACATCACACATTTGTGTAAACACAAAGCAGTATCAACTTAATCAATGATGGTGTGATATCTTCTCTAGGAAGCAAATCCACATCAACTCTATCATCTTTAAGGTCTTTTGCTCACCAGGAACTTCCTGCTCAGGAACTGGAGAAACTGCTTTTCCACTACAGCCCTCAGACACTCCTCCATGTCCTTGGGCCTGCATCCACCTTACCACAAACCCCACAAATATCCCCCTGTCCAAACTTAGCCCTATACAGTTTACAGTGAGCTTGAAATCATCACCAAGAGAACGATTTTTCTATCCATGAAAAAAGCAGCTTGAGAGCGACACAGTGAGGTGTAGATGAGAATGTGACTATTCACACCTCTACTGCTGCTTTGTCTAGAATCTCTCAGATGTCAGTTTGAAAAGAAGAAACAGAGCCCAACCGAAAACACAAGCTTAAGACAGTAGGAACAAACAAATCCAAGACATCTAACATTCAAAGGATGGACTTGCTGTACACCAAAGTCACACAATACAAAGTGTAATATGAAGTTTGAATCATCTCTTGGAGATAGTCTGTATTTCATGACAAAGCTGAATGCTCAAAGCAAAATTCTCACTAGAAAAAGTCTTTAGAGATACCTTGTTAAGAGAATTAAAACAAGCTTTGAACCAAAGAACTCACAGAAACCTTGCTGTGCTGTTTAGCTCTGCACTGGAGACATCCAAAGTCTTGCTCCTGCACTGGGCACTGTGAGAAATTCCAAGCAGCTTGCCCTGCTCAGGAAACTGTAGGATCCCTTTTTTAACACAAAAGTTCCACGCTGGAACATTAACTAAGCCATGTGTCTGACAAGCCACTACATCGGTGAAGTTCAGAGTCCACTCCAGAGTTCCCCAGTGACATCACCACTTCAACTTGCTGATCTAACTTGAGTCAAAGATTAATTTATTTTATACGACTGAAGCTCAACACAATGGGAACGTTCAAACTAAGCTCACCTATAAGTCAGGCTGTGGCTTAAAACCTCGTGGAAGGTTCAAAAGTTCTACTACTGCACTATTTCCTTCACATTTCTGAAGCACAGACATGAACGTTCAACTCCCACTTGACTGTATGAAAGCTGTATAAACAGGAAAGTTAATTAGGAAGTAGAGAAAACTGTTTTGCCGGAGTCCCGGCACAGCAAGAAATGTCACCTCCTCATACCACAGCAGCAGCTCTTACTGGGCCGAAGTGGGGGGAGGCTCTAAAGCTTTTCTTTGTCTGCCTGCTCAGCTACCTCTATCTTTTGCTCCATCTGAAAAGCAACAGTCAGGGTTGAACTGTAACCTCTTAACAGACCTCTCAAAAGGCTCCAAAAACAATGAATTTCTTTGTTTTCTGCATGTTTAAAAGTCAAAGAGTTTATTAAACTCCTCGGCAAACGGCAGTAATAAGGTAACTCAGCAAAATCTTCACATTTACATCCACAATATCTTTCCACACCCTGGAAAAGTCACACTTTGCTGAACCAGTTGCTTATACTTGGCAATGACAGTGGTGGATCCTGTTAGATCCTTGTTTTCTGGGCAGCTATTTACAGAGTCTGCCCTCCATTACTGAAGCAGCTTTTACACCACCCACCATCCCCATTTTTACTTTTTTTTTTTTTAAAGAACTAGATGATGTCTAAGGTCCTTTGCACCAACCCAAACCATTCTATAACTAGACTAGAGGAATCAATATCCTTAGATGTATTTAAAGATTGTGTAAATCTGGAGTTCAGGGATATGGTTTAGTGGTGAGCTTGGGACAGCTGGGTAGTGGTTGGACTCCATGGTCACAAAGGTCTTCTCCAACCTGAATGACTCTGATTCTATGACATTGTTCAGTGGTGACCTGGAAGTGCTGAGTCAAAGGTTAGACTTGATGATCTTAAAGGTCTCTTCCAACAGAAGAGATTCTGTGATTCTGATGATTCTATGAATGAGAAAGTACATTTAAGCAATGAGTTCCCATTTCCTCCTCCTTCTCTTCCACACTCCTACTAGCCAAACGTCTTCTGTAAGTCATTTGGTACTTCAGCGTAGGTGACAGCATGCAAAGTCCACCCTTGCAAGGCCAGTGTGATTAGATGTTGACTAGAAAGTAGTGGGATTGGTACTGTCCAAAATAAAGATTCTGGGGGAAGCTGATCTGCAGAACTCCCACAAACCATTATGGGTCCCACCAGGGACTTGCTGGATGCCGGGGCAAGAGAGACACTCTTTGCCAATCCCTGACAGGCAGCTCGAATCACATTCATCTGTTGTCACCAAAACCAAAATCATCCTCCCATGCTTTTGCGCATCACACTCTTGTCCCCTGACAGCAGTTCTTAACTTTCTATCACCTAACCAAAAGCACCTTCCTATCATGGAAACCACCACCACCACAACTGCAGCCAGAAAACAGCTCTCTGCATTTTGATCACTCATGCTATCACACAGCTCAGACTCTGCCACAGCAGAAACCTCCACAACAGTTCAGAGCCTCTTCCCAGGACTTTGCTGCTGCCTGTTAATACGAATCAGCTGAGGGATCACGCGATCATTTTCACTACACTTTCGGAGCTGGAGCTGCTTATTTTAATTCTTATTTCATTCCCTTAGCTGGACCATGAGAACTGCACAGGCTGAAAATACAAGGAAATTTAAGACCCTTTTAGGTTAACCGAGCAATCCCATCACTTTTCAGGCATCTTCAACATTTGCAATTAACTCTAATATTGTTAGTAATCACCACACAATCACTTTACAAGGACTAGTTCAATAAAGTGCACCCAAAAGGCTTATGAGCTGTTGCAGTACTTCAGAGCATCTTCAAAAGAAGTTTCTGTCAGGCTAAGTTGAAAGATTTGTGTGTGAAAGGGAACAGTTTGAATAAACACCACGGACTATTTTTGCAGAGCCTGGTGTGTACATCCTCAGCATGACTTCAGCGTCTAAAAAATGGGGGCTCATCACCCCAAACCCCAACTGCCTGGTGTTTCTTACTGCCCAAGGGAGATCTGAAGCCTCAACTCCAGCTCCTCACAGCAGTAAGAACCTGTTAGGCAGGTTCAGGTAAGATCCAACATTGGTAAACAGAATCGAGAGTTCACTGGGTAAAAGACGGCAGTTGTTTCAGGAAACGAGGTATTTTCAACAAGTGATACATTTAGGTGAGCAATTAGGAGACCAGGCAGCTTTTTTTCCAGACAGGCTCACAGTAATGAGTTAAAAATAAATGTCTGCAGCCTGGTGTCTGTTAAAGCGATAGGGCCCATGAGAAAGAACCAGAATTTGCTTTTATTAATTGCAGGTGGTTAGAAAAAGAGCTCTGAGGAATACCTCGAAGCCAGAGATCATTCAGCACTTAATCTTCTGCAGCATTTTATATTGAACCATGCATTAATGCATTTTAATGTCATTTCATTCAGGCTTCTTATCTTGAATAATAAAATATGCTTCTTGACCTCCAAACTTTGTGGATGAGCTGTTAGTTAACAAGCCATCTCACAGCAGTACACGCAGGAGGGTAACATGGTACATAAAAGAAAGGACAGCTAAACCTTGAAATCTCTTAGTAACTTTAATTTTGCACTTCTGGAAAAGTTATTTTTGACCATAGTGGAGGCTAAGATGGAGGAGGCCATATGCATTATTTAGGCAATTTCTTTGGCAGTCTTCCCTATAGCAAAAAAAAAAAAGGCACCAGCAGTTACAGCCATCAGTGAGGTTAAGTTTAATTCTCTGTCCCTTCTCTACACAACACACTGAGACATACAGAGGTAGAGGGCATTTATTGTCCCTGGGAACTATTAAGCCTCCCTGTGACATTCATATCTTGGTTTAAATGCCTGTTTCAAGGAAAGACAAACACGATGGCACTACCAATGATATACTGCTTGCAAAGACAATTCATTTACTACCAAAAACATGTATCTGTTTAAAGGAAAAGTCCACATGATGTTGGCCTAAGCATCAACTCCACTTTTAATACACTTACAAAAACACCCAAACCCCTAATTCCTTAACACAGTATTAGCACACCAGTTATATACCAGGTCCATTTTTGTTCTCCTGCAGCTATTTGTTATTTAACAGTCAGTTATAACTAGCTTGCATAAATCTTTTACTTAGTAACATTCTAGAACAGCTTACTTCAATAGACATAGTCATAGAAAAGGTTGCCAAAACCAAGGGTAAACAAGAGGTGACAAAGTCTTTTTGACAAAAAGAAAACCCAATCTTAGTTCAGCAGCTGTTACTTGTGTCACCTACAAGAACAACTGACAAATAATCTGAAGTATTAATCTAACTTTCCAGTTTGTTCTTTCTGATATAGAGTCATTTAAAAGAGAAAGTAAGGAGCAATCCAATGGGAATAGAAAGCTGCTAAAGTTTAAAAATAATTTAGGGCTGCAAAAGGCCCATTTTGGTACAGCTGCCTTCTTTTCAAATTGACGTAATTCCATTACAGATTAAAAGTGTTCTGTTCAAGCAAATCTTGCAAAATGCTATTAATTGAAACATTTGTGTATAGCTATCTGTAAGTATGACTGATCTATTACAATTACATTCAACTATTTTAAGAAGCTGTTTATTGGCCTTCCATGTCTAATAACCTGGGTGAAGGATCATAAACTCCAGCTCTTTAACTCTGGGGCCTTAACATCATAACTAAGCTTAGTTATTCTGATATCAGTTCCCCGAGACTTTCAGTCATACTAGCATCACTAGGCAGAGACTAGGTGCAAACCAAATAGGCCCGGTTTGCTCTTCACCAGGGACACTCAACACATGGGTGTTGGTCTCTTCTCACAACTAGTAAGTGACAAGGCCAAGAGGAAATGGCCTCAAGCTGCAAAAGGAGAAGTTTAGGTTATACATGAGGAAAAACATCTTCATGAAAAAGATCATCAGACCTTGGAACAGGCTGCCCAGGGAGGGAGTTAATTGATCCAATGATTATCTTGGACTTAAAATATCATTGTAATGAAGATCATGTCAAGAACCTATTCTCAGCGTACTCCATTAACACCAAGACCACAATCCTTTATAATTGGACCCATTAAAACTAGGGAAGAGTTCACTGTGGAGAGCAAAACGTACCACTGCAACAATATTCAACACATTGGAGGTGCTTATGCCAAATGTGGGTTGGAAAAGACATCCTAAATGGTTATAACCTTGTTCACTGTCTTTTAAAAGTTACTGGCACCGAAATGTCATGTGAAATGTAAGTTACAGAATCATAAAATTGTTTAGGTTGAAGAAAAAGATTTTCATTCATAGAATCATTTAGGTTGGAAAAGACCTTTAAGACCATCAAGCCCAATTACTAACCTGACTGTCTCAAGGCCACCACTACACCGTGTCCTTCAGTTCCAGATCTCCATGTCTTTGAAACATGTCCAGGGATGACAAATCCCCTCCTCCCTGGACAGTTTGTTTCAAGGCCTCATGACCCTTTTCCATAAAGACCTTTTTCCTCACATCCAACCTGGTGCAACTTGAGGCCGTTTCCTCTTGTCTTGTCACTCATTACCTGCAACAACCTGTATCTGCACCTGAAGAGCTAGATTTGGCTGTCAAAGGCTTGCGTGACCAAGAAAAGAGTGTCCAGCTGCACATTGCTTGTTCAAGGCAGATGGAAGACAAGTCAACCGCAAGTGAGAAGCTAGGTGAAAGAAAATCCAGCACAGAACTGCTCCTTATGCAGCACCTTTGCTTGATTCAACCAAAGTAGGTTGAACATCTTGCTGTCTATTCACATTACCCAGACAGTGCATTTTCCACATGCTGCAACGTTCTCTTGAGAGCACTGTGCTCAGAGTGGCAGGAAAACAGGAAATATTTCCACTTACAAGATCAAAACAAGGGCAAAACTTTCTTTTGGAGTCATGCCTGTTTCTCAGACACAAGAAGAACTAACTCATAAAACAATGTCGAATAAGAAAAGTCAGTATTAACCAAAGAGGCCAGGTTGCTTGACTAGATAACCAAATCAGAGTTATTCTCCCATTCTCACCTTCAAACAGGGTAATCAAGTTGTTTTACAATAAAATCTCCAACTGTTTTAAGCAGTTACATGCTAACCCGTGTAGCTCAACAGTGCATAAAACACTACACAGGAAAAAAAATACATCTGCACTGGAAAATATTTTATTTAAAGGGTAGGCTGACAGGTGGAAAAGCACAGAAGGAGCCACTACTTGTGCTTTTAGATCCACCCACTCTCTACAGACTGCCTGTAGTTGCTCAGGAAATAAAGTGCTGCCGACAACATCTTCGTGTCACCCTACTTTGGACTGTTATTTCACCTGTTAAATACCAGGTGTATCACTGGGAGAACCAGATATTACAGAACATTTCTTTTCAGATAAGCATTACAGTCATTCTTTTTCATGAGATTGTGCTATTCACAAGTCCAACTCTGAAATTTTTAAACCAAATATCCTGTTATTCATTCCCAGCAACTGGGCAGTAAGTCAACATTTATACTCATAGCAGAAATGGCAAGAACTCACATGAGAGCTTCAGTAATGAAATTGGCTTTTGGTTTGGGGAAAACTATCAAAGCAGAGCCTACGCATCTCCTTGTTATGTACAGGATCAGCCTATGAGTAAGAGCTATATCAGACACGAGAGTTTTATTAGAATTGAAACATCAGCAGAAGCAGTACCACAGTCCTTCCATGTTTGCATGTGTTAGAAACAAGAAATAAAACTGGATACTTGCAAGTAGAAAAGGAAAAAAAAATGCTGAATTACATGAAAAAACAGCTGCTGTAGTAGGAAGCTGATTATAAACTTCTTTACTCATCAGTTAAAGAAAAACGAGTAATTGCTGAGGACAGTAACAGAACTTTCAAGAGATTTCTAATAAAAGAATCAGAACTGTTCCTTTCTGTGAACTTATGTTGACCAAATTTATCCACTGTAAGGCAATTAAAGGCTGCTAAAATCTATAAAAATTCTTGCTTGAAAATAATTGTTAGATACCTCAGCTGCTTTTACGTGGTTCTTCAAGCTTCACAACTGCAAATTCATCTGAAATCCCCAGTTGTGGGCTTTCCCTCCCTCCACCAATCAATGTAATCAATAGTGTATCTGATAATTGTTCCTCACTGAGACATATGAACTTTACTGGTTTTTAAAGCAGGCACTCAAACAGGTGTAATTGGAGAGCACCAAAGTTTGGAGAATTATAAAGGGCAAGAATCCAGTCCCCTACTCCCACATACACACACGCTTTGTTTGCCTTGAAAAGCCGTGACTAGTCCTGCCCTCCACTAGGTCAGCATGACTAACACTGAGGGAACTAACAGCACAGAGCAGAAGCACACCAGTCCTGCCCAGTCCCCTTTCAGATACCAGCTGTATTTCACAACCAGATCTCATTAGTTCAGCAAACTCCTCAAACCCCTGGGGCTGATTTACCTTCAAGCGTGTTTAACAGTATCCAGCAACTATTTATCTGTATCACATACTATCACAGCAGCAGAGTGGAGACAACATCTGCTCCAGTCATTTTGATTGGCAGCAGAAGTGCCAATAAACTTGGCAAAGAGACTGAGTTTAGGAGGTTCAGTTGAGGCGAGAGTTTCCTCACCCTTTCACCCAATGTAATTACTACAACAGGGAGAGCAGTTTAACAGGGTTCTCAGGCACCACAGACATGTTTTTAACAGAGGAAGTGGGTGGCATCAGACCAACCCTGTATATTTTCACAGAATGGTTTAGGTCAGAAGGGATCTCAGAGATCAATCATCCAGTTCCAAGCCCCCTGCAATGGGCAGGGACACCTCTCGCCAAACCAGATTGCCCAGAGCCCCATCCAACCTAGCCTTGAACACTTCCCGGGATAGAGCAGTCACAATCTGCCTGGGCAACCTGTCCTGGAGCCTCAGCACCCTCAAGAGTAAGGAATTTCTTCCCAAAATCTAAAATCCCTTATATATCTGTGAGACCATGAGGGCTTGTACTATTTGTTTATAAAATCTATGAGCAAAAGCCAAGTAACAACTGTCTAGTTCAGCTACAATTCTTTTTTCTTCCTGCAGAAGTGCTCCAAATCAGTAACAAAAATAGTAAGAACTATATTGTCAAATGACCTTGGACAAGCTACTCTGACTCCACTTCTCACCCTGAAAAAAATAAGGTTAATAGACTGCAAATGGTGTATTGTGAGCCCTACCACTTGCAAAACAAAGTTCTAAGTATTTATATTGAAAAAGTTAGCATTTTAGTTATTGACAAAGCTCTGTTTCAAAACAAGACCTCTGGATACAACTCTAATCAACCTGTGGAATTTGCTTTGGCAAGAGCCCAGCACCAAATCGACAAGGTCAATGTCAAACACAACATTTAGGCAGTTTTATGGCCCTGCACAGTTTCAGCTGAGACAAACAGACTCCTCTGTGAAAAGCTTCACACAGACGGCCTGTCCCTTTATCAGACTGAAGTTATCAGCCCAAAGTATCAGGTTAACTACCTGCAGAGACAGGATACAGTATTTTCAAACAATATAATATCCTCCCACTGGGAGCTGCTACGCCAAGGAAAACTGATCTCCTAGACCGTCAAACTCAAGCCATGGATTGCAAACAGAGTATGTTCCAGGAAAAAGCTCGACTTCTTCCCATCCGGCAGAAGGCCCTAGTCAGAAGCCAAGAGCTTACACGGAAATAACCTCTCTCCTACAAGTTTCACTTATGGGACTACCAGATCTCCAGGATTCGATGCGATGACGAAAAAGGAAAACGACAGAACACTTTTCTCCTCAGACTCGCTCACGGGCGGGGCAAGAGGCCGGTATGAGCGAGTTTGGGGAAAGCAGGATAAAGCCCATCCCGTGGCATCCCAGTAGGGGGAGCGGTGCAGGGCCTTGTGCAGCTGCTAGAGATTCAGTGCGGTCCCCCCCACCCCTCCCAGCCTGTGCCCACGCCTCCTCCCCTGCAGAGAAAGGAAAAACCTAGTACCCGCTCCCCCCCACCAGGCCCAGACACCCACCCCAAGGCCGGAGGGTGGCGGCTGATGGGCCCGCGGTTGTGCCAGGCCCCGCCGTTCCCCAAGGCCTTCGCTAGGGCCTGGCTGCGGCTCCCGCCGTCAGCCTCAGAGCAACGGCGATGCGGGTGAATGGGGGTGAAGACCGGGAAGAAGCGCCCGGGCCTGCTCGTTCAGCGCCCGTCGCCGCCTCCCCTCAGCGCCAAGGCCGCAACGCCTCAGGGCCGGTGTGGGCGGAGGGGGAGAGCGGGCGGAAAGGAGCGGGCGAGAGGGGGAAAATGTCGGACGAGGGGAAAGGGAAGGTGTCGTTGAACCCACCGGCGATCAGCAGCTGCCGCGGGCAGTGACTCTGGCTGCGCTCGGACCGTCCCGCTCGGAGCCGCCGTCTCCTCGGTCGCTCCCGGCCGCTCTCCACCCTGGCACACAAGATGGCGGCGCTCGGCGGCCACGTCAGTGCCAGCCCCGCGCGGGGCACCACGGGAAAGCGAGGAGGGAGGCGGGGGGCGGGGC
>JAOXOE010000506.1:1421656-1473291 GCA_028565055.1 Phoeniculus purpureus
AGGAAGATGGCGGAAGCTGGGGCGGGCGGCCTGTGGGCAGTGGATTGGGGAGGACGAAGATGGTGGTTCTGTGCTTCTGGTGAAACCCTCTCCTGACGACTAGGCTCGGCTCTGGGCTCCTTAGCGCAGCAGATACATGGAGTGGGGCCAGGGGAGGCCGCAGAAATGGTTCTCTGGGGGTGGAACCTGGTGCTGTAAGGGAGAGTTGGTGGGGTTCAGCTGGAGAAGAGAAGCTCTGGGGGACTTTAGCGTGGCCTTGCAGTGCTTAAATGGGTCGATAAGACAGACAGGCATGGACATGTCCTGATGGGATGGGGTGGTGGTTTTAAACTAAAAGAGGGAGATGCAGAGTAGATAGAAGAAACAAATGGCTAGTTCTGAGGGTGGTGAGACCCTGGCCCAAGTTGCCCAGAGAGGTGGGAGAGGCCTCATTCCTGGAAACATCCAGGTCTGGTTGCACCTTGGGACTCTGAGCAACCTGATCTAGAATCATGGAATCACAGACTGCTGGGAGTTAGAAGGGACGTTGAGTTCATCTACTCCAACCGTCTTGCTCTAGCAGGATGTGCTAGAACAGATCACCCAGGAACACATCCCGGTGGGTTTGGCATGTCTCCAGACTAGGAGACTCCACAACCTCTCTGAGCAGCCTGTGTCAGGGCTCTGGTACCCTCAGAATAAAAAAGTTTTTTAAACCTTTAAAGTTTAAACTGAATCTACTGTATTCCAATTTATGCCCCCTATCCTGTCGCTAGGCACCACCAAGAGGAGCCTGGTCCCATCCTCATCTAGTTGAAGATGTCTTTGGTCACTGCAGAAAGGGTTGAACTACAGAACCCTTAAATATCCCTTTGTGGGAAAAATCCTTCTAATATTTTCACCCTAGTAATGCTCTGATGTGGGAGGGAAGAGGTGAACATGGAGTAATTTTTTTAATTCCATGTGAAAAAAAAGTAATTTGTGTGGTTTGAAAGCTCAATAGATGGATGTAGAAACTTTTAACGTGTGCAATAAATTTAGGATTTCCTTTTTGTGGGATAATTTGCAGATAAATCGAGGTCGTGTTGTCTTGGGTTAAATACTTCTTTATTAAAGATTGGAAAGGGAGTTTTGAAAGACAGCAGAAAGCCACAAAAGCTGATCATTTCTAGATTTCCCTCATAGGAAATTGATACCATGAAGTTCTCCATTCCACTGTCAAATAAGGTTGAAATTGCCCAGCAGCTGAGAACATTAAGCAGACGTGAAGAGAAGATGGACAGACAGATGGACAAGAGCCCAAATGCTTCTTTTCCTAAAAAATTGGGTCACGCTCAAGGGAGATGGCAGCAACAGGGCTGGGAAATGCCAGGTGGAAGCCTGGAGTGGAGGTGCATTCTGCCCTGTGCTTCTTCCAGAGAGGCACCAACCCCATGTGTGAGCAAAAACCACTTCTTACTATTTTACTTAAGGAAAGACCTAAACTGCATTATTTTTGACTCCCTGAACAGTCAAAAAGCAGCTGGAGGGCTGATAGTCTAAGAAAAGACACTACTGAGAAGCCAAATTAATTCTGTTTCCCCTGAACTATCTCAAACAGGGGATTTCAGGAAAGGGATAATGGTTATGGGGAACAGATTGCTGTCCACCTTGATGTCCTGGCATGAAAACTCCCCCTGGGATTGCAGATGTCCTCATCCCCTTGTCATAGGCTGTTTGTAAACCCACTGGAGCACTGGTCCTTCAGGACTTGGGTTTAAGAGATACCAAGTTAAACCTAAAATGTAAAGCAGGATTTAATCCTTCAGTGACACCTTTGAGAAAGGAAAGAAGAATTTGCACTCGCTTCTGGGGAATATCTACCTCTGTCCTCTCTGGCTGGAGATGTTCTGAGGGAGGCTACACTCCGTGTGTCCATGTAGAGACTGATACGAGGAAGCTACTCCCCAAGCAACAGCACAACCCTGTTAATGCATTTATCCCCCATCTCCAAATCCCTTCCTGGCCAGAGCTGAGCCAAGTCACCGTTTGTTTTACATCCCTGTCTCCATTCCTGGACTGTGAACCAGATCAGGGCGCAGTTCTGGGTTAAAAATAACCCTTCTCTCTCCCTTTTTTTTTTTTTTCTCCTTTTATTTTTAACTCAGAGCAGTTTCTTCCTTTAGCTCACAGGACTGGAGAAGGGAGGAGGGATAATGCTCATCCCACCATTCGATCACCTCCCCAGTGAAAATCCAGCCAGATGAGGGGTGCAAAACAAGGCGAACGAGGTTTCTTTCATCATTATCATTTAGGATATATCACCTTGGATATCCGATTTCATTAGGATCATTGTGGTGGAGACCCAAGTTGATGCTGTGTGCAAGGATCTGGTAGAAATTTATCCCCATCAAGGAGCTAGAAGAGATTTGGCCCCATAGATCTGATTCATTCATGACAGCTGCTGTGATACAAGACAAACACTTTGCCCTGTGACTCATGGTATTTATAAGGAAGAAAGAGGCCTCGGGGATTTTTTTTTGCTGCTGGGAGAGCAGATGTGTCACTTTCTTTCTCTTTTTTTGTGAAAAACCAGTGTGAGAGAAGGATGAAATGAGAAGGGATTCCTCGGCATGGATCTGGTCATCTGCTGAGTGCACCCAGGTTTGCAGTAAGCCCTTTGGCTTTTCCTGGATGGCCCTACTAGAGCTGGAGAGTTTTTCATCCTGCTGGGTGCCTCAAATGACAAATCTAGCGACTGAACTACACCCTGTTCTCGCTGCCTTTAAAAAAAGAGTAATGTTTGCACAAGGCGATTCTCAGAGGTTATAAAAATATCACCCAGAGTCACTAAGAGCTTTGCCTGAGAAGTTTGCTTCCTTTTACATCTGCCCTGTAAAAAAAAATGCCATGAGCTGGATTTGCTCTGCCACCAGAGCCCTCCCAAAATAGTATTTTCTCCTAGTGTGGGCAGGTTGTCTTCATGGAGGAGATACTGTTTGATGTTAATAATCATAGAATTCTTTGGGTTGGAAGGGATCTTTCAAGCTCATCTAGTCCAATGCCCCTGCCATGGGCAGAGACATCTCCAACTAGATCAGGGTGATTTAGGGGTGACCTGGCAGTCAAAAGTTGGACTTGATGATCTTAGAAGTCTCTTCCAAGAAAAGAGTCTGTGATTTTGCTCAAATCCCAACCTGACCTTGGACACTGTTAGTGATGGGGCATTCATAACTTCCTTGGGCAACCTGGCTGGCTCACCACCTTCAGTGTGAAAAATGTCTTCCTTCAACTACTCTAAATCTCCCCTCCATTAGTTTAAGCCACCACCTCTTGGCCTGCCACTGCACTTCTGATAAAAAGTCCATCCCCATCTTTCTTATCAGCCCCTTTAAGCACTGAAAGACCACCCTAAGGTCTCCCTGGAGCCTTCTCTTCTCCAGCTGAACCCCCGCAACTGTCCCAGCCTGGCCTCACAGTATTTCTGTGTCTTCCTGTGGATCTGCTCCAACAGCTCCAGGTCTCTGCTGTGCTGAGGAGCCCAGAGCTGGACTCAGCACTGCCGGGGTGGGGGTCTCATGTGAGCAGAGAGTGTGTTATTATGTCACAGGATGATGGAGCAGCAATGTCCAGTCACTGGTGCTGAAGGGATGACAAAGTAATTTAGGGGTTTTTTGGGGTGACGCTGAGTTGAGCAGCCACATGGTAGGGGCTGAAGGACATGAGGGTCAATCATGAGGCTCTGCTTTCTGCTTCTCTAAAGCTTGTGCTATGTGATTCTGTGTTGTTAGGTTGGGGATTTCTCACCTTCAGGTCTCTCACATCAGGGTGAGAATTGCAGTTACTCAGCAGAGCTGAGAAAAATTACCCCCTAACAGCAGTTGCTATCTCCTGCACTGAAAAAATCGTGATTATTTCTTGGAGTTGGGGTCCTGCAGTCACCTATAGATGGGCCTGGTACAAATCCAGGCTTAGCGCTCATGTTTTACCATCTTGGCAGCAAAAGGGAGGTGGAAATGGGGAGAAAAGCAAGTTAAACTGTAAATGACTCTCTTGATAAGCTGGAAAATAAGAATATTTACCACAAAAGCAGCAAAATAGGAATATTTACAGCAAAACCTTTTAGTTTGCTGTGGTTTCTTCACTCAGAGCTCACTTAGGTGGCAGAAGGACCCACGCAGATGGAGCATCTCTTGAGAGTAGCTCAGATGTGGGACTGAAGCCTGGAGAGCAAACAGAGCAGATCAGCTCTCTGCTCCTGACACTGACTCCCTGGGGATGTTGGGCAAATTGGTGCAGCAATCTCAGCCTCAATTTTTTTTCCTTCTGACTTTGGAAATAGCTCCTCGTCGTGACTCAGTGACGTGCAGTGTAACCTGTGGGTGAGAAGAGCTTTGTGGAGCAGCAGCGTCACTAATTGCTGACATCTCTAGATAAAGCCGCTTCTTGCATTGGGATGATGCCCTGTTCAAGCATCTGTGGGGATGTCTTTTGGTACCTGGGGAAAATGGATTTGAAGGATGAGTTGGTTCCTCCTCTGTCATCTACCTGTTCCTCCTCCCTTCAGCTATTACAAGGCAGATCATAGAATCATTAAGCTTGGAAGAGATGTACCAGATCATCCAGTCCAACCATCAACCCAACCCCACCGTGCCAACTAAACCATGTTCCCTAGTGCCACATCTACATGTTTTTTTAACACCTCCAGTGACGGTGACTGCACTCTCTGAACAGCCTGTTCCAGCCCCTGACCACTCTGCCAGTGAATACATTTTTCCTAATGTCTCCCACCTCTCTGGGCAATCTGTCTGACCACCTTCACAGTGAAGAATCTCTTCCTTCTACCTAGTCTGAATCTCCCTTCCTTTAGTTTAAAACCATCACCCCTTGTCCTGTCACAACAAGCCCTGCTAAAATAATTTGGAGACCTTTGTGTGTGATTTAACAGAGTTCCACCAGGCAAAGCTCTCTATCCATCACTATGTTATGTCCTGCTACCCCTGTATGTCTTTCCCCATCCAGGACTCCCAGCTAGTGATATGTAAAAGAGAAGAGCGCTCCAGCTTCCCATATGAAGTCACTTGGGTATGAAGATCTAGAAGAAAATGTAACACCAGAGGTATTGAGGTTGTTATCACAGCTTTTTCCTGGATGGGAATGAATTTTTGGCTGCTCTCCATCATCAAAACCTCATTAAGTTGCACAACCACTAATTGACATGCCCAAACCTGACAATTTGTGTTAAAGGAGAAGACAGTGGTTGCCCTGGGACCCGCCAATCAATGTCACAACCGTCCCAAGCCCGTGGTGAACTTTGACCACCTATAAGAATGACAGCGATTGTTTCGTTTGTGAGGACAAAGATGGAAACCAGCCTAATTATAACATCAATGTCAGGTCACATCCCCCCGCTGGACACCTGCGTGATAGAGAAAAAAACATCACCCAGACAGTGGCCATCGGAATCCAGCCTGTGTGAAACTGCCTGAGATGTGGCCTCTCTGGTTTATCTAGGCTGGAAAAATGTCATAGAATCACATTTAGGGTGGAAAGGGACCTTTAAAGGTCATCTTGTCCAACCCCCCTTCCAACCCAATGCATTTGACAATTCTATGATAAGTGTGAGAATCACAGAATCCTATAATGGTTCATGTTGGAAGGAACCTCAGAGATCATCCAGTTCCAATCCCCTTCTATGGGCAGAGACACCTCTCACTGGACCAGGTTGCCCAGAGCCCATCCAGCCTGGCCTTGTGCACTTCCAGGGATGGAGCAGCCACAATCTCCCTGGGCAACCTGTTGCAGTGCCTCAGCACTCTCACAGGGAGGAATTTCATCCTAAGATCTAATCTAAATCTGTCTCTTAGTTTCCAACCATCCCCCCATGCTATCACTAGGGTCCCTCAAAAATGTCCCTCTCCAGCTTTCCTGTAGCCTCTTCAGGTGCTCTGGAAGTTGCTATAAAGTCTCCCCAAAGCCTTTTCTTTTCCAGGCTGAGCAGCCTCGATTTACTCATGTTGTCCCCATATCAGAGGTGCTTCAGCCCTCTGATCATCCTTGTATTCCTCTGTTTGATGTCTTTGGTCTACCATGGAGTGGCCATAACATTCCCCAGTAGCTCTGTGTGGTACTTACCAGCATCCCAAATGAGGACCTTGACGGAGCTTCTTAATTAAAGCATGATCTTCAAGCATGTCTCCTTTCCCAAGACCACTACCTTATGAATTCCCTGGGTATATTTTTCACCTCACAACCCAGGATGCAGGGGGGAAACCTGTGTCCACCCCGTACTACACCTTGTCTGGTGGGTTTTCTGCTGTCCCATGGAGACAAACACACATTTTACATGACTCTGGGATGTTTGCAGTGTGTGCACTGCCCTTATCTCTAGGGAAACAGCTGTGATTTATCCTCGAGAACGAGATTGCAATTAACATTTAGCTCAAACCCATAAGGCAGTTACAAAAAGGAAGATAATGAATCAGTCTTTTAATAACGAGCTCTGTAACCTTTGGAAACGCAGCCGTGTGGGAGCTGGGCACTCAGATAATATTATCACTGCTCTAGCCCTTCCCTGATCTGCTGATTTGGGTCTGAGAGCCACGTGCTTGTCACTAAGGAGAGCTGAGGCTGTGAAAACCAACATAAGCCCCAGCAGCCAAAATAGAGTTTGGTTCCCTATTTGATTTTCTGGGAGCTGGCATTGAGGGCTTGTTCCTGGGGTAGGTCTTGGTGATGTGAGACAGAGAGACTGGAGAGGACCATCTGCTTCTACCTGTTGCTGTGTGAGAGGCAGGCATGGGAAAATGGGGTGAAAAATGGAATTTTGGCACCTTTGGTGGGTAAATGCTGTGTGTGGGGCAGCTCTTCTAATCTGCTTCCAACCAGCAGCCAGGATCTGAAGCCATGCGACTTGGAAGGTGTGAGATCTGTAATTATAGTCCAGCTAATGAATGTACACCGCCTGGGTAGTTAATGTACAACCAGGGGCCACCCATTATGGGCTCAGCCCTAAGGCATGGCATGAGTGTGGTAGGGATGTAGCTTTGGGATGGGTCACTTCTCCTGTGCCTGAAGATGAGGCTCAGGTGGTGATGGATCTTCTTGTAGCCATCTTTTTCCCCTGACTCTGGGTGGCAATGTTGGTTGGTGCCCTGAGCAGAGAGGAAGATATGGGTTTGGGAAGTGTCATTTGGAGTTTTTTATCTAGCAATCACTATCCATCTGATAGGTCTTTACCCATGGGCATAGACCATGCTTTTTGGTGGAGAGAAGTGCCAGCTGACCATCACCGAAGCAGTTGTTTAGCCTTGAGGTCCCCAGTGCGAGTCACCCTGGAAGCCCCTCCACTATGCTGCCTCTTGTGAAGGAGGTCAGGCTGACCACATCTGACTTGAGCCACTCCATTCAGTACTTCCCAGGCGGAGTCTGGCCCCAAATCCATTTTTTCCAAGGAACAAACTACAGCAGTGAGTTTCCTTGGCTTGAAATCCCTCCTTCAGCTGCTCCAAGATGTCCTGGAATAAATAGCTTTCCAGAGCTCTTGTCCTCACGGTGTCTCCTAAAGTAGAAACCATCATCCTGATTTCTTCTCTGGTACTTGAGGAGAATGTACCCTGAATTCAGATTTGAGCTCCTGTAGGGTCTAATACTATTTGTAGGGGACTGGAAGTTGCGCTTGGGAGATGCTGGCTGCTCCCCTGGCTTGAATGAGGTCCTTAATGGTTTTTAAGTCCTCAGTCCAAATCAGGCTGCTCTTTGCATTGGAGCAGGACAAGGGCAGGACTTGCTCTTCTGTGAGAAGCTTTTGGTTTTATTTCTTTTATTTCCCTTTAAATCTACCCTTTCCAAACCAAAATGAAAGCAAAAGCCAAAGCTCCGGAGAAAATGAAAATCTGAAAGCAAAACATGACGTCTGACAGCTATTTGCAATGCTAGACCCAAGGGCACATTCTGAGACCACAACTGGCTTGGGATCAAGTAGGGCATCATGGAAAATGGAATGGAATAAGGGGGGAAAAAGAGGAAAAAACCCCAGGCAGTTCAAAAATTGCCAAAGCCGAACGTTTTGACCATGCTGTGGGGAGAAAGAGCATCAAATGTGGCCTTTTTCTGCTCATTTTAATTTCCATGAGTTAATGTGTTACAGGGCAGGACAAATCTCATTGGAAAGTCTCTGTATTTCCTCTTGCAGGGGGAAAGAGCTCAGCTGCTCCAGGTATTTGAATGCATTAACAAGAACAAACCGCTGGTAATGTAACTCAGACCATCCCTCGCATGATGTAGGTGCTGCTAAAAGCAAAATCTGTGTGAATTCAGGCTCTAATCAGGACCTCTGCAGGTAAACTGAGGCATTAAACCCTGCTCAAACCACAACAGGGCTTTTTCTCAGCTCTGTTTTTTAGGCTGTGGACTTCCAGGGTGACAGCAGATGGCAGCAGTGGGTTTGCAAAGATGCTGTGGCCAGAATACAGCAGTACCCACAGCCAGCCGCAGCGCTCAGGACCTTGATGAGATGGGCTTCTGCAAACGTCCCATCCATGAGCCAACCCTCTGCATCTGGTGGCAAAACATCAAAAAACCAATTGCCTGGATGAGTTGACCTGTGTGGACTCATAGGATCATAGAATTGCTCCGGTTTGAGATACCCTTAAGACCATCGAGTACAACCATTAACCCAACAGTGCCTGATTCTCCAGTGTCTGAGTCTCCTGCTGCTGTGTTTCAGAGCTGGGGCAGACAGATGGACAGACAAAGCCTGGCTGCTTTATCTGATTTTTCTGCCATAGCAATTCATCTTGGAATCTCACTCTGTGCTTCCTAACAAACATGTTTTTCCCCCCTTTTCTGTTTTTTTTTTTCCATCTTACTTTCTGATATCATGGAGGGATCTCACGTGCTTCTTGTGTTTCTTCTCCTCCACAGGATTTTCAGTGTTTAGACTTGTTTCAAACCAATTCTGGGTGGAGAAATGCCCTTCTCAAACACTGGGTGAAATCCTTGTGGGAGCAGCCATCCATCCTCTGCTTACACCCTTGGTCCAGACCTACACCTGGTGCAAATATTGGACTGGGGGGTGATGTGGACAAGCAGAGCCCAAGGCCATACTGGTGAGATGTCACCAGAGATGCTCTTTAGGGTCCAACATGCAAGACATGAATCATAGAGTTATAGAATGATTTAGGTTGGAAAAGACCTTTAAGCTTATTGAGTCCAACCATTAATCTAACTGTCCCAAGCCTACCCTAAACCATGTCCTTAGGCTCCAGATCTCCATGACTTTTGAATTCTCCAATGATAGGGACATGCTTGTAGGTTCATGTCACACATCCCTTGGGGCCAGGGCACGACTGAGCCATCTGGGGCAGGAGATGCATCTCAGCCCCTCCTCTGGGATGGTTTTGCTCCTGCCCAAGTTAATTCAGATTTCTGATAGTAGATATTAGAGGGGGGTCAAAGAGCTGATGTCTGAGCATGGCTTGCTCCTGGGAACAAGTAGAGGCTCTGGACCACTGCCCTGAGTGAGTAGAAACTAGCTGATGGATTTAAAGTGTTGATTTATTTTTTTCTTACATGTTTCTTTCTTTCTATATGGATTTCTGTGCATAGATTTGCAGGCATTAGCTGGCAAACGCCTCTGCACAAGCTCAGCAGCCAAGGAAGAGGTGGCAGCAAGGAGGTGGTTGCCTGCATGTCACTCCTAGAAAATTAGTTTCTTAATTCACAGCCTTCACACACACCAGCAAAGCCCCAGCACAAAACTGGCTTGTCTTTCTGCACATACTGGGGCTCTGTTTGATGTCTTTGGTCTACCATGGAGTGGCCATAGCATTCCCCAGTAGCTCTGTGTGGTACTTACCAGCATCCCCTGCCTGGCCATGACACCGTTTGCAGGGAGGCAGTGTCTGCTGAGGGACATTTGCAACACTAGATGGAGCAGTGACCCTAGACATGAAGGAGTGAAACTATCCTGCTCATCTCATTAACTCCTTTCTGTCCTGCATCTCGGCCTGGGAAGGGAGGGACCTTGGGGGAGAACAACTCAGTTTCAGCATTCAGGCAGGTTGCCCTGATGGATGTTCAGCATCCTAAGGCGAGGACCATTCTTTGATGAGCTATGGTGGCAGAGGGATTAGGGTCTTGCCTCTGGGGGACATCACCCATCCCAGAAGGTGAAGCCCCTGGTGGATGTTCATCATCCTGTGGTTAGGACCATCCCTCCGTGGGCAGAGGGATTAGATGAAGCAGGGGTTGGGGGATCAGACTCAGGGTCATTTCCTTGTTGCCTCAACATGTGTTTTTAACTTGGCTGCACAAAGGCAGAAGGTCAAAGGCTGGGGATTTAAAAGGTGACAGATAGACATCATACCCAGGTGTCTGTTGGTGGCAGCCATCCTGTTTTATGGATAATCTGGCTGCAAGGAGGTGGGAAGATGGTTCACCAAAGATAAGGGAAATCCTTGGATCTCACATCTGAGGCCACTAAGGTGGCACAGGGAATGGTCCTGGCTTTTCCCTACCTGCTGTAGGTGTAGAGCAAAGGGAAAGGAGCACTTGTATCTGTTTCTCCTCTCTAACGTATTTTCCACTCCTCACCCATGTGGGACATCGCTGTTTGGACCTAATGGGGCATATTTAGCCAGCAAGTTGCTTTTTCCCAAGGGATTCATCCAGGGTCATGAAACACTGGCACTGTTTGCCTAGACAGGTGGTAGAAGCCACATCCTTGGAGGCCTTCAAAGTCAGGTTGGACTGGGCCCTGAGCAACCTCATGGACTAGATGACCTTTAAAGGTTCCTTCCAACCCAAACCACTCACTCCCTCCGCCCTGTAGGAAACACCTTCTTCAGCAGGTGAGCAGGAGCTGCCTACAAGTTGGTGCCTCAGTTTACCTATGACAGTGAGAGCTCTAAGCAGACACCCCAGTGTTCCTGAGGTTCCGGGACATTCAGGACGTGCTTCAAAAGTCACTCCCAGTGCTGGGAAGGTGTCTTAGCTCAGTAATGACCAAATTCTCAAATACCTGAGGCTTGAGTCACTGCTCGAGGAGGAAATCTGCACAAACAAGCAGCAAGTCAGGAAACCCCACCGCCGAGATGGACAAAGGTGAAAGTCAGGGGCTCGGTATGTCTGTAGGACAGTGGCAAAACCCAAGGCAGAAAGTTGTAGCTGATAATCACAGCATGTCTTTAGTTAGAAGAGACCTTTAAGGTCTGTCTGTACTTGTAGAGAGAAGTGAGAGCAGATTTATCATAGAATCATAGAATGTATTGGGTTGGAAGGGACCTCCAAAGGTCATCTAGTCTAACACCCCTACAACAAGCAGAGACATCTCTAAGTAGAACAGATTGCTCAGAGCCCCATTAATCCTGACTTTGAATGTCTCCAGGGATGGGGCCTCCACCACCTCTCTAGGCAGCCTGTTCCAGTGATCCACCACCCTCAGATTCAAGAACTTTTTCCTGATGTCTGAAACATTTTTCTGATGTCTAAATTTAAAGATTTAGTCAGAGGTGCTGAGGAACACCCAGTCTGGTTGGGATGGTGGGTGAAATCATGGTGCTCACCTGGGATTTCTGGTGTAGGGGGGAAATAAAAGTGAAGGTCATCCTTGAGGAAGTCAGCAAGGTGGGGAAACTGAGGCAGGAAGCGTGCAGGAGGTAGTAGCTTATTTTCTGAGCTCTTGCTCTGACCCCAGTTTCTCTTCTCTCTGCCAAACCGCCTTAGAAGATAAACAGCCCCAAACCTCAGCTGTCAGGTCTGGATCCCAGTGGAGCATTTTGCATCCCACTCTTCTCTCAGGAAAAGTCCATCACTCCAGGAGCTTCCAAACCATGTTCAGATTTGGCTATGTTACTGAAGATCAAAGTTATCCTGTCTCTTTTGTGCCTCAGTTTCCCTTTATTCAAAACAAGTCCTATCAAACTGTCCTCCCACTGGGATGTTCTGAACACAGTTACAACATTCCTAGTTGTTCTCTGCCAAGTACCCAGCAAAGAGAGGGAATCATAGAATGGTTCAGGTTGGAAGGGATCTTAAAGACCATCTCATTCCAACCCCCTGCCATGGGCAGGGACACCTCTCACCAGACCAGGTTGCCCAGAGAGCCCCATCCAACCTGGTCTTGAACACTTCCAGTGATGGAGTAGCCACAACCTCCCTGGGCAACCCATAATTTTCTGTCAGGAGGTCATCTAGACAGAGACTTCAGAGACTTCATGCTCTTGGGTAGGATGCAGAAGTGATGCAAATCACTCATTACTGGTGCTAGTAGCTCTAGGACAAAGAGGGGATAATCCTGTGGTGTGGGGAACCATGGGCTGCTTGTTGATGTTGGAGCCTTCTGTTGTGGTAGCAAGTCCTGAGCAGGTAGAATCATTGCTGAACAGCCTAGGAGTGATGGACATGTGCCAAGTTCTCCTTCCTGGTCGAAACGCGACCGGTTACCCTCCTGGCATTTCCCATTTCTTTTCCCGGGCAGCACTTCAAGCACAAGAGACACCTTGTCACTGTTCCTTGAGCTTGCAAGTGGGGGGCATGGGAGGGGAAACAGCCTTCTCGGCCTCTCTCTGCCTGCTCCTCCATCTCTATAAATCAAGAGGATTTGTGTGGCTCCCCGGTCAAGTATGGGCATTGGTGCTGCGCTGCAAAGTCATCCCAGCAATGTGCACCCAGGAATGCACTTTATCTGATTTCCCTCGTGCATTTTCCTTTTCCCAGCCCTGCAAACCAAGGCTGAGGCTCCCCTCTGGGCTCACAGATGAACCACAATGTCCCAGGAGAGCATCAGTAGGGTGTTGGTGGGATTCACCAGAGCCTTCTCACAGTCAGTGAGGACCCAGGACCACTCCCCATTGTTGGGTGCAGATGCTGCTTTTGGAACATTAAACAATTTCCTAGCCAGATTGGGGCCATCCCATGTTGCTCAGGGAAGCCAATGGAATTATGACAGTTCCCCCAAGCAGCTGCAACTTGGGGTCAAAAATTCAACTTCTCCACTTGGCTCTGTCAGGCCAGGTAAGGACCCAAAACCTGGCCCTAGGAGCTCAAATATAACCTAGGCATGGGCACAGATCCCCCCCAAAATAAATCCCCCTCGGGACTGCAGATGGAGAGGTTTCCATGCTGGATTTCTGTAAAAAAAATGAACCTTTCCTCCTTTCTGAAGCGGGACGGGGCCGCCGGCTGGGGGAAACATGCCTGGAATGTGACAAGCCTGTTCTCCTGCTTGTTTGTGTAAACGAGTTGGGTCTATTCCCTTCCTCTCAAAGTGCTCGTTTTTAAGCCTCCTTGCAAAGCAAATTTACTCTGAGAGCCCCTGGATGACAACACGGGGGAGGCATGGTGGTTGGTAATGAGAATAATTAATATTAATCATTGAGAGTAATAAACCCACTTTGGATTTCCACCAGATACGATGGGTGGTGAGCAAAGGCTCCATCCAACACTTCCCACCACTTCATGTGTCCCTACCTCTTCTCACATGTCTCCTATGAGGCCATCTGGCCATCCCCAGCTCGACAAGATGGTTTTCCACCAGGAAAAGCTCCAGTGTCCAATGCTTTCTGCATGTCTAGGTTGCAATGAGAAGCTCCTCAGCTCCAGAGTCTGAGATGCAGCACGGAACTCTGGAGCAGGCTACAGAGTGACTGATAACTCACCATAAAACCTCAGGGAGAAGTGGACGCCAAAGGCTGGTGGGTGGTGGTGTCCCTGATGGGTGAGGGACTTGCTCAGTTCCAGGAGGACACTATCCCCGTTCCTGTTGCTATCCCCGAAAGAGCAACTTTTACTCCCTCAACTGATGAAAACCTTTAAGATATCCCTGTGAGCCAATTCAGAGGACAAACCCCCCTTTTTTTGGCCTGGGGAAGTCCCTTATGGCCCTATGCACTGCCACCTTCACTTGTGTCTTAAAGCAGGTATTGGCAGCAGTCACTTAATAATAATAATGACAACGACGATGAAGATGATGATCTGTGGCCAGTTATCGCTGGAAATTTCACTCTCCCAGGAGATGCCAGCAAGTTCCTGGGGAGTAAGTCCCTCTCTAAGATCCCACGCACCACACTGGGTACCAGGAGAGAGGCAAGTTTTCAGGTTGTATCCACTAAAACAGTCTCTGGAGTGAGGGACTGCATTTTACAGGGTGATCCTGGGTCTGAACAAGCAGCTGTGGACCGCCCAATTTCTTCAGCCACTTCCTGGATGTTTCAGATAAAGTCCGTGGACATCCTTCATGTCTTGTCCTGCTCCCAAGGCAGGAAACCAGCTATATTTCTCCTCCTTTCCCTGTCATGCTGGCTGTCAAGCCAGCTTGTGGCTGCTGGGCAGCTAGCAAACAGCCTTGGCATCACCTTATCACATCCTCCCAAACGGAGCTTTAGCTGAAGCTCTGCAGGTGAAGACAGACACATGGGAAGACACCTTCTGTCACCAAATGGTGCTAGGTTGGGGATATGTCCTGTATCTGCAAGTAGAGAAAGTGCAGTGTGGGTCAGCAACCCCATCTCTTGCCTCCAGACCCCACAAAGTGCCTGTGTGCGCTTTCCGTGGCCAAGTTCACCCTGACTTCACCTTGGGCACAGAGGTCACCTTCTCCTCCTCTTCATTTAGGTCCTGTAGATTTCCCTGGCTCCAGACTGTTGGCAGCACCATCAGCTTCTGGCCTTTCCCACTCTTTGAATTTGTCTTTTGATGCCATTTGGAAAATTCCTCTCTATAACCTCCTTGCTGACAGGAGGTCTCAGCACCACGATTCCTCTCTGTGCTGATGTGCTGTGTCCTGGGAGGAAGCTCTCTGGGTTTACTTATGGTGCCCTGGACTGATGATTCTGGTGATCAGCAGGGCTGGGAGATCAGTGGGACACATTGGGACATCATCAGCAAAACCTGTTGGGATCATCCCTGCCTTTTCTCCCTAAAAAAGGTGACGTGCGGCACTTAAGACTTCTTGAGGCAGCCACAAATTGTCTCAGGGCTGAGCGTTTGGGAATATTGCTAAGTTTTTGAGGAATGGTTGAATTCTGAATGTGCCTCTTCCATGGCTCAAATCCCAAGGATTGAAGATACCAGAGAAAGGTATTTGACGAGCAGGACAGTCTCCCAGGTCGCCCAAATAATCTGTTCATGTTAACAAATGGGAATTAATCCTCTTCTCTCCTAATATCACTTCTTGGAAGATGTTTCCAAGGCCACCAAGTCCTTCTCAGGACAATCGGGTTCTTCATCTCAGTCTATCAGTTGTGCAAATCCCAAGAGCTTCATCCAATGTGGATATCACCAAGATGACCCTTAACCAGCTGATTTAATTGTGGTGGGTGCTTCAGCTCGTGTGTGTCAGCTTAGCCAAGGGCAGGAAACTTGCTCTAGAGATCTGTGGGTGAAGCAGGGGGCCAAGCAAAGACACTGGGACACCCATTTAGGATCCATCTCTTTAGTTATGAGCGGGGCAGACCCTAGGACTTGCAATGTTACCACTGTCATCTGATATGATCACTGTGTTATAAGGACGGTCGACCAGGATCCAGGACTAGGTGCTACACAGTGGGGAGTGAGTGTCTGCTACAGTCTTGGAGACCTTTAAGTCTTTGGGGTATTCAAAGATGTAAAGTCTGTTGATATGATATTGGAGGACCAAGTATGGAGGAAGGATTGAAATTGCTTTCCAGTTCATACTGGCTGTGTACCCTGGAGTGACCTGTCCCCAGACCATGCCTGGGTTTTTCCCTGGAGAAACCTGGAGAAACCTTCCAATACCTGAAAAGGACCTCTAAGAAGGCTGAGGAAAACTGTTCACAAGGGCATAGAGTGAATAACGAGGGGTCGTGGTTTTAAGCTGGAAAAGGGTAGATTTAGCCTGGACATTAGGAAAAATTTCTTGAATCTGAGGGTGGTGGATCACTGGAACAGGTTGCCTAGAGAGGTGAAGAAAGCACCATCCCTGGAGACATTCAAGGTCAGGCTGGATGGGGCTCTGGGCAATCTGTTCTAGTTAGAGATGTCCCTGCTTGTTGTAGGGGGGTTTGGACTAGATGACCTTTGAAGGTCCCTTCCAACTCAATACATTCTATGATTCTATGGGCTTGTCTGAAATGGAGTGAGTATTAATTGGCTTCAAGACCAGGATCACGCTGATCTGTTGAGCCCAGGGTGCCCTCTTGCCTCTGCTTGATCCAACGTGTCTCCAGGGGAGGAAGTCTTCTTCCTGGGATAACTTTGCAGGAGCAATGTGTGGATGTGTTTATTATGTGCATGGACATGCTGACGAGCTGTGGCCTTTCCAGATGGGCTGGGAAACTCTGCTGGTGCCAAATCTGGGCTGAAAGGCAGGAGGTGACGAGTGGGAAAAGAGGGAGGGTTAATTGCGCAACAAGTGAATTTCCCATCTCTTGGCTTGGAAATGCCCTCCAAACCCATTTCCCATGAGCTGGTGTTTAAGTCCCATTTTGACTTGGCTTGTGCCTCATCTCAGTCCCAGTGGGAGTGCTGGATGTACCTAGCTTGACCCCAGTCACTGAGACTGGAGCATAAACTCTCTTTAGTGCAATTCCCTGGCTTAATCCTTTGGGACTTGAGAAAAGAGAATCTTGTTGTTTCCTCCGGTTTGGCATCCCCAGCTCTCTGTGTCTGCTCTATGCTGATGGAGGTGGAGATGGTTGTTTTTGAATGAGAAAGACTTTGTTCTGCTATACCTACCTACTAGGCAGGCTTCTCAAAGCTTAAAATCATCCAAGGTGTTGAATCTTCTCCTGTTATGCACTGAGGGGTAGTTGAGAGGGTCCCCTGAGTGAAGGGTGATGTGTGTTCCAAAACACATATCTCATCCCTTCCTTCTTCACCCACCATCCTTCTCCAAGTTATTCCTTGATATGACCTGGTCTACCTGGGGGTTGACATGTTATTATCTCCAAACTGCAAATCCTTGCATGCATGAGGGATCCTATATTTCATTTTGTGTTTTTATCATTCAGTAGTCTTGGACTGAAAATGGTTGCTTGCAAACAATAGAGAAAATCTTCCTGAACCAACACCAAGTCCATCCTACAGCCTGTCTACCACTTCTCTGCTCCAAGATACAACTGCTAAAGTCCAGATTAATGCTCTGAGATGGGAGCAAACTCTCTCCCTAGCCTTGGTCCATAGAGGGAGGGACCTTCCTAAGGCAACTTGTCCCACAAAATCTTTGACTTCCTTCATGAATGTGTCCCCATTTGAGCAGTTACAGTGGTCAATAGAGAGAGGAACCTTCCCAAGGCATCACCTTCCACCAAACATCTAGTTTCACTCTTGGAGATGTTCCCATCTTGGCCAGCAGTGGTCCTTTAAACCCTTGAACTACGTGGGATTGGTTAATCCTGTGTTGAGCTGTTGGAACCCTTTTCTCACGCAATGTTTGATGTCTCCACCGGAATTCCCCGGGGAGATGCTGCTGTTGGTTGGAACACACGCCTGTCCACTCGAGGCCTTTCCAACCCCCAAGCATGGTGTTAAACCTTGCAAAGCATGTCAGGCTTCAAGCTCCATGTCGGGACACGTCTGAGGCATTAAGCTCTGGATGCCATGTGAAGATCAGGAACATTTTTGTGGCAAGTTGCCATCTTCCCCCGGATCATTTACCTCTTGAGTGACAAACCTGACTCTGAAATACTTCTAATGCTTTGCAGTGCTGTGGCTTCTCTCGTGTGATCGTCTCTGAGCGCCGTACAGACGTTATCTAATTACGACCCTCCCTGAAGCAAAGTGGGGCAATTCCTGGCATTTTCAGCGTTCTTGTGTTTGTATCATATGGAGCCAATCCAGGCAGACAGATAATCCCAAACACTGGTGATGCTTGAGTCTATCTCTTTGGGTGACTGTCAGAAAAGAAATGTGAAAGTGGAGCAGAGGTTTTTGACAGGTCTTTGCTCGTGAGCTCAGGTCATTAAGGAAAAAGTCCTTCAGATTGAATTCTCTGAGGTTTGGGTGCTTGGATTTAGCCCAGTACCTCCACTGGTTTCAGTGAGAGCTCAGACCAGGTGCCCAAGTAGTCTTTTACTATAAGCATCTCAATTTTGCTGTCTTGACTTGTGAGCTGACTTTCAGCTCTAATGTTAGATGTGATGATTGTATCCTATCACTAGCAATGGGACAAGTTGTGCCAGGCAAGGTTCAGACTGGATCTCAGGAAAATCTTCTTCACAGAAAGAGTGGTGAGACCTTGGAACAGGCTACTCAGGGAGGGGGTGGAGGCACCGTCCCTGGAGGGGTTCAAAAAATGGGTAGACACGGTGTTTCAGGAGATTGTTTAGTGGTTATGGGTTGTAGGGCTGTCAGTTGGAGCTGATGATCTTGAATGTCTTTTCCAACCTTGATAATTCTATGAGTCCATGAATCTCACCTCAATTGCAACTACCAGTGCTGGGAACACACGTAAAAAAGGGGCATCTGTACTCATTCTCACACAGCCTGGCCATGTGGGCTCTGTGTGGTGTGGGAAGTATGACACCAGTGATGTGGTCTGGAGGGATTTTCATTAGTCTCCAACTGTATGAGGGAATTGCAAACCTCCTTTTGCAGCTGTCGAGCAACATGGTTATTTAGACTTGAAACCAAGAGCTGATTTGTTCTTCATGTTTTTCTTCCCCACCCCTTTTGGCCAATACACTTGGATGATTTACTGATACAGATCAGCCAGATTAAGTAATTGATTTGATGCCTTGTGAGTGCCAAGAAAGAATAACTTCACATTAAACCAATAAAAAAAGGTGCCAGCAAAACCAGCCCTAAATATCACTTCAAGGCTTCTGAAAACGCTGGCTTGACACTGGCGGGGCCACCCAGGCTCCTCTTGCTGTGTCCATTGTCCCAGTGCCTTGGGAAGATCCTCCACAGGGATGAGAATGAGTTTTTATTCTCATTCCTTTCAGAGGCCAGTGGGTTGTGTGAGGTACGTGGGTACCTTCCAGCTTGAACAGGGTGGGAAACACAATTATAATAGTTGAACTGTTCCCATTCCTCAGCAAGGTGAGTTCCACACCACCAAGAAAAGAGCAAATAGCAGCTCTGTGAGAGGATGGCTGGTGGACAGATCAGATTCCTTAGGTCAGAGAGCCAAGTTCAAGCCTCCTTCCACCTTCTGCCTTGCCTTTATCATAAACCCTTTAAGGAAGGTAGTGATTTGATAGTGCAAGTTCTGAACTACTCGTTAGTACAGGTGTGAACTGCTCTTGGGATGGATACATCTCCCCTGCTTTTCATTGGAAATTCTGGGAAACAAGGGTGTTTCCTGGCAAGGTTGGTGTGAAATGAAACGTGCCTGGGAAAGCCCTGTGACTTTATGAAATAAAAAGCACTCAAAAACTTGTCCAAAACACAATCTCACAAACAGTGGCTTTCTCAATTGCATTTTTGGTGGCCTAAAGTGATAATTTTGCCTGGAAAACCCAAGTGGAACAAACTAGCAAAGGATAGTAGAAAAATATTGCAAAAAGTTCCTACTGGATTTCTGTAAATAAAGGTTTGATTTAGCCAGGGCAGAAACACCTCAGTGGGGACCTTTGGTGAGGACCTTTGGTGGGGACTTCAGGAGAGACCTTGCTGTCTACAACTACCTGAAAGGAGGTTTGAGTGAGGAGAGGTTCAGCCTCTCCTTCCTATTAGCAAGTGACAGGACTAGAGGAATGGCTGCTGGCTGCACCAGGGGAGGTTTAGGCTGGATGTTAGGAAGAATTTCTTCACCAGAAGGGTTATCAAACTTTGGAACAGGCTGCCCAGACCAGTGGGGGAGTTCCTATTCCTGAAGGTATTTAAACAACCTGTGGTCCTGGAGCTTAAGGACGTGGTTTAGGGATACTCTGGCAGTGCTGGCTTATTGGTTGGACTAAATGATCTTAAAGGTCTCTTCCAGCCAAAGATACTTTGTGATTCTGTGACTCAGGAGGATGCAATTAATTGAAGACAAGAAGTGAAATCGGGATAGGAACCTCTTTGCAAGAGTCTTTAGAAGGTAACAGAAGACAGAGTCAAGCAGATAATCTGTCAAAACTGTTGTTGCTGAATTGGGTCACCGTATGGCAGCCTTCTCTGAAATGTGGTCAAGAAGAAGAAATTCGAGGTTGTTTGAACCATTGTTGCTTAATAACTGCGTTTTACACCTAATTCTACAGTTAAAGAATAGCTGCTGGTTTCAGGTGCATCACCAAAGCTGAGTTTAGCGATGTCTGCCAAGGCAAGCCCAAATGAGACTGGCCAAAGAGCCCCAGAAAGGGATTCAAAATTCATGGCTGCCCTAAGAAACGTTAGGATTGGATCATCCTGAACCCCAGGTTTCCAATTAAAAGCAACCCAGGAGCAGTTTCATAGAATCATAGAGCCATCAAGGTTGGAAAAGACCCTCAAGGTCATCAAGTCCAACCATCAGCCCTGCAACCCCTAACCACTAAATCACCTCCTGAAACACCATGTCTGCCCAGTTTTTGAACCCCTCCAGGGATGGTGCCTCCACCCCTTCCCTGGGCAGCCTGTTCCAAGGCTTCCCCACTCTTTCTGTGAAGAAACTCATCCCAGTACTCAATCTGAACCCTCCTTGGTGCAACTTGATCCCATTTCCTCTTGACCTAAAGCTTCTCGCTTGTTCTGAACTGCAGAATAAATGCCACTGGTTTGGGAAAAATCTCTGCAGGGTTGTCTACCCGCTGGGATAGCTTTTAGCTGGTGGAGAAGCATGGCAGACCTTGTGAAAGCTGGATGCTGCAAGCTGACTGAAAGAAAAGGGCCGTGTCCCAAGTCTAGATGGCTAAAACGATTACATGTGTTTGAAATCTGTTCCCAATCGCTGTTCCTGACCCACTCATCTCTCTCAGGACTCCCTCAGCTTGTCAACTGCTGAATGTTTGAGGTGCCAACCCTGTGCTCTGAGATGGTCAAGACCTGGCAACAGGTGGTGATAATTACCCAACTCTATCACACCAATGGGAAAAGAAGAAAACACCCAAATCCCCCCCAAAAAAACAAACTGAAAAAGGGGAAAAGAATGGTGTGACTGGAGCTCCCAGCTTGTGCTTGGCATGGTTTTCCCCTTTGGCAGTGTGTCTTAGGGTTTTGGGATAGTCCCTCAGAGAACTGGTGAGCGCCCTTCATGGTCAGAACTCTAATTAGCCACTTGTCTCTCCCTGCAGGCATCTGGATGGACTTCCCCAGCACGTTGTGCATCCTTCAGTGGGACATGGAGGGAAGGCTGGCAGCCTCCAGGCTTCACAGGGTGCAGAATTTGCATCGGTTTAATCTGAGGTAGCAGAGTTGGCCTGTCTTTACTTTCTTTCCCCCCACCTTCTTTGTTTTGTTTTGTGATGGGATGGTGAATGTGTGAAGTGATATGAATTGGTTTGATCTAATTAATCCGTTTTAAAAATAGGGACCTGGTGTTTGTACATTTCCCCTCCATCTCTCTTGACAGATTGTTGGCTCTGGTGAACTCCCTCTGCTGGCACAGCCACCTCCCATCTTCATCGAGCCAGAAACTTATGATAGAATCAGAGTTTGCCAGCAGTGGGATCATCTTCATGGGCACAGCTCTGTGCAGTAATTGTCTTGTTTGATGCAGCAGCTGTTGCCACACTCTGTACGAGCATCCTGGGGATGCTGCAAGCCACATTGCTAATCTGGCAGAAGATGGTGAGCCCGTAAATGTGGGCATTTACCCATGGAATCAGGGGGTTTGTTGAATGACCAGTCTTGGTGCCAACGTGGTTCCCTGATCACTCATCTAAGGGAGACATTTTTTGTGTTGAGGGTGGTGAGACCCTGGCCCAGGTTGCCCAGAGTGGTGGGAGAAGCCCCATCCCTGGAAACATCCCAGGTCAGGTTGGATGGGCTGTGAGCAACCTGCTTTAGCTGAAGATGTTGCTGCTTGCTGCAGGGAGGTTGGGCTAGATGAGCTTTGATGGTCCCTTCCAACCTAAACCAGTCTATGATTCTGTGATTCTATGATCTAAATTTTTCAGCAAGGACACAGGTCAAGCCATGAGGGATCTGGGCGTGCTCTACTCATGAAGCAAATTATTACCCGGGTTGAGTAACTGGCATCTGCCCAAGAGGGAAGGAGAAAAAACTTTCTGGAGAGATTCTGCTCATCTAGTGGTGGGACCTTATCAGGGCTGGACTATGTCAAGGAAGGAAGGATGTTTATCCATTCAGACACTTCTTGCTGAAGAGATTTCTCCTCCACCAACCAGAAAACCCATACTCATGTGGAGAGCTTCCTCCTCTGCTGTGGCAAATGTACTTGACAGCGTGTACCTGAGCCCAACCTTGAAAGCAGTCACTGTGCTAAAGTGTTTGCTTGGCCTCAGAAATGTTAAGAGAGGGAATTTCTCTTTAGGAAGCTTGAAGATATTGGTTTGGAGTTCACTCTGTGCCTATTCCCAAGCTTCTTGAAATCCATGCAAAGCTATTGTGGACTTTAAATCAAGCTCTGAGCCCACAAATCCATACCTGAGCAGGAAAAAAATAACCTCACAATACAGCCACAACAGATATCATCAAGTGAAGAAAGACCTTGTTTTCAAAAGCCCCACCCCAGTTATTGAAGAATAGGTGCTCCTCTCCCTACTGAGTGCCACAGAGGTTACCCTTCTGCATCTCCATTTGTACCAATGTCCAGTTTGCTTCTGAAACCTGGATAACTCTTGTCCTCAGTCCCACAGGGCAAACACTGATCTTCCACAAAGCTGTTTGGGGTTTTTTAATGATTCCTTTATTGTGTTTCCCACTGATAGATGTGTCCCTGAAAAGCTTCAGCAGGTGTTTTTCAAAGTAGTGAATGTGCTTTTCTTCTGGGGTGTGAAGCTGGTGCAGAGAAAGTTGGTGCCTGGCCAGGATGGAGTAGAAGAGGAAATGGCCTCAAGTTTTGCCTGGAGAAGTTTAGGCTGGACATGAGGAAAAACTCATTCATGGAACGGGTCATCAGGCCTTGGAACAGGCTGCCCAGGGAGGGGGTTGAATCGACATCCCTGGATGTGTTTAAGAGTTGTATAGATCTTGAGCTTAGGAACAGAGTTTAGTGGCCTTGGGACAGTTGAGTTAGTAGTTGGACTTGATGAACTTGAAGGTCTTTTCCAACCTAAATGGTTCTATGATTCCATAAGAGGGCAAGGGGCCAGTCTGGCTCTGGTGAGAGCAGACAGGGCTGCCTGAAGACGGGCTGCATCTTGCAAACAGTGGCAATGACAGAGCAGTGTGATGGCAACACAAAATACATCAACGAGCAGCAATTAGGGCTGCAGCACAGAGCCCCACCGACCACCAAGGGAGATGACCTACCTGGCTGGGGGACTGGGGCCAGCCTGGGTTTCACTCAACACCAGCCCTGGGGCTGGCGCAGCTGGATCTGGGCAGACCTCTCCCCCAACATAGTGCCCCAGGACACAGACATGGCCCCAAGGTCCCACCAAGTGCCTTTGACCTCTCCAAGTGTGAGAAGCACCTTCTTGCTGATGTGAGCTCTGACATGGTGATAAAAGGCAGGTCTCTGTTTTGTGAGGAGGGTCCCAACCACAGAGGATGGATTGCACTGTGTCCTGATTTCTGTCTGACTCTGGTGGAGGTTGGTCTGATACTTCCCATTAGAAGATGGTATTTCTGCTTTCTTCAAACTTTGCCAGATGTTCAGTGCTGTGGAGGAAATTTTCCAGACCTAGATCTGCCTGGAAAATTTGCTGCAGGTGGAAGCTGAGAATTGCAGTGGTTTTGTTGCTCCCAGAAACAGCTGCTGGTTTTGCTGGTGTGAGCTCTTGGGGACAAGAACTTCTACCCTGGTTAGCAATGCTCTTAGCATTTGTCCGGCAAAAGCAGAACCGAAGTGTTCCTCCTCCAGGGAGGAAAAGTAAAAAGTCTTTGTGTGGACAGAATCATTGAATCGTTCATGTTGGAAAGGACCTTTAAGACCAGGGGCTGCTGTGACAGAACAAGGGGTTATGGTTTTGACTGAAAGAGGAGGATTCAGGCTAGATAGAAGGAAGAAATTGTTACTGCTGAGGGTGTTAAGACACTGGCCCAGGTTTCCTGGAGAGGTTGTAGATGCCCCATCCCTGAAAACATTCCAGGTCAGGGCTCTGAGCAACCTGCTCTGGTTGGAGATGTCCCTGCAGAAGGATTAGTCTACATGAGCTATGGAGGTCTCTTCCAACTCAAACCATCTTGTAATTCTATGATGTGATTTTTTGAGCTCAATAACAACTGCTGTACCCCATGTCCTCCAGTTGTACCATTTCTGGGTGGAACATGGTTTCTCAGTGTGCTGAACAGAGCTGACCCTAACAACTGGCTATACACAGGTATCATCAGGGTTGACCCCTGTTTCATTCAGCACTGGAAACCTGTACAGGACCACATCTTTGCTTGTGCTTCTGAGCCATAATTCTCTTTCTTCCCCTCTGTAAATGTGTCTGGGATGGAGCAGCTACTCACTGGTTGTGCTGCTCCAGGGGCTGCTCATCTCCTGCTAGATCACTCACTCCCTGGTATCAAACCCCACATTCCTGCAGGCAGCCTGACACCTTGGGCTCTCACAGGCCGGCAGTGGAAAAGCAAATTTTCCTTCTAGGCATGCTTGAAAGAAGGCATCAGCAAAGAATTTCCAGTGGAAAAATACCAAACTCTTGCACTTGACTGAGAACCAAAATAGATTGCAACAGTGCTTTCCTCTGGCAGGAATTTTCCTACCTGGGGGCAATGGGGAAAGGAGCTTGAACGGACAGGTATGAAGTGAAAAATAGTGTCTGGTCCTTTGCATGAGCGAAAGGGGAGGTTGGCAGCAGGGCATCTCTTCTGCGTGTGCTGTGCACAAGGGACCATTGCTGCACCTTGCTTTGGACTTCTGGTTGTGTTCTCCTTGCGTGTCAGCAGAGCTGGATGGATGCTGTCCCATCCCTGAGGTCATCAGGGATCTTTGGAGGTCATCTAGCCAAACCTCTGCTCAAGTGAGGCCACCTGAAGCACAATGCCTTGGACTGTGTCCTACTGGGATTTGTGATCGTCAGGGATGGAAGCTCCACATTCTCACTGCTCAGCTGCTCTCCCAGTGAAATACTTTTTCTTAAATTTAAATGGAATGTCTTGTGTTTTGATTTGTGTCTCATTAATGATTTCACTTTGAAGATCCAACAGGTTCTTCGAAATAAGCTCTCTGTCTAGTACTTCTTCACCAATCTCCTGGCTAAAGGTCAAAATTCAAGTCACAGTTCCTGGCCTCTGGTGGTGACTTGGAGACACGACCCTGCCAAATGGATGGTCCCACCTGACCTACTCTGCTAGGGAGCAGTGGATAAGCTGGGCCACCTTTCAAGCACCACACCTCCCAATGCCTAAATACGTCACCAATCACCACTGTACCCAACACATGTCGTGGGCCGTGGCCTTAGATTGGCTTTCCAGCACCAAGAAAGGGATGAGACCTCATCTATTGACTTCCTACTATCCCCTGAGTGGCAGGATCTGACCCCATGGCTGACAATGGGCTGCTTGTTGGGTTGAGGTGTTCAGCAGGACCCCGAGGTAAAGGGGAGACTCCCTTTTACTGCTTCTTGCTTAATAACAGGCTTGAGGATATTAATTACCTTAATTAGAGCTGGCCAAACCTGTTTGGCTTGGAGCTGGGAGTTGTTGGGGACCAGCTCTCTCAGCCTTTTTTCTGCTCTCAGGTCTCATGATGTTCCCCAAAGAGCAAGACCTGTCCTATTTCAAATGTAATTAAAAGGTATTTGAGAGGCTACTTAGATCCTTCAACTTTTCAGGCAAAAAGCCCTGTCTTCATTGAGGGGCTGTGTTCCATAAACAGCAGAAGTGTCTTTATCTTACTTCTCTCCCCAAAGTAAACCTAGATGTTTTTATTAATGCAGGACACCTTCTCAGCTATGAGTGTAAGGCACCACAACTGCAAAAACCCTAATTCTAGGACTGTAAATCCCTTTTGGATGTGTTCAAAGCCAAGCTGGATGAGGTCTTGAGCAACCAAATCTAGCTGAGAGGCATTGCTGCCCATGGCAGGGAGACTGGAGTAGCTGATCTCTAAGATCCTTTCCAACCTCAGTAAATCTGTGATTCTATGATTTGAAAATTGCAGATGAAGAACCTGGACTAGTGAGGCTGGAGGTGACTGAGCCCCCTGCAAAGCCTCCTGCCTCAGTTTCCCAGCTGCAAAATGTACCATGTCTTGTCCAGTCATCACTTTTACTAGCACATAGGTCGTATTTACCTGGGGTATCACAAGCAGTAACATTTGGTGACTCAGTTGCTCAGAAGCTTTGTGGTGAATGCCACGTCAATGCCAGGTCAAATGCTGGGTTCAGGTAGCCATGTGGCTTCTCACTGGGTTTCCCTGGTTGTTGTCACTTTCCCAGAATGGGTGGTGGTTGCTGAGGATATGTTGGCATGACGCACCCTTCTTTTTTCCCCTTTGGCTGAAGCTGCTGAGCTCACCTCAGGTTGACCCCCAAAGTGATTTATGCATCTGCAGGTCACCCTCTCCCCATGGCTGAGAGAAGACCTTGGTGTGGTTCAATCTACAGCTCAACTTGCAAGAAAGAAGGGCTGTCTATGGAAGCATAAGTGTTCTCACAAGCTGGTGGCATGCCGTGCCAGAGCTGCTGGTCCCTATAGTCCCAAGAGATGGCAGAGCCCGTATTAGATACATCCAGTGCTCATTCTTTGTGCTCATCAGGTCAGAGCTTCCGTCTCTTCTTGAGAAAGCACTGGGACATGCTGTGGCCCAACCCTGTTTAGCAGATGTCACAGAGTAGACACTGTCCAGATGAAGGCATCTTGGTCATAAAGTTGAACTACCTGCTCATTTGCCTCAGTTTCCTCTGTCTTTCAAGGGAAAACTTATTCCAGAAGGATTCACCTTCCATAGGCATTTGATAATTTTTACAGTTCTTCTGAAGGCTCTTAGATGTATTTTTTACCTGGTTGTGGGTGTGGGGACCTCACTGTGGTGCCATGGTGTGTGTGATCAGTAAAGCCGAAGCGGGACTTGCCTTAGCCTACAGAAGAGATGAAACATACCTTTTCCCTCCAGTGACTATACAAGGAACCTGAAGTTCTTCATGAACCATCTAGTGGAAGTTTGAACCCCTGGTGGGGTGGCTCTGGGTCATCATTACTCTAAGGTTGACTTTGTGTCATTGCTGGAAGAACTCATCCCCTATCTAGGTCAGGTTTGGGACCCAAGAGTCAGTTCTCCAAGCAGATAGGCATGTGCATGAGCACTGAGTAAACTTGGCCTTCTCCCCCTTCCAAACTACCAGCTGGAGAGGATTAAGCAGTGCTGAGGTACCCAGACCAGTGACTGAGGACCCTACATACGAAATTAGGAACTGGTAGAGAGTCTATCATCCTTTTTATGCCTTTCATCTGCAGAGTAAAGAGAACGTATCTCTTTTGGTGGAACATCATGCTGTCTATAAAACCTAGTAGCAGTAGTAGTAGTAGTGTAGTTTTGGTCTGCAGGAAGCAGTGTTTTCAATGAATAAAATCTCATAGAATCATGGAATCATTAAGGTTGGAAGAAGTCTACAAGGTTATCCAGTCCAACCATCAACCAGACCTCACCATGCCCACTAAATCATGTCATGTTGGTCTGGGGCAGATGATTTTTAGACATCAAGCCAACTGACTTTTCCAAGCCAAAGGGACATAGTGGTCATTTCAATCCTCTTCCTCATTTCTTGATACAGGTGGACCTCCAGTGATACCCTGTCCACCAAGTGCTGCTATGACACATTGGCCAAAGGAGTTAACTCATTTATTCTGTTAATCCTGATGCAGGGTTTGAGTATTTAAGAGATTTGTGGGCTTTTGTGGTCCCAAGATGTCTTCCATTTGCCCAGCTGAAGGAAATACTCAAACTGGAGGTCATGTGGGAGTTACTAATCTCATTTCTGTGTGGGCTGCTGTGCGTTCTGTGGCCACTGACGGGGGCAGCTGAAGTGATCTGATTTAGAGGTCTATCACTCTCTATTTTTCATTGACATCTTGCATGACCTCAGGAGGCCATCTGAGCTGGAGGTGGTTGGACATGGTAGTTTTGCCTTCTCCCTCCTCCTCAGTGTGATAAACCTCCAGACTAGCTGTGCTTCTCCTTAGCTCTTCAGCATCCCTTAAACCTGAGGTGCAGATGTGGTCTGAGGCTGTCTGACATCTCCGAGAACAGAGGCTGCAAGAAGATTTTGAGGGGGTCTCACACCCATTAGGCCTCTTTAAGGCTGGTCCTAGCTCCTCAGTCACACTTTGTTCCTACCACTGAATTGAAGATCCTCCTCTTTTATTATAAAGACCCTTCTCTCCTTGAACATAGATTTTGCACAAGCTCTTCAGCTCTTCTTTAACAAACTTCCTGAGCCCTTGAGTTGGCTTCCTAGTTCTCAAACAACTTGTACAGATACTTCCCCTGGTCCTGGTGCTTTAGAGACAGCTCTGACCTCTCCCAGGAAGTGTGTCCTGTCTTCTGGCTTACCCTAGGAGCAAAAAATTGTTGCTTAACCAGGTTTCAGGCTTCTCAGCCTGTGACCTTTCTGTGAGTATTTGAATGAGTGCATTAACTTGTTCTGTGAATTATAAACCCTGTTAACCCTTTGGTGACTCCCTGGCGCTTGATGAGAAGGGCTTGGATCCAGGGCTTATCTAACATGCCGAAGTCTCTTCAAGCTTTTGGGGGTGAGGAGGTTAATTCTTGTTGCAGATCCAGTTCAAAAATGCCATTTTCAATGGCAAAGGCTGACGGCTGCTGGTTAGAAATTCAGAACTAGTGACTTCATCACCCAGCACTGCAACCTCTTTTGTTTTTTCAAACACTTTCCTATCTCTCTGTGAGACATAAATGCACTGTGCCTTTAATCTCACCCTGCTGAGAATTTCTTCTTTAAAAAAAACCCCAGCCCAACACGCACAACCCAAACCCACTGCACTCCAGCAAACACCTGTATTGCCACTGAAAGGCCTTGTGCTAATATATTTCCCCCCCCTCGTTCTTCTTGATCACACCTGTCTAGCTTTGGGCAAAATAAAATATTCACATAGCTGCCAGAAGTAAAGTTCTTTGCTGGCTTGAGCTACTGTGTGTAAAGATCTCCAAAGAAATGTCAGATCACTTTATTGAATCCTACTGAAAACTTGTTTGACAGTAACATGCAGAAAGGATCAGGACCTCTCTGTAATTGCCAGTGGGGTGAAAAGAGGGTTTGTTTTGAAGGCTTAGAAATGGTTTGGGTGTTTTTTTTTAATTTTGAGTTTTATTTTCTGGTTAGATGTAGATGCATTCAAAATTGCAAAGAGGTCTCCGTGTGCTTACATGGATGCACGAGCCCTCGCTGTCTCCGCGGGAGTGCGTATGGAGGGCTGGGTCTGCAGCTGGATCTCAGAGCCAGGAGGCAGAGCCAGCCACCACCAAGCACCAGCCAGGGCACAGCTTAAATTTGCAATTTTTCAGGTGCTCTGAGCCTCACATGGGAGTAAAAAGCACCTTTATGCAGAGGACTTTTTGCCCTCATGAAGCCCCGAGTGTAAGCAGGTCAGAGCTACTTCAGAGAGGCAAATTCCACCCTCTTGCACTCCAGGTCTTACAGCTTCGTGTTCGTGTTGAGTGGAAACAAATCCCTATTGTAGTGGGGAAAATAATGAGGAACAGGTGAAAGCAGATCCTCTGACCAAACTGATAGTTAATTTACAATAGGAGTAGTTGCCTCTCCAAATCCTCACCTGTTGCTCCCAGATGTTAATTATGGTTTGTCACTCCTGCATCTAATAAAACAGGTCTTCCTCTGAGTGGAAGCCAGTGCTAACCTTTGCCTTGGCCTCTTGGAAGGCACCTGTTTTAATTATTATTTTATTTTGAAAGAAATAGCCTGGGATTTTTAATATGATTGAGCTCCAGCCTTTGAGATGGCGGAAGCAGCTGGAGCGTCTTCCCATTTCTGAATTTCTCGTATTACTTTAATCTGAGCTAGCCTGTTTCAGGTAGCCTAGCAGACCACAGGATCTAGTGGTTTAGCAGTGACCTGCTAAAGTTGGGTTGAAGGTTGGAGTTGACGATCTTAAAGGTCTCTTTCAACCAAAGCTTTCTGTGATTCTGTGATCTGGTTTGTGGGAACACCCAGAATCCAGCTCCAGGTCTTTTTTTCCCCCACCTCCAAGACTGTAGGTCCAAGATGAAGCCTCCATCCTGAGATGAAGGATCACTTTGAGGTCTCAGTTTGCACCCCACTTCTTCTTAGGCTTCCTCAAACGCTCAGGTGAAGTCCCATTCAGGATTTTTCAGACTGAGTGGCTGAATCTGGTTTGTACCATACACATGGACATGTGTTTGTCACACTAACTTTGACATGGCCAGGTAAACCTTTTTGGGACCTCAAAACAACTGTTTGTGCTACAGAATGAAACAGCCCAAGACAAGAGAGTTTTCCCAAGGGCATAGAAAGAGCCAGGTCCACAGCAGAAACCGGCTGAATGAAAAGCTCTGTTAGAGGTAATAGCTTCAGCTTGGAGATATCAGTAGTGGAATGTGCGGTTGCTGATGGAGGTGATGGTTTCTCTCCAGCTTCCAGCTCCTCTAGATGTCGTTTCTCAGCTGAGGGAGTGACCAAATGCCTCCATGGCACTACAGTTAGCCAATATCCTAAGCAAAGCCTACTTGTAAAACCAGCATGGTGCCATCCAAGGCTTCATCCTAGGAAGGACTCCATGCAATGTTAGTGTCCAGATCCCAGTCAAACGAGATGATACAGAACCCATCATACATTCACATACGGGCTCATAAAGCATCGTGTGGCAGAGGTTGACTGGAAAAGCTGATAAGCCCCCCACCTCCCACTCCGTGCTAGTGACAAGAGGCTGGTTTGGCACTGACATTGACTCATCTGTGGCATTAAGTTTTTCACAGCTGCGGATAGGGAAGGAGGAGTGGAGGACAACTGAACAAGCTTCTACTGGTGGTCAGGACCCTGGAATTTGCAATGTGACCAGTAAGAGAGGTATTTTCCTATGGATTTGGGAGCACTGGGTGAGAGGAAACCCTATGAATTCCTTCCAAAACGTAACATTCTGAATTAGAGGCAGGTCCTCCAGCACGGCTGACCCAAGTGACAAGATAAACTGCCAACCAGGCCAACTCATTGAAAACTCACAAGGTTTGACAACCTTGGTACTGCTGCTAAACCCTTTTGGTACCCATCCAGCAAAACAACAGGGGTCATTATTCAAGTACATCCAACGCCACTGGAGAATCTGAGAGGGTCTGATGTCAGCCAAAGCACTTGTTTGCTCGTTTTGCTGGTATCTCCTCCTAAGAGCAGGAGCTGCTAGGATTGCTTGGCTGGTAGAGCTTTCTAAAGACATCTCCTCCTGCACAGCGTTAGTGTCTGCTGGATCTCATTCACAGAGGCACCTGCATTAGCTCAGACTTCTCCTTGTGCTGCCCAGCAGTGCAGATGCAGGGTCGTGCCAATGCATGCAGGATCCCATGCTGACATGCTCTGGTGTGTGCAGGCAACTATGCTAATGTTGGTGGGGTGTCCTGTGTGGAGTGTTGCCACCACTTCTCTGTTCTCAGCAGGACCAATGAGGTGATTCTAGCCCTATACGTGATGCTGGTGAGGCTGTAACCTCAAGTACTGGGGGCAGGTTTGGGCACTACAGTATAGGAAGAACATTGAGGTGCTGGAGAGGGTGCAGAGTAGGGCAACTGGGCTGATTAGGGGTCTAGAGAACAGGTCTGATGAGGAGATGCTGAGTGAGCTGAGCCTGGAGAAGAGGAGGCTGAAGGGAGACCTCGTTGCTCTTTACCGCTACCTGAAGGGAGGTTGTAGTGAGGCAGGTGTTGGCCTCTTCTCCCTAGTGACTAGTGATAGGATGAGAGGAAATGGGGTCGAGTTGTGCCAGGGAACCTTCAGACTGACTATTAGGAAAAACTTCTTCACACAAAGAGTGGTGGGGCTGTAGACCAGGCTGCTCAGGCTGCTGGAGGCACTGTTCATGAAGGGGTTCAAAAAACAGGTGGACATGGTGTTTCAGCACATGATGTAGTGGTTAGAGGTTGTAGGGTGAATGGTTCAACTTGATGACCTTGAAGATCTTTTCCAACCTTGATGATTCTATGATTCTATAAACCTATGTAGAGCCTCTGCTGTCAGGTCTGGCCATTGTTTCCAATCTCTTGGGTTCTTGCTTCACCTTGACAACTGCCCCTGTGTGCATGTCCATCCACATGTGTAGATATGGGCTCTCTGTGTCCTGTACTGGCGAGTCTCCACTCACAGCACAGCGCACCTGCGGGCCCAGGCTCAGGAAGGAATCCAATGAGGATTGGATCAGATGATGCTTGAGCTCCCAAGCATCAGAACCTGGTGTTCTGTGTTTAAGTAGAAAATAGGAAACCAAGATGTATTTATTTTTATGCTTGTCTAGGGTAGAACTTATGCCTAGATCTCTCCCACCTTACTGAAAGCTGAAGTCACCAAACCCTTGAAGGTGGATACGTATCTCCACTGGCAACTCAGATGTAGGGTGTCCTGATTTGCCCATTGGGATGAGGTTTCTCTGCCCTCCCACAGCTGCAGATGAAGCCAGATGCCCAAGGGTCTGATAATGGGTATCCACTGAGCCTCTGCTCTTCTTAGTAGGAGCAAATCCAGGGGATATTCTAACTGGATCTATGGGTTGCTCTTTGAAGGTGGAAACAGCAGGACTTGAACTCTCCAGTCTGCTTTGATACTGGGGACCTAACATGTGAAAGTTCAAACCAGTACCTCCAGCAGGTCCCTGAACAGAGAGATGTGACCTGCAGTGGGTGCTTGTGTCTATCAGATGCTTCCCATACAGCTCCTCATCTCTGCCTCTGTTAGTTCCCCATCCCACTCTTGAGATAAAAAATTGTGTTGGTGCTGGGGTGGTGGCTTATGCCACACACACCGTCAGCACCCAGCGCTACGGAGCCTTCATCTCCCAGGCTTTGCAGCTTCACCACTCACTAATCAATGCTAAAGAAGACAAAGGGGGCAGGAAGGCTGATGAACTCATAACAGGAGTGTTTAAATCAAGGAACAAAAAATCAGAGGCCAAAAATTAAGGTGCTTTGATCCTTGATTTGATGTCAACGGAGACGAAAGCAGAACACTAAGTCTTTTGACTTTTTAACCAGCTGCTGCTTGAAACAAAATAATTGGATAATTAAAAGGCCTTGCCTTATGTCAATTTTATGTAGGTGCCTTGATCCACTGATGGAATGTGTCATTGATAGAAGGTTTAAGAGCTCATTAGAAAAATCCCAGAGATAAAGCCAGGGCTCAGCCCCTTCAAAGGGCTGTCAGCTGGGAGGGGAGCGGAGATGCTCGGCCACAGCGGGTGATGGTGCCACAACGAAGAAACTGTGCTGGGCAGCAGCTGTAGAAAAACAGGCTGTGCCTTTAGCACAGCCAGGCTGCAGATGTTGTGAACCTCCCCCCCCCGACCTCCCTCAGTAGTTGATTTGGGTCCAAAGGAACAGATTTGCTTTCTGTGATTTTTCACCTTGGCAAGATGGTGAAGTCTTAGTGGAGTGTGACTGAGATACCCTGTCTTGAAGACATCCTCCCATCCCTGCTTCTCAGCAGCCATCACCTGCCTTGTCTGGTGTTTAACGTTGTAATGAAGGTACTACCTTGTCCTTCTCCACCTCCCATGGCTCCCCAAACCCCAATACTTTCTTCACAAGACTCAGTTGCCAACTATAAATCACCCAACAATCTTCTGCCTCTTCTGAAAACACCATCTCATCTAACGCACATGTTTAATGCCCTGCAAGGGGCACAGCTTCCCTTGGCAAGGACCCCATGACAAGTGGAAAGCTCTTGCTTGTGTAAATGCATCTGTTTAGACCCAAGGCTGAGGATGAGGTGCAATTCTTGTCTTGGAAGGTGGTGCCTTTGCAATGATTAAAACATTTGGGACAAGGAACAGTTTCTTTTCTCCACCCAATGAATTTTCTGTGAATCTTTCCAAAGACTTCTGGGCAGAAACTGAAGGTCCATCAAAGCACATCCTTGACCTTGGACTGCCATGTGAGCTTTGTCACCTTTGGAAACGGAGTCCAGGGTGATGAGTAAGTAGATGCTTTTGAGAAATTAACCTCTTAAATATCTGCATCTATTTGTTAGGGATTTGGGGGTCACCCCGTGAGACTTTGTTATGTAATTACTGTCCTTCTTGACTCTGTTTCCCTGTTTATTCCTTTCATGACCACTTTAAACTGCGCTTCATAGCCAGAGAGAGATGATGTTGCATTACCTGCAGTGGGTAGGGCTGAATTCACACTGTCAGAAGGGAGATAGGTAGCTTAAGCCACTTGTTTTTCCCTTTCTAGAGTCAACGGATAGAGAAGAACATCCATTGGCACATCCTGGTTAAAACAGGTCACTTAGATAGATGAAATTACTTCAGTACGAGAGGCAGGGGGCACAAACTGAAACATGGGAGGTTCCACCTGAACATGAAAACATCCTTTACTTTGAGGGTGATGGAGACCTGGTACAGGCTGCCCAGAGAAGTTACGAGATCTCCTGCTCCACTGAGATTCCAAACCTGCGTGGACGTGGTCAAGGACAACCTGTTCAGGATGACTCTGCTCTGGCAGAGGAGTTGGACTGAGGTCCCTTCCAACATTCACTAGTCTGTGATTTTGCGATTCAGTGATTCTGTGATTCCATGACTTGATCTCTGGAAGTAACCCATTGATAGGAGAAAGGCCTCAAATGCTTGGGTGTGTCTGAGATGAAACAGGTCCTCATGCAATGTGCAAAATTCAATAGTCCTAGAGAAAACCCTCTGACCTGCAGCCACATCTGCACAGCTGGGTGGTCTAAGACCTGCTGGCCAGTTTTCTGCTTTGCATTGTGCGTATTCCTCTATGGACAAATAAGTGAAGAAGTAAATAAGGCACAATCGTAGAATCGTAGAGACCTTTAAGCTCATTGAGTCCAGATGTTGTTGAACTGCTAGGTCCTCAATAACCCACATCCCTCAGCACCATATCTGCATGGCTTTTCAATCCCTCCAGGCACAGGGATTCCATCACTGCCCTGGGCAGCCTGTGCCAGGCTTTGCCAAGCCATACGGTTATAAAATCTTAGCTTTAACATAGATTTGCAACCCAATTGCACAACCTGGAGTAGGCATGAAGGCAAGCATGTGTGGGGAAAGGGCTGCAGTGGGTCTGGATCCTGAATCCAGAGGAGCAACAGCAGCACAGGCAGCTGCCTGCGTGGCTAAAAATGCCATTAGCAAAACTAACGAGCAAAATCTCATGGCTGGCTCTGCTCACGCTGGCGGTCAGAGCAGGTCTGCGGCGTGTCGAGCGCTGTGTGAATCTGAGGCGGCTGTGATCCTCACAGCAGTGGGTGGTAGAAACCACAGCATGTAAGCAATGCTTTCTGCTTTATTTGATTTGTGACTGATTTATAGGCACTTCTGTGGTGTAATTGGCTTCGCTGAGCCCACTGTGGCTTTGCACTGCCACGGCTGAGAGCTGGGCTTGGCTCGAATCTCCTGTTCCCCGACCTCTCCCTGGAACGGTCTGTACACTGCTCTGACATGCGGAGACATCACGGTGTTGGCTGAGGAGCTGACTAGTCTGCATGATAAATATCTTTCCTGAGCAGATTTCATTAGGCAGCCCTCCATAAGCACCAGGACCTGATGAAGGTGCAGCCACCACCTTTCAGACTTGGCCAGTGCAGACCAGGAAAAGATCCTGACTGTATGAGGTCCTCTGCGAGCAAACTTCAAATAGATGCTCCATGGGCAATCGATATGAAGAGGTCAGGATGGTGCAGAGCAGTGTGGGGAGCATCCCCTAGTCCATCAGCCTCCTGCCTTGTCGACTTGGTTTGGGTGGGTTTATGCCAACAATAGATTTGGTCCCAGAGCTGAATTCCTATGGAACTTTTGGGTGATTTTGTTTTAGTTATAAAAATGAGAAGGTTCTTAAATGGTGCAGCGATAGGACAAAACAGTCCTCAATCCAGTTACCATTGAACAGATTGAGTTAAGGCCACTCTAACTGCTAGAAGAACCTAAAAATCAGTCTGAGCAGGAGATGCAGATGGGTGGTGACCTCATTCTCAGCGGAAAAACATGACTCTCTGTAATGCTGTTTCAAGAACTTGCTGTTGATTCCAATGGAAATGGGGAGATGCAATGGAGTGAGTGTGCAGGTACAGAAATGAGAAGAAAAAAATATGAGGACAATACAAAGAAAACCTTCCCTTGACAGAAGGGAACTTCTGTTCTTGACAGAGGACTTCTGCAAATTGTGGTCTATACAGGTGTAGTTCCTTCTGCAGGCAACTCATAATAAATTCCTATGCAATGGTGGCTGTGTGGAGGTTTAACTGGACCTAGAGTCATTCATGTCATGATGCTTCCATGGTCCTCAGAGGACAGGCTTCCTCCTCAACTTCTGCCTCAGTTTAGGGACAGAGTTTAAATGGACACAGAAAAGGGCTGATATTATTCTCCCAGGCCTCCTGTGTAAGGAAAGCCGGAGGAGGACACTGAATAATTCCTACCTGAACTAGAAAATCTGTTTAGATAAAACATATAGGTAAAAAGAGTTTGTGATGTGAAGTGTTATCTTCTCTGCTAAGCTCTTCTATCAGGCAGTCAACTTCAATGTTAAAATAAGTGCCATGTGTGGTGTTTGATTGTGGCTACCTTTGATTTTTGGCATTTAGGTCTTCTTTTGCATGACAGAATAAAGAGCTCTCCATTACTGATTAATAACTGTTCAATATATGGCTCATGGATTCATAAAGAATCATCCTTCTGTCCATCAAATTAGTGGACTGAGCTCCTGTAAGTATTTCCACCCTTGCCTCCATTCCTAGGACTCTCCTCCAATTCATCTTTGCTTTAACAAAGTCTTTTGGGGATTGTGCATTTCAGAAGCAGTGCCTGGTGTGCGAGCTGGGAGGAAGAGTGTGAGGTGAGAAGTTTCATCCCCACTCCTTTTCAGCCTGGCTTGGGCAACAGAATGGCTTAGAGGGTTCAAGACATGGAGATGTGGCACTTAGGTGACTTGTCAGCATTAGGTTTATGGTTGGACTCAATGACCTTGAAGGTGTTTTCCAGTCTGAATGATTAATAGATTTTAAATCTCTTTCCACCCTTGAAGGACCAAATGGCGCCATTCATTATCTCTCTCAGCAGCTCTGATAGCCTGATTTGGATCTTGATTAGCAAGAATATCTCCGTCCTTCCAGTGTCTGCAACCCAGAAGAACCAGCTGGCTCACACGTCCAGCTTCCTGGACTACTGAGCAACGAGGACTTCCCACAAATTCAACATTCCCTCCTTTCCAACATCCAGGACCACTAGACCTTTTAGCAGTAAACCCCAACTGCCTGCTGTGATGCCCACTTCTTCTCCAGCAGAATGGGGAATGTGGCCACGTTCTCTGCCTTTACGCTTGGCTCTCTTCTGCTGGCTATCTGCCTGCATCCAGCTTAGCAAGAGAGCTCTTTTCCTCCATACCGTTGACCTCAGCCTCTTCCTTACATGCTGAGCCAGTAGACCTTGTGTTGTCACCAGCAATTTATTTTATGTTTTTTCTCCAGGACATAGAGAAAATGTTAAAATGCGTCCTGAGGAACCGTTCCCTGTGGGACCTGGCTACGAACACACCCATCTGGCCATGATCCCTTATTTAGAGTTACGCTTCGAGACCTACGTTAGCTAGTTTTTAATCCCTTTCATGTGTGCCATGTTTGGTACTCCAGTTTCTTAATCAAAAAATATCATACGGTACCCAGGCGGTTGCCTTGAGGAAAATCTAAGTAAAATTACATCAGCACTCTTCCCCTTATTAACCACGCTTGTGCTGTTATCAGAAAATACATCAAATTAATTTGACAAGATCTATTTTTCATAAACCCAACTTGATTGGCAGCAATTATATTACCTTCCTTTGATTCCATAATAAACACATCTCATATGAGCTGTTCCATTATTGTTTTCCCTGGGATAAATGGCAGGCTGGCAGTCTAGAACCCGGGTTGTCCTCCTGCCTCCTTTTTTAAAGCACCAGCAGAACATTCATTTTCTTCTGGTCCTCTAGAACTTCCCTGGGGTTCAAAGACTTTTGAATAAGCTCAAATCCCTTCTTGGCCAACTCTTTAGAAACTCCTGGATGTAAATGATCTGAATCTGCAGATTTATTAATGGCTAGCTGTGGGAGATGCTGATTACCATCTCCCTTGCTTATGGTTAGAGCCCTAAGTGTGATCATCATCAGCGTGTGGTAGAAATAGCTTGTGCAGCTTTTTCTCAAAATGCAGAAATGAAGTTTTATTGAACACGCAGGGCTTGTCTTGGTTCCACCATTCCCCTAGAGTAACAAATTAATGCTCTGGTCAGGGTTTCTTTTGTTGCTGGTACAAGAAAAGCACCTTCTCTTCAACCTTGACTCTGCTGACTATAAATATTTCTTCAAGTCCTTTATTGATTTTCTCCACTCCTGAGCTCTAGCTACAACAAAAAATGTCTTTTCTTTCTCCACACATTGCACTGGTTTTATTTTAATACAACAACTTTCTTGTTTTATTCCTTATCTTAAATACCTACTTTTACTTTCCTTCTTAATCTGGCTTAAAAAAACAACTAGTACGATCTCTCCTCTTGTTGATAAGGCTTGTCGATTTTAAACCAGTAAGTAGAAACCCTCTTGAACAGTTCACATATTGACTCACGTAAGGTCTCTCCTAGTGAAGCTGCTGCTGTTTGACCATTTGGATCGGCTCCTCCTTTGTGCTAAGATGAGGTCCATAAGGAATTTCTCTCCCTGGGATGCAACATGTGATGTGAAAACTTTCAGTCTTTAATTTTCAGTAAAGTTGAAGGTCTTTCTCTGGTGTGTGGCCCGTCCTACCTCACTCAGGTCACAGCTTCCGTGTGCACCCAGTCTCCCTTACAGAGCAGAAGATGCTTGAAGACATGGTTGACTTGAAACCTAGTGGTTATCAGTTCATGACAACCTCTGGTCGGCTTTTCTTTCCTGTGTGGCTATGGAGGTTTCCTGATTCCTTCCTCTTCATGTCTCACCAGTGGACAATTGTCATTGTGGTCACGGACGGTTATCTGATGTTGCGCATTCAGAACTCCCCCGTCCGTCTGGATGAACTGTTCTCCAGAGACCTCAGCAATCAACCAAAGGCTTCTTTGTACTGGGCCTTGTTTTTTAATGTGGTAGCTAAAGGTTTTGTGATTTTATAGTTAAAGCAGTCTGGTCTAACCTCGTAGTTGGCCTTGCTTTGAGCAGAAGGTAGGAGTGGGTATCTACAGTCCCTTCCAAGCTGAATTATGCCATGAGCCTATGATTTCCTTGGTTAATCTCCTCACTTGAAAATAGAGAACAGTACCTGCAAAGAAAAGTTTTCAATTTTAGCTTAATTTCAAAAGTGCTTCTTTTAATTAAAACATGTGTCCTGGTGAGCTTCAGCACCAGGCTCAGGTACTTAGATTGAGATGTCTACACAATTTCATCTGGTGCTTGAGATTTCCTGACAAGTGATAGAGAACCATCCACTGGAGCCCATGGAGCAATCTGGCCGGTCAAACCTATGGCTGATCTGCACTGGGATCTGCTGCTGAGAGGCTCAGCTGAGTTGCTCTCATGGTGGGTGCATGGATGGAGCCCTGACCAGGGCTGACAGACACAGCCCAAGAGATTTGGAGAGATTTGAAACCATAGCCTGAGGGCATCTTACTTGGCATGAGACATCACACCATGGACTGTAGTAGGAATCCTGCTACCCAGTGCTGATGCAGACGCTTGCATATGGGTGCCTGGGTCTGGAGATGACTCCATCAAATTTTATTCCACAAACATGAAAAAGCATTGATGAAGCTGTTGCTAGAGAAGACTATTGAGGCAGATAGTATCACCAGGTTCAAAACAGTGCTAGAAGTAGGTGCACCCATAGACAGGTAGAGGAGCAGGCAGATGTGCACCCTCCAGCGTTCCTCTTCAATGGATAGGGATGCTGAGGCAACATGAGAGCAATGACTACAGAAAGTGGCCTCCTTGGAGAGTACCTTCTACTACTGTGGTCACAAACATGTTACTGAGCTGTGTTCACTGCTGGTCTGGCTCAGTGAAACATTTATCTCATTTTCTTACATTTCCTAATGTGAAAATCATAGAATTGTAGACTCGTAGGGTCAGAAAGAACCTCCAGTGGTCACCTAGTCCAACTCCCCAACAGCAAGCAGGGGAAATCTTTAACTAGAACAGATTGTCCAGAGCCCCATCCAGCCTGACCTTGAATGTCTCCAGGGATAGGGCCTCCACCACTCCTCTAGGCAACCTGTTCCAGTGATCCACCACCTTCAGATTAAAAAACTGTCCTGATGTCCAGCCTAAATCTACTCTTTCCCAGCCTAAAACCCCCTGTTCTATTACTCCCTGCCCTTGTGAACAGTCTTCCTCAGCCTTCTTACAGGTCCCTTTCATGTATTGGAATATTGCTGTAAGGACCACCCAGAGTCTTCAGGCTGAACAACTCCAACTATCTCAGCAACCTCTGGAAAGAGGTGCTCTAGCCCTCTCAGCATTTTTGTGGCCCTCCTGGGCTTCTTTTTATGCTGTTTTTTATTTGACATTATTTCTACATATTTCTTTTCCCCCCTCCAACTTTTTGATACCCCACAAGATTTCCCAAAATTGCTCTGAACAGCTTGGCAGGTGTCTGCAGGAACCCACTATGGGCATCCCCCCGGTGCTCTCTCACCCTTTGGCTTGAAGCTTTGCTGAGTTACAGATTCCTTCTTAGGCACTCAGTTAACTTGGGGGTCCAAAGCAGTGACTGGCATGAATGGTCCCTTCCTCTCTGTGGGTGGTTACCAGCTCTGCAGAGGGACGCCTTACCAGGGCTCTGATCTTGCTCCTGAGCCAAGACATTTTCCAGCCCGTTTTTCTTGGTGTAAACTGACATTGGCAGCAGTTTGTGTCAATATGTTGGGCCAATCCCCCAAGACTCCAGATAAGAGGCAAACACTACACTCTTCTGCTGCCTACAGCATTGAGAGAGAGGCCAGACTTGATCTAATCTTTCTGTTTGCATTATAAGCATGCCTAGAGGCCTTGCTGTGCTAGGTCCTACATGTCGACCTAACAAGAGACCGTTCCTGCCCTTGAGTACCTGGCAGCCAACAGAGGTGAGGGAGATGGAAAATGTGAATGGAGCAAAAAGCACAGACAGCATCTCAGCCAGGGTCACTTCAGCAGTGGCCAACAGAGTGCACATGTCCCTTGATGATCTGTTAGGGGTCTAGGACTCTGTTACATGGTGTATGTGAGAAAACTGGAGAAGGGAAGAGGTGTTCAGGTGTGTTTGGGCTTGGTCAGTTGTATCTCCTCATAGCATTTGAGAAAGCACCCTGACACCCTGGTCTAGGGTTTTGCTAGCTGGGGAACACCAATGCTGTCTAAGCAAGCTCTTGTGGCTTAGCAGTGTGAATTATGAATGGTCAGCATGGACCATTATGAATGGTCAGCAGCAAATTTGACCTTGACATTGTTCATGAGGGCACTGGAAACACCTCTGGGGAATGCACACAGCTTGCTTAATTAGCTAAATAGGGCCCTGGGAGCTGGATGTTGAAAGCTCTGTTATTTAATTGCACTCATTTCTCTCACATCGTATCTCCTTACCGTGCATGCCCCACCTACTTTAGTCATTGTGAGCTAACCAGCAAAGATGGACATTTCCCAGCCACCAAGGCGAGTTGGTGGGAATGGGATAGGAAAAAGCAATGAGCTCTCTGGAGCTGCACCCACATTTCAATTCTAACCAAGCTGTGCTGACATGGGGTGTAACTTCATAAGTTATTGGGTTGGGTTTTTTTCTCAAATAATTGCTCTTACTGAGAAATCTAATGGGAGGTGACTGCTGTCACGCTGGAAGGATGCTGTGGTGCACCCAGCCCTGCAGAGAGGTTTGCAGGCTGGATGCAGAAGGTATGATGCTGGCCAGGACCAGAATCCAGCAGAGGGCACTTTCTGAATGCATCTGGCTTCATCGCCCAGCCTTGGGCCATGGTTTCATTATAAGCTTTGGCATGTAGCGACCTTGTCGTCTAGAGTTGATGGTTACTCAGTGTATCAGTTTCATAAGCTTGCCTGCCTGCCCTCTGTGACTCAGTTAATAACAATTAAGTGATTCTTTAACAATGCTGGGTAGATTTCCAGCTATTTTTCAATATGCATTAATAATCCTTAACGCTGGTGAACTTCCAAAATTCCTGGGGTCTGGGCTCCTGAAACATACCCGCACTGATGGGTCTGATTCTCTGTTCCCTTGGGCAGTCATTTACTGGTGTTTAAAATGCAAAGTAGGTGTAACTGAGTGGAGAATGCTGATATTGGTAGTATTTTCTCTTAATGGTGCTTGGGTTTGTGAACCTGGTCCAACACCCCTTGGTGCTGCAGAAGCAGCAGGTTCCAGTAGGTTTTGGAGCGGACTAGGCATGGCTGTGCATGGTGAGAGGCAGCGAGGCAAGAGATATTATCCAAAACTCCTCCAAAAGGCCTCAACTTGCTGACTCCTTGCAATTACACAAAACAAGTGTCTCCTGAAAACAGGCTTCTCCAGCGCTGTGTCCTATCATGAGGGAAAAGAGTTCAGATGCAAAATTCCCTACAGTAGCTGGGCTCATCTGTCTCCTCTCAGATCCAGAACGTAAGAGCTTAAAGTATGCAGAACAAACCTTCTAGGAGATTTGTCTTCAGCTGAGCTTTGCAAATCCAGCAACACAGGGTCACACCTTCTGGGCAACTGCAGACTCTGAGCCATAAAGTTTAAGACTAAAACAATGAATTACTAGTCTCCTAAAACTGGGAGGTAACATCACACAAATCATCTTCTTGTCTGATCCTTGGCATCATATAAGACAGGGGGCCCCACCCAGTGATTCCAAGGGCAAGATTTAAATACCACACCAAAATATCTTTTTTGAGGAAAAAAAGGATGGCCTTGATTTAATGAGTTTATCTCATTAGCTAGTAAATTAGTTATACTCCAGGTTGGCAGCATACGCTTCATTTCTAGCCCTGGTTAATCTACCGAGTCATCTATTTTCTTTTGGATACAGGCTTTAGGATGGAGCGAATCTATCCCAGAGACTTTGCTGGCAAGATGAATAGAAGCTGTTGAATGAATGGCCAGGTTGTTGAATGTCCAAATCATAGAGATGCTTGATCTGGACAGGCTGGAGAGTTAGGCGAAGAGGAACTTAATGAAGTTTACCTAGGGCAAGTGCGCCTGGGGAGGAATAAACCTTGCACCAGTACAGGCTGGGGGTTGAACTACTGGAAAGAAGTTCTGCAGAGAGGGATGTGGGAGTCCTGATGGACAACAGGTTGCCCATGAGCCAAGCCGGCTAATTGTCTACTGCAGTGCATTAAGAAGAGTGTGAGCAGCAGGCCAAGGGAGTTAATCCTCTCATTCTACTCTGTCCTAAGGAAGCCACACTGTGTCCAGTTTGAGGGTCTCTGGTTCAAGAGAGACAAGGAACTACTGGAGTCCTCATCTTCTTCAGTAGAGGAGGCCCATCAGCTGCTGATAGTTATGAAGAGATCGTTAAGTTTTGGGGCCAACATTATCTAAACGCCCTGTCATTCATGTTCGTTGTGCTTCCTGCAGGACAGTTTTACTTCTTCAGAGTTGTTCAGATCCTCAGTCAGTGAGGACTAAGAATGAGGTTCAGATTATCTGCTTTAGGGTGACATGAGTTGTACTCCACTGATGGCTGCAACCAGATCTCTATGGTCTGTGAAAAGAGCCCATGAGGACTACCTCAGAACCAGATGGCATTATTTCACGTGCATGCACTTGGCCAGATGCTGCCTATGTGAGGTCTTCACTACCTTCTGTATAAAAATTTGTGATTTCTTTATTAAGGCTGAAGTCTAGGAGTATTCCCCCTCCATTCATCTTTCTCCAGGGGTGGGAGTAACCTAAGAGACCATGTGTAGGACACGATGAAAAAATGGCTCTGGCTCCCTTTGGAACATGATGGTTGTATGCTGAAAAGTCTTGTCATACTTTGCTTGAGGAGTCTCGGCTTCCAGCCTGATACTGTCTTTTTCTCCTGATGTCGTGAACAGATGCTTCTGACTTCAGTTTGCTGAGATAGCTTGCCTTGAGTTCGTACATCCAGGTGTCCCACGCAGTCTGTCTGCTGACTGCTGGCTTTGAACCTACAGTGACCCACCTGGCCTCCTGAACTGCAGGTGAAAGAAAGGAGGATCCTGGATCCAACCTGTGCTCTGCCAGTCATTGGAACGGTGTGGAATCAGCGTCTCTGATGAGCCTCATGCTTCTCCAGGATACCCCACCGCATGCAAAGACACTGAACATCTGACTGCTCTCTTCCATACAGCATTCTGCAGGCTGTTGGGGTCTGTGATGCCCCAAGCACAATTTTCTGTGTCTCTTGAGTACATCTGTTGTTCAGTGTGAACAAGCTGCCTGATGTCCATATGAAGCACAATCAGGGTGACTCCTCCTACTTGTCATCTGTTGTGATAATTTTTAATAGTGTTTGGTCTAAATTTTATGGAAAATAGAGTGTCTTTCCATGGAAATGAATGGGTTTGGGATCAGGCCCAGAAGGGTGGGTACCTCCCGCTGGGAATCCAGGAGAGCAAGAATTGTCTGTGTCTGCTTCAATGCACCTATTTTCAAAGAGAACGTGTGGTTCCGCTTCTGATACCATAGAACACTTTGCGTTGGAAAGGACCTTTAAGGGTCGTCTAGTCAATCTGTGTTTGGTAACAGACTGATACAGAGGCTGGAGGACAAACTGCTCAGGTAGCTCCATTTGGAAACTGCCTCCAGATGAAGATGTGGACGTACATCACCCCTTGCATATTTCTATCCTCTGTTTGCTCTGCTTTGAAGCTGCACCTTAGCACTCTGGGATCCAGCCAGACGTTAGGAGGTGATGAATCAGCACCCAAATGAAAATCCAAGAAGCCAGATGCTCAGCTGGTGTCAAATGGCAGCTTACTACTGAAAGCGGTGGAAAAGGGCTGAGTTGTATCAGCAGACAGATTGGCTGTAGAGGTTTTAGGTGAATCGTCCTGTATTTTCTCAAGACATTAACAGGCCAAAGCAGGTAAATGATCCTGGGTATATGGTGCCTGGCTGCAGAGAACACCTTTTACCTTGATGTCAGGTTTTTAATACACCCAAGCCTTGGCTTCATAGACTAACGCACTAAAGGGGATCTAAAGGAATCATCCTTCATTATCAGAGTCATCCTATTATTGAAATAGCTCCAGTGATTCCTCACAATTACAATGCCTAATTTGCCCTCTGAGCAAGAATGATATTAACACCAGTGACGTGCTCAGCCCTTTTTCCACCTGCAAATGTTTTGGGTTAATCATTGCAGGTGCTTCTTTATAAAATGAAGCAACTGCCTTTAAATATTTCAATTATTTTTATTAGGTTCCACTGTTTTGCAAACCTCACTGGCTGCTAGCCAATCCTCAGACTATTCCCCTGTCTTTTAGTGGCTTAATATTGGAAAGGATTTGCCTTGCCCTTAGACTGGATGTGTTTGTACAAGTGAACCGTCTGTTGATAAAAACAGATGTGCAAGACCCGGGTTTCTTGCCTGTTTGGTCCACGTGAGTCTTGAAAAACAGACAAATGTTCCCCAGCTGATAGCCTGATGCAAGAGCCGCTGTATAGACCCGATGCAGAGTGTTTTAAGAGTTGTAGAATCATTATCAAGGATGGGAAACATATTCAAGATCATCAAGTCCTACAACCCTGAACCCCTAAAGCATCTCCTGCAACACCATGTCTACTCATTTTTTGAACACCTCCAGGGACACTGCCTCCACCCTGTCCCTGGGCAGCCTGTTCCAAGGCCTCACTGCTCTTTCTGTGAAGAAATAGTTGTCCTTGTGTTGCCCTGTTTGCTCGGCACTGACTTCATTGATAGGCGGCAGCATCATACAGAGGCAACTGGACCAGTCCCACAAGATTTGGTCTGCCACCATCTCCTGTAAGCACAGTGCGTGGATACTATTTGGAGGATTAGACACCAAAGACTGTGTTACAGACTCTTGCTTTTCACTTCCTTTTTCTCCTTCCCTCTTCCTTGCAGAGGGCCATGACTACCTGGGGAAATTGCCTGGAATACGTTTAGAAGAGCAGCACTTCCTCGTCCTTTTAATTTTTAAAGTAGTTGTAATTCCTCCCTGTATATGTAACTTCCCACCCACTACCTCAGCTGATGAAGCAGAGCTGCTTCCCCTCCACAGCCACATCCTTTGGAGACAACGGAGCAGTCAACAAACCCCTAAAAATACAGGTCTTGCTGCCTGTGACGTATGTCTTTTACTGGTTAGTAGCTGGAGATGAGGTGAGATGGGCTTAGGGCTGGTTGTGTGGCCATTCTTATGTAAAACATAGCTCACAAGGCTCTGCAAGATCATTGTGGCTTCCTTTCCTAAGGTAGACTGATTATCTCCCATGTGGACTCTGCAAGCAGGTTCTATTCCAGATTTGTTGCCTGATACCCTCCTCACGTGTCACCAGCAGGATGAGATACAGTGTAAGGAAACCCCTCTGCCTCTCTTTGGGGCTCCAGTGGCCTGGAGCTGGTTTGCCAGACCGTCTCCAACCCTGGTGTTGGGGCTCATGCCTGGCCCATCTGGCCCATCCCAAGTGAAGTGAGATGGCCATCACCTCCCCTTGTTCTGCCAACACTTTCCCCCTTCACCCAGCTGCTAATTGCAGTTCACAAGGAGATGCTGGCTAACACCTTTCACCACCTTTACCTCCTTGCTGGGAAACTGACAGACTTTATTGGCCCAGGAACAGACAGTCAGACTTCAAAAGAAGTCCTAGTTGTCCTTGGAGGAGGGGGACCCTGTTTGGGGCTAAGAAAGCACGCGCAGAACATTACTTGCAGATCCTGCGCAGGTCCACCAGAACATGGAGGGACTTACATCGATAGAGCTGGTGGTGGGTTTAGCTGAAAGTGGCTTAAAAAGTTAATGGAGGAAAGGAGGGAGTGGCTGATGTGATTTGGTATCACAGACAGAACCCTGCTGATAGCCAACGTCTTTGAAGATATCTGTCCAGGCAGATAGATCTAGAGGTGCAGGATGTGTTTGCTCCACCATCACGTTTCTGCTGGGCAGGTGGAGGCTGGTGCATGCAACTGCTGGTTTTGGTTCACTGGCTTCTCAAATTGTTCAGAGAACCAAAAAAAAATGTCAAAACCATTTTGCTTTGAGATGCATAGAATGCTGTGTTTGATTCCAAGGTGATCCTCCTTCTTTGTTGTTGTAGTTTCTAAGCCCTCCTTTGGTGATTTTAATTAATTCTAGGTTTTGGGATCTTTTTTTAAAGGCAAGAAACAGCAAGTGAAAAAAAAATAAAGTCAAGATTTGACATTTTGAGATGTTCCCCTACTTCCCCCAAACCATTTTGTTCAAACCAGCATAAATTTTCTGACAAAACCACCTTGGATGAATCAAAACTCTGCTGCCTCATTGGCCACTTCTCAGATGGTGGAGCAGAGCCGACAGAGGAGATACCATTGCTTACCATATTGAAATACCAACCAACACTTCATCTGCATCCTCACACCTTCTTAGTGAAGAAGGGTGGGTTGTCTCCACTGCGTAAGGGAGGATGCGTAATACACAGGTTCAGCAGGGAGATGAGACCTCCTGTGAAGTCCGGGGCTGAGCAGCAAAGCTCTTAAATCAGAGCCTGTGTCTCTCTTGGTCTGATTGCATTTAGCTGTTCCCAAAAGATGTCCAGGGTCTGGACCCAGGTAAAGGAGGTTTCAGTCCCACCTGCTTCTCGACCTGGATGAGCCTGGAGTGATCATGGTACGTGTTTTGCACAGGTGGACAAAGGCACTGCGGTGCATGGCTCAACATTAACCTGAGAACCATCTCATCCACAATCCAGAGCCACAACTATCCACATCCAAGGGTACTTGAGTGGGCTGCAGATGGGCCAGTGAGTGAGCTCATCACACAAATGGGGAAAACAGAGACACAGAGCGGTGACATGATCTTCCTCTTGTTTTTCTGGGTGGAGGACTGCTCCTATGACCAGCCATTGTGAATGCCGGTTACCTGTTCTAACTTCCAGACTGCCCACAACATCTGTGTGATGCTATGCCCAGGGACACCATCACTGTAGGAACTGGATGGGCATTTTTAGGTACAGAGGTACATACCTTGGTACACAAAGTATGGTTGGTGCAGCTGGTTGAGCAAAGCACCCAAACCCTTGTCATGGCTTTTCATCCTTGTTGAAGAGGGGAGTGTTAATCGTTCGTCAGATGCATGAGCTGCAGGCTGCTGCTTCTGGTCAGAATAACCCAACAGCTGTCAGCAGCACCTGGAAGTGTAGCTTTGTTCCCCCACTTTACAGGCACAACATATACAATTCACAGTCCACCCCTCTTTCAAACCACAGGGGTTTTTTTCCTTCCTTCATGAGCTTAAGATGCCCATCCAGAATTTCCATTTCAATCGGTTGCAACACGGGCCCATCGTTTTTGCTTGGAAACACACAGGACGTGTCCCTACAGCTCTGCAGCGCTATACTCCTCCCTACACCCTCTCCACCCCCGCTTCCCACCTTCCCCCCCTCCCCAAACTATGACTCATCTTAAGGCAGAAGGTTAATTTAGGTTAATTATCTTCCTGGTTAGCAGTGCATACATGTCCTGAGCAGCAATAAAGGTTTGACACCCCTCCTGCTGCTGCAAATCAATTTTCTTCCTCATTTACTGTAAATGGAAATGAGCCAGGTTCTCTGGCATCAAAGTAAACATTTCTCTGCATGAAACTCAACTTGTGAACCTGGTAATTTCAGATTTGCTTATAACGTGTGCATTTGCCAAGAGAAAAAAAAAAAAGAGAAGCAGCTGTTTGATGTCTCCAAAAACTAGAATTAGCCCTCGCCTGCCGCTTTAATAATGGAAGGATCCAGTTGCATTAAGCACGAGGATATCATTACACTGTGTAGGGTGCTGCTTACATATAAGCTAACCCCTAATTCCCCTACTTAGCAGCTAATGCATATTATTATTATTTACTCTTTGGAGTTAAGAGTCTCAACCGTGATCTGAGTCTTGCGGTGTTTGCTGTTGTACAGACACACACAAAAGAAGAGTCCCAAAGAGCTCAAAGTCTAAATAGACACAGAAGACAACAAAGGAAGTGTTGTTGCCCCCAGGGAAGAGGGGCATGAAGGGGCATGTAAATACCCCAAAGCAAGTTTACAGTAGGAGCAAGAAGACGAAGATTGTGGTGAGAGTCCTAATCTAGTCAGCTGCAGCTCTTAAGGTGGGTATCTTTGAAAGGTGGAAGTGAGTTGCCCTGGCTTTAGCCCATTAACATTAGGTTTCCCCTCTCAGCTGACCATTCAGGCTGTCTCCTGAATGGACGCCTGTACTCAATGGAGACAGGTCAGCACATCTGGAGGATGATTGTCTGCACTGTCTGTAGGTGGGACTCCTTGCCCACTGACTGCAGAGTGTCGAGGTACATTCATTTCTCTAAGATGAGACTTTAGATCAATTTGAGATGTTCTGAAATTTCTACAACAGCCAGAAATGTTGGCAGTCATATTAGAAACCCCACACTAGTGAACCTTGTGGATGCCAGGATGCATCCAAAGACATCTCAAGTGAGCTGAGCCCTGGATGACCAGGTAAGACTTAAACATTTCAGTAGAGGATGTGACTCTCAAACCTAGTACTCAATACTAAGAGCAGGACTGTAGGACGTAGGGTATTTTCCCCTCAGAGGCAAGCAGATAGAAGAGATAGAAGGTCACAGGAGAAGGTATGAGATGACTGGTGGTCTTGCTAATTGCACACTAGAGATATGAATACTGTTCAAAGACTGTGCCACCATCCGTCCACAAAGTAGAAATTATGATCTCTGCTTTCACCCCAGATGCTGATGAAAGGTTCTGCTTGGGGTTAACATGGTGTTCTGAGAACCTTGGTGAAAAGAGGCTACAGAAATGCCAAATACAACACGAACTAAATGTTGCTGCTGTGTGATCACAGACTCAAGACACTGACTACTCTGAGGAGCCAAATGTCCTTATCTTGACTTTAATCAAATGCACCCTCAGTAAGTTTGCAGACAACACAAAGTTGGGCAAGTTTGTTGGTCTGTTTGAGGGTAGAAAGGTAGAGAGGTCCTACAGAGAGATCTGGACAGGCTGGATCATTGACTCAAGGCCGATTGTATGAGCTTCAACAAGGCTAGGTGCTAGGTCCTTCACTTGGTTCACAACAACCCAGTGCAATGTTATAGGATTGGGGAAGAGTGTCTGGAAAGCCGTTTGACAGAAAGAGACCTGAGGACATTGTTTGATCATTGAGTAAATATGAGCCAGCAGTGTGCTCAAGTGTTCAAGAAGGCAAATGGCATCCTTGGCTGTCACAGAATTGGTTAGGTTGGAAAGGTATTTAAGATAATTAAGCCCAACCATTAATCTTGACTACATATGTTCTTAAGCTCCATATCTACACAACTTTTAAACACATCCAAGGATGGTGATTCAAACCCGTCCCTGGGCAGCCTGTTCCAATGTTTGAAATCCTTATAGAATCACAAAAACTCTTGGTTGGAAGAGACCTTTGAGATCATCAGGCCCAAACACTTACCTAGCACTGCCCAGTCATCACTAAACCATCTCCCTAAGCACCAGGTCCACATGTTGTTTAAATTCTCGTCTCTTTCTATATCTTCCTTCATCCCATTTAAAAGGTTGGTTGAAGCTTCTTAGATACCCACCCCAAGGAACGACATGTTTAGTAGACAAAGAGATGCCACAGAAAATAGAAGTTCCTGAGAAGAGCAATTAATTGGACAAATCTGTAATTTGTGCAGTTCTGGGCCCCTCAGTTCAAGAAGGACTTGGAGTTGCTGGAGGGTGTCCAGCGTAGAGCCACGAAGGTGGTGAAGGAAGTAGAACACCTCCCTTATGAGGAAAGGCTGAGGGAGCTGGGTCTCTTTAGCTTGGAGAAGAGAGATTGAGGGGTGACCTCATTAATGTCTATAAATATGTGAGGGGTGGGTGTCAGGAGGATGGAGCCAGGCTCCTCTCGATGCCATCTAGTGATAGGACAAGGGGCAATGGGTGCAAGCTGGAGCACAGGAGGTTCCATGTAAATATCAGAAGGAACTTCTTCACAGTGAGGGTAACAGATCATTGGAATAGACTGCCCAGGAAGAGGTTTTCCCTCATGTCCAACCTAAATTCCCCTGGTGTAACTTGAGACCATTTTTTCTTGTCCTATCACTTATTCCTTGTGAGAAGGGACCAACCTCCACCTCTCTCCAACCTCCTTTCAGGTAGCTGTAGGCAGCAAGAAGGTCTTCCCTCAGTCTCCTTTTCATCAGACTGAATAACTCCATAAAACGCATTCCTTAACATGAGAAACCAGAGTTTAGTTGGTGGGAGCCGAGCATTCTCCCTTGGGTCAGACCATCTTGTAACGGGTTGAAACTAAGAAACTGCTTTGCTCCCGGGTTTTAAGGGGAAAGGAAACCAAAGCAGTCAGGTCTCAGTGAGATCTCGGATAAATTTGCCAGACAATGGATTGCT
>JAOXOE010000506.1:1491432-1528675 GCA_028565055.1 Phoeniculus purpureus
CTTTACTCAAGTAGGAATGCGTCTAAAAAACCCGAAAAACCCAACATTGTTGAAAAAGTCCCCTACTCAGCCTGGGAGGGAAAGTTTGTGTATCAATCTAGTTTTATAATAGTGTAATTTAGTGTCTAGGCCCGGGCTCTGGTGGTGATATTGTACTGCAATGAATGAAACAGAGGACTCCAGGCTGAGCAAGAGCTCGGAGACCCGGCTGGCTCTATTCAGGCCAAACTAATCGGCTTCAGCTCAGCTCTCCGCCAAAGCTCCCCTCTCAGTAGTGGGTTTTTCTCTGGGTTTTTGTTACTGTTTCTTAAAGAGCTCAGCTGGCTGCTGAGGCTGAAAAGAATCAAATTATTAAAGATTTTGTGGAAAATCCAATGAGAATGGGCCCATGCAAGAATAATAGCATTGTGCCACCGTGGGCCATTCCCAGCTTCCAGTCGGGAGAAATTGTCAACTCTGTCTTTGTTTTCTTAACCCTTTCAATGGAAACAAAATAATATTTAGCTCAGCACAAAATACCTTCTTTTTAATTTCTAATCCTTTCAGGTTCCTTCTTTTTCTTTTCTTTCTTTTTTTTTTTCCTTTCCTTCCCCCCTTCTTCTCCTCTTCCTCCCTCCCTCTCTTTTCTCTCTCGCCCTCTCTCTCTTTTTGTTGGCTGCCCTCTGAAATACATTTATATACCTCATGCATCCCCCTTTCCCTTGCCAGTTGGCCAGAGGGGCATCTGTTATCAGGAAAGACCCTTCTTTTTTTCAAACAGGATGTAAAATGGGTGATTAAATCCTTTATTAACCGTCGCCACCAGAAGAGGGAAGAGGAAAGGGAAATGTTTTCTTTCTAGCTTCTATTTTGGACATTTATTAGTGTCTAATAGATCATTAGTGTGTTGTTCAATGGGCTGGCTACATAATGTCTTGTGTTTCTAAACATCTACACGTTTTACGTTTAGAAGAGTATTTGATTTGGGTATTGTAATGCCACCAAAGAACAAAAAGGAGACTTCTCCCTGTCTGTGTGTCCATCTTCGATTCATCTGGGAAGATACAGGCAAGCAATTTAATCACTTTCTTCCTCTTCTCTTTAGGGACTAAGCAGCTTTCAGTTTGTGAGCAGTATCTTTTCTCTGCTGCATATGTCAATCACAAATATGTTGTGGGAGGAAAAGGCCCCTGACCACGGCATGAACGTGGAGTCCAACTGGGCTGCAGGTCTGTCCATGTTCAGAGCAACTGGGTGTGGGGAGCTTGGCTGCACCCCATGGGACAAAAGCCGACAGCTACAGCTCCTTTGTGTGGGAACAGCAAAGCCACTTTTTCAAGGCTTTCTCAGGAATGGAATAGAACAAGGAGAAGGGATAAAAACATATTAAAATTGTCAAAACAAACCCCCTCCATACCAATCGGCCAGCACCAGAGATGGGGTGACAAAGTGTGATGCTGGACCTGCTCCTGGGGTGAACTCGAAGCTAGCAGATTTAGGTGGAGGTGAAAACGGATGAGCCCATAACCCACCGAGCTATAATGTGGATGGCAAGCCCAGTATTAGGGTATGGGGGTGAAAATCAAGGGACAAAAGGGTACTCACTGTCCCATTGTGGGAGATCCCTCTAATCAGGATATTCTCTCTCAACTTTGCTCTGCTCTAACCTATTGACAACAGAACTAGGTCATCCTGGTGAATAGGGTAGATTTTCTGCCGCCTCAGTGTCTTTGAGGCTGGAAGGGATTGTGTGTTCAGTGTTACAAACAGACCTTCTGTCTTTATTTCCCGACCAGCAGCGCGCCGCTTAACAAGGAGAACCGGACCAGCCATTTTTCCCCGTAACAAATGGAGGGTCCCATCCAAGCCGTCCTTGCCAGTTGGCTTTGAGACAGGGGAAGCTTATTCATGTTTTTAGACCTCAGCCAAGATCAGTCAGGAAGCCTGAGATGTTTCAGACTGGGGGAAAGCCAGGGGTATCCTTGTCTCCCTTGACAGCTGGGCAGAGGGAGGAGTTGCATTATTTTTCCTTTTTCTTGAGTAGGGTCATTGGGTGTTTTGTGCGCTCCCAGGGATAGAGTTGTCTCTCTCTATCACTGGCGTAATGCTGGCTTGGGAGGGAGGTGCATGAGGGCTTTTTTTCTTGTCCTGGCACTCCTCAAAAGGACAAGTCCACCCCTGCTTTCTTGAATCACCTACAATGGTGGGAGAAGAATGGAGGATGTACACAGAGGTTGCTGGTGGTGAGGGATCTCACAGGTGAGTCACCACCAGCGTAGGTGGATATTACACTAGATCACAAGACGCTACAATGTCTTGTGATGAGCCAGACACAGAGAAGATGTTTCTTACCTTCTGGAGAAGGTATTTATTCCCCATCCCATCCCGAGATGTTTCCTCTTCATCTTTGGGAAAGCACAGAACGTGCTTTCCTTCTGAGATCATGGTGCAATGCCCCAGAAAAGCACTTGCACCACCTTTGTGTAATGTTGCTCCTGGCCTTTTTCAATTGTAAAAACATCCTCAGCCTCAGATGTTTCAGGGCAGATGATAAGAACCCTCCCTTCTAAGGAACAGAGTTACACTGACCTAGAGATCCCACAGACATTAGCTCACGGCCATTTTCCTGGTTAGCCAAACGTCTATGAAAGAGTGTCTGGTGTCCTGGATCTTTCTCTGCCCACTTTCAGGCATCAAACAGAAATGTCACCTACCTCCTGTGGACATGCAAGAGAGATGACCCTGTACTGTCCATCAAGTGCCTCATGAGTTTCCCCACTGTGATCCCCACTTCCAACCCCACAGTCACTCCTCAGTAGCCTCTGTTGGGTCGTCTTAGATCTAGGTGACTGGGGAACGCCTGGAATGACTGACACAACTGTGTTTGGCAGAGCAAAACCTTCTCAAGGCTATGTTTCATCCTGTTAACATTCAGCTTTCCTCTTCATCAGATATGGAGAGTCATCAGAAGTAGGGATCCTTCTCAAAATGTCCCATTGTTTGTGGTCATGTCTAAGTGTCCTCTTTTGTCTGCTCTTGTAGGCAGGTTTTGGGGTTATAGGGACTTTTGGTCTGATCTATTAGAGCTCTTCTCTAACTGTAGGATGCTCATATAGCTGCTGCAGCCAGTGCTGAAGATATTGTAATATGGGAGACAATATGTCCTAAACTTGGCTATATGCCTGGATTAGAAATTAAAGGCGAATAAGGCAACCTAAGCTCTGGAACTGCATCAAAGGCAAATCCAGGCTAAATGGGAAGGATCTAATTTCACAGTTAAGTTTGTTAAAGAGGTGGGTGGTGGTTGCCGGTGGTGCACACGTTCCTTTATTAACAATTTAGAAATGAAAGGTCCCTGCCTCGAGATAACTGGAGGATCAGACCATTTTCTGGTTGCCTTGCCACGAGTCATCCTTCATTATACAAGGTTCCTAGTAAAAAACAACTAAGCTACTCACAAGCACAGGGACCATCCTAGAAAAGCACCACATAACGGGAAAGGTGGTGGGAAAATTGCGAGAGAGACGCTTGGCAGACCCAACACAGCAGAAAACAATCTGACAAACCTCTGTCTTTCTTTTTCACTTGTGAGGAGCCTGTAACCAAATAATTCACCTGCCAGAAATTATTCAGATGTTTGTTTATAAAAAAGTGTTTTTCATTTCGGATGGATTCTGGATTTTGATGAAGTAAATTGTACTTCAGTGCGTGCCCCTCACACAGAGCCTCTGGCTGCTTTCCCTGAACCACCTGCTAGTTAAGGATGACTATTTGCAGAATTGTAGCAGAAGGCTGGAAAAGACCTTTAAGATCATCAAGTCCAACCATTCACCCAACGGTCCCAAGGCTACTGCTAAGCCATGGCCCTAGGCTCCAGATCTCCAAGACTTTGAAACACATCCAGGGATGGCGATTCAACCCCCTCCCTGGGCAGCTGGTTCCAAGGACTGATGATCCTTTCCATGACCATTTTTCCTCATGTCCAATCTAAACTTCTCCTGGCGCAACTTGAGGTCATTTCCTCTTGTCCTATCACTTGTTTCTTGTGAGAAGAGACCAACTCCCACCTCTCTCCAGCCTCCTTGCAGGAAGTTGTACACAGCAAGAAGGTCTCCCCTCAGCCTTCTCCTCTTAGAAGAGAACTTGGCAGATGATTGCAAATGATGTTGTCTCATTGGGGAATCCTTAAACTGAGAGTTTGCAGAGCTTCCATAGACACTGTTGTGACATGTTTTACTTACAAATTGCTCTTTGCAATTAAAGGAAACCCTATAGAAAGATTAATGGTGTCATTCAAAGACTTTTGTGTGTGTTTGCTTGCAGTGTTCACTGGACGTGAATGATAAAAGGTGCCTCCTCTGCTTACACCAATGTCAGGATGAAGAAGTATGATTCTGAATAACTAACTCATGCCACCTTTTTCTATGTCTTTCTGTGTAATTTTAGATTGTTATTACCTTTAGGCTGATTTTTCTTTTTCTTGCTTATGATGGTTTATATCTGAGTGTCCCTATTCTCAGCCACGTCATAGATCAGTGGAAAACAAAAAACTCCTCTTCCCTGGCTTTTTAGGACTCAGAGCTTGTTTGAGAAAAATTCCCACAAGAACCCCAGAAACCAGAGAATAAATTACATGAATCCAGCATGAGCAACTTCAATCAAGATGTCATGATTTTTAAACAGATCTCATCACTTTAGCGGGACTGGAGTTGTGTTGGGCTGCTAGGCAAGGGTAGTGCTGTGGAGGGCTGCATGAAGTGGTTCTGTAAACAAAAGGAGCTGATTAAGATACGTTTGCCCAGATTTCCCATGCAGTGTGCAATACTCTCCACACAGCAGAGCTTTTCCTTTCCGTGCTCTTTGGGTTTTATCATCTCTCAGTCAGAGGCAAGCAAGACAATAGACATTCTTTGAGAAACTCACTACAGGGGATACGAAGCTGAGGGCTGTGGTGCCAGTTTTACATCTCCTTGGGGCTGGTCTTTATGGCAAATGTGATCAGAATAGCTATTTCAGAATTAGCTTTCTATGGTGTCACTATTCCCGAGGGGAAAGATTTTATTCCAGATAAATTACCCTGTTTAGGAAAACTAAAACCTGTATGTTTAAAACCTGTCTGGATGTGTTCCTGTGCGACTTGGTCTAGGTGATCCTGCTGGGGCAGGGGGGTTGGACTAGATGATCTTTCGAGGTCCCTAATGATTCTATGATTCTATGTGTAGAACAGCAAATGGGAACATACAGAGATACCAAATGTAAAGATGAGGGTCGGAAGAAATATGGTCATATTAATACCATGCTGTTTAGGTGTCTTAGGCAAAACGCCTTGGGTCAATGTTTGTCTCCCTGGTGATTAGAAAGGGAGACAAAATTCAGAGCTTAACCTGAGTGGTGAGGAAATAAATCCTTCTGCAGGTGCCTTCTGATCTCGGACAGGGCATGAGACTCATAGCAGCGTCACAGAGTTGCTTTGGTTGGAAGAGACCTTCAACATCATTAAATCCAACCTTCAGCCCAGCACTGCCAGGTCACCACTAAATCATATCTCTGAGCACCGGGTCTGCGTGTCATTTAAATCCCGCCGTCGGGGTCTGACGGAGGTTACTAATATTTATTGGAACATTTCTGAGGGTTGCAAAGTGTTCAGTTGGATAGATGGGTAGCCAGTCAGCCTGTCCCTTGGTTATTCTACTGGTTTCGACCATTTCCAGTACACAGGACAATGCAAAGGAATATAATTTGCTAACTAGGCAAAACTCCTGTAACCAGGACGGCATTTACATTCCCGAAGAGAAGAACCCCGAACAAGTAAGGCCAAATTGCCTTCCTGCAGGAGCTTGGAGGAACTGGAACAGAAGTAAACCTAGACTGTAAGAGAAACCATTCTTGGAAGTGGCGTCTCCTAAGCTTGTGTTTTCTTGCGGTGACATAGTGGAGCTCATCCAACCAATTCAGATCATGGGTCAACACTCCTAAGACAAAGCCTGTTGCAGTTGCTGTGATAAAGGTTTAAGATTCCAATGGGTCACCTGTAGACAAACTCTTTGCACCTGAGTTAGTATTTTTGGACACCACCTTCTCCTCTATGTTCCTCATCCTATCCGTGGTGGAGGAGATGATTTTTCTCATTACCCATGTATGACCCATAGCAGAATGATAAAACCAAAGAGCACATCATGTTTAGGCAGCATCAGAAAGCATCTCTGAGCCACAGGGTGTCCATGCCAGCTACCACATAGGAGAGATGCCCGTCTGGTTTCTACCACTGATAGAAGATGAGGAATCTTCGTAGCTTTGGGGGGAAAGAAGGTAGTGAGAATGTTCCCTTCTAGTCAAGTATTGTTGGGGAAATTGGTCGCTCTCTCAATCTTGTGGTAAAACATGGTCTATAAAGGCAGGGAAAAATCAGCACTACAATGGATAGAAACCACTCTGAGTTTGTGAGGAGGGGGAATATCTTCTGTTAGGCCATCTAATCCAACTGGAGCAAAGAGCTGTGCTTCTGGGTACACAAGATCGTTGCATCTAGATTAGTCAAAATTAGGGGAGATCTGACAACTGCAGCAGATAGATGAGATTGTGCCCTGTGGTGCTAAAAGGTTTCCAGCCTCCTCTGTGACGTAAGTTGAGCCTTATCTCATCAAGCTATGATCAGAATGAACCTCAGGGGCCTTTTGCAGCTACAATCATTTGTTCAGGTTGGCCTGTGCAGATGGATGCCAATGGGCACCTCTGGAAAGCATGGGCTGCAAGGTCAGTGTGTTGCAAGTCTGATTGCCTACTTGATACGTAGATCAAATATTTTTCCTCTTGCCAAAAGGTTAGGTTAGACAGGCTGGTGGGATGAGGGGATTAAATGATGCAACAGTGGAGAAGTTACTTGATGTAGAACCCATCTCACTTTGTCTATAAAAATTACCATCTAATCCGACTAGTCTTTGACTTGGTTGTCTAGAAAGTGATTTATCCCATCCATGCCAGGGGCAGAGCTGTAAGCTCAAGGTCTAGCAAATCAGTCTCATTTCAGCGTGCTTTGCAGAGTAAGAAGGACCTATTTCACTAGTGCTCTTATGTCTCTCCCTAGGGCAACTAAAGCCTTGAAACTTACATTTGAGAAGACCAAGGTTGAGCTAAATGAGTTGTCTTTTGACTTTTTGTGCTTCTGCTCCTCATTTGTAAAATAACGGTAAGGGGACTCTATCACGGAGAAGGGAACTGGAAGGGAAGTGTAGGTTAAATCCTCGGACATCTGCTCTCTTCTGCTTTGATGGACAGTAGGTGGAGACATGAAGCTCAGAGGAGGCAGTCTATAGCAAACCTCATTCTTATTCCTGCATGGTCCATAATCAGAATCAAACGCCACCACTGGGAGGCACCACTGGCAGGTGAGTTCACTCATGAGTTACACTCATGAGTGTAGGTTATGGTTTATGAATGAAGAAACCAGCCTGGTCTTGGCATGAGGAATAACAGCTGATGCTGATGCTGTACCTTAGTGAATCCCATAACAAGATCCCATAGCAAATGATCGTCAGCAAGCTCTGTGCTGTACTTCATGTCTTGGGGTGCCAAAAAACACGGCAACACAATGCAGTGCAAAGATGGGTCTCTTATTTTCTTGCTTTTAGTTCATCCCATGAGTAAACAATTCCAGAACAATATGTCAGTGATTCTTCAGGATAAGAGTCTGGAGGGTTTAAGAATCAATAAAGATGTGTCCTCTCCATCAGTGCCTCAGATCTACTCTCTAAAGGTCTAGAGGGGGTTTCTACACTAGTCATGCAGTGAAGGATTCGGAGGCATTATTGTCTGTAGGATTTCCTTTCGAAGCTACTGGCCCAAGTGCTGTAGCTCTTTCCTTTAGTGAGCTTTTGCTTTGGAGATCTTCAGGGATTAAACTATACTGTCCCATGTGCTTCTGAATGTGAGAGAAGAGTTCTTATGTAGCCTGGTGGGGTAAAACTTCTTTTCGCCAATGCTTTGCTTAGAGTAGGAGAAAGCGAGACCTGATTGATCACTGCCCTTTGTATGTCCTCAGGTGAAATGAGAGCAGAGAGGGAGGGCTGGAATGACATACGGACCTGAAGCCAGAACTGGAATTCATAAGCCTTTGTTTGCATTCCCCATTGCTCTGCAACCCCCTCTATGAGATGCTTTTATTCTTTGGCCAATAGGTTTCACATTATTTAATGATTCTGGTTAAAGATTCCCTCCTCGCTACAGGGGGGATGGACTAGATGACCTTCAAAGGTGCCTTCCAACCAAAGCTTTTTATGACTCTATGAAGCCATGGTTTATCCTTCCTATGTATTTTTAACACCTAAGGAGCACAGAATTACTATCGTCCAGTAGCCAACCTTTGATTGTGCTAGGATAGAAATTAAACATCGATAATGGAAAAATAGACTTTTCTTTAGATTGTTCCGGCAGGAAAACTCCTTAGCACCAGTGACCCTGAACACTTTTGCTGCACTGAATCTGTGTGACATATCTCCGAGATGTGAGCTTTTTTTTGTGTCTGCAGCCACTAGCACAATGGAGACAAAATAATTGTGGCATTCAGGCTGTATTTGAACAGAGCAGCTCAACACTGTGACTGTGGCAGTGCAGGGCAAGGGACAATACGCACCTGCTGGCCATTGTCCTCTCTCAGGACAATGCTCAGGCAACAGCTCATGTGCATTCCCGAGGACACTGACTGTTGGCCAACAGACCTTTTAGAGCAAAAGGCATTGCTTTTGCTGCTTACAAGAGGTTCCTTATAGAATCATCATAGAATCATAAAATGGCTCAGGCTGGAAGGGATCTTAGACATCATCTACTCCAAGCTCCCTGCCATGGCCAGGGATGCCATGGTTGCTGAAGGCCTCGTCGTGCTTGGCCTTGGTCATCTCCAGGGAGGAGGCAGCCACATCTCTGGGCAACTGATTCCAGAGTCTCTCCACCCTTGCACTGAAGAACTTCTTCCTAAGATCTGGTCTAAATCTCCTCTCCTTCAGTTTCAAACCATTTCCCCTTGTCCTATCACTAGATCCACTTGTGAAAAGTCCCTCTCCAGCTTTCCTGTAGGTTCCCTTCAGGTATTGAAAGGCAGCTATGAGGTCTTTCCAGAGTCTTCTCTTCCCTAGGCTGAGCAACCCCAGCTCCCTCAGCCTAGCCTCACAGCAAAAGTGGCCTTGGATCATCTTTGTGGCCTCCTCTGGACTTGCTCCAATAGCTCCATACCCTTCTTATGTTGAGGACGTAGAACTGGATGCAGGATTCAAGGTGGGGGTCTCACAAGAGCAGAGTAAAGGGGGACAGTCCCCTCCCTTACTCTGCTGGCCACAAACATTACAGACCTAGACTTGCCCCTGTTCAACTCTACTGTCCTTCTGCCACTGTCCCGATGGAGTAAGAGGTGAGAACTACGTCTAGTTCAATTCAGTTCTGTCAGCATCTTTGAGTGAAATCCAGTGTTTGCGGCATTGAGAAGAGATCTCTTGTCTTGTCAGATGTGGTTTCGGCACGTTTCTTGCCCCAGTGAACAGACGGCAGAGTTGTTATTGAAGTGGGAGACGTGGCGGTGAGTGATAGTGCTTCAAGTGAACAGAACTGCCTGATGTCTCTGAAGACACAAGTTCTTCTCGAGACCCTCTCCTAGCAAAGACAGGTCCTGAGAGGTTGGATTTGCTTGCAGAAAATGATTCAGCCACCAGATGTCCCTCCATGCTCCCCTGGTGAACAAGGAAGGCAAAACTCAAGTGGTATGGAAAAAACACTCATTTATAGTTTCTAACTCTTGTCTTTAATAAATGTCTTCTGCCTGGAGCTAACCTTGCACCATCTCAAGAGATACTCTGCTTCAGGGGTGGATTTTGACGCATCCCCTTGGGCTGGGAAGACTGGAACAAATACTCTCTAGAGCTCTGTAAATCAAAGGGTTTTGTCTGCCCATGGCTATGCATGACAGTGCTGCTGGAAGAATTGGACTGAGAAGGTCATGTTGGAGGGCAGAAGAACTTCATGGAAGAGGTGGCCTTTAATGCAGGGGTTTCAGAAGGGAGTGTGTCTGAGAAGAACGTCCAACCATGAACTTATTGCATGGAGAACAAGCCCATAGAGGACATGTTTCCTCCATGCATTGCTGCTCCAAACTGCTGATTCTCAAGATTTTCACCCTTCAGAAATGGAAATGATCTGGAATGTGAAGAAAATGTTGCCCGCCATTTATTTGGAGAAGTTTACTGTCAGAGAGTGTTGTGTCAGCCTGATATTTTAAGATACTGCAAACCACAGGGGAAATTGCACGTTTCTGGTACTAAGAGATGGTGGACATGGAATAAGTGAGTGCGGCTTCCTCCGTCCTCACAAACTGAGGCTGACTTGGCTTGGCAGTGGGATAGTTTGATTTGTCTTAGTCTACAGCACACTAGGAATGAAGTGCCCCTACAGCATTTTCACTCTTTTTCTAGTTTTTCTTTAAAACCTGCAGCATGGGTTCACTTAGTGGCACTCGCGGAGTTACAGCCCCTTAAACTTACTGTTGAAAATAACCCCCAATTCAGCTTTACAACCAACTCCTGAATCAGACAGGAAGACCTGCTCTCGTGGAAGTGAAAAGACAACAGCTCTTATGACTTTGGCTCTGAAAGGGCCAAGCTTGGCTTCCTCACTAAGGAAGGCTTAGCAGGATGAGTGCTAGGTTTGAACTGCCTGGATTACTTGTAACCACAGAGTCAAAATCCAGCTGACTCAACTCACCCCTTTTGTGCTTCTTCAGCAGCTGAGAAGTGTCTGTTCAGATTACTCCCATTAAGGATTTATTTTTTTCATGGTCTGGGCAGATATTAAGGTCATTTTCTGGTCAGAAATGAAGCTCAGTTTGGTGTCTTCAGCTGTAAGTTTCTCCCTAGAAAGCGGCTTCACTCTTCAACTCTTGTGATTATCAACAGCTTATGGAAAATGTTGTAGACTTCTTGGGGAGAACTATGGAGCTAGCAACTAAACCTGAGGTGTTCCAAGGCAATTTCTATGCCTAAATGTAGTTATCCCATACAAACCTATAGCGAAATGTATGAGAGTTTTCTTCAGTGTTTAATACCCCTCTTTTTTTTGGTACTTTTCCTGTGTTCTACCTCATGGCTGAGATTCTTGTAAACTTTAGGTGAGACTTGCAGTCCTGGGAGGGTTTCATCAGCACTAGTTTACGCCTCTAAAAGTTAGATGCCCAGGTCCAAGTTAGTCAGCCTAGGCTTGCTTTGTAGTTGAGGGAGAGGAGAGTCACCCCTAGGGTGAGATTCATCTCTTAAAAGAGACGCCCAAGGTTGGTCATGCAAATCATTTGCTGGACATGTCCCATTCTCTCTCTGGGCTGGAAAGATTTGTCAGACTTTTTGTCAGTCTTTTCAGAGTAAGCTGAAGTGGCCACTGCCTTCAGGTTTTTTTTAGCCAGCCTGGACAAATAAATTATCTTTTTCCCAAAAGTCCTTCTCCTTCCCCAAGCGCAGAAAGCACGTCAGCCTCTCTCAGGTTTGCTTCATGGACATTTACATGTCGATGAATGTGTGATCAGCTGTGCTGGATCAGACAGCATGTTCTGTTGGCCCTGTCTCCTGTCTCCGTCAGAGGCCAAGAGTAGGTGTCTGGGAACAGTAGAAGAACAGGACAAGCACAGGACGATACTTCCACTGTCATGTGCCCAACTCCCAGCAGCCCCTGACCGAGATTTCTGATTAAGGAGTTGCATCTTTGAGTGTAAAAACTTCTCATGCATTTTTCTTCTGCAGTGAATTTTGTCTGGCTGCTTTTTAAATTTACATATCACCTGCTCCCACGCTAGAGATTTCCACTGCCAAGCTATGCCCCATGAGAAGAAACACTCCTTTCTGTTGCTTGCAACCTGCTAATTACAATGGATGTATCCTAATTTTAATATTATGAGAAATGACAAGTATTTGGTCTATATGCACCTCTCAGCCCTATTATCTCCCCAGGCCTGGCTGCTCCAAGGGTTTCTTTTGCAGATCATGCCAGCCTGCACCCTATGGCCTCTGCTTACAGAGCAGTTACCACCTTCTTTATGCCAGCGAGGTATAACCACATGCTTGGTGAGCTAGCAGAACTTTTTTATTGACTTGTACTAATTCCAAGCCACAAGTAGAAAAAGTCTTTTCCTTGACTTGAGATGCTTGATAAATGGACCTTAACTTTTCTCTAGTTAAGCCAGATGTTGTCACTCTTACTAACTTAATGCTAGTTTTCCATTCAGGTGACTTGCAAGACATCTGCTTGATGGGTAGAACCTGGTGGCCTCTTTGGGGATGGTGGTTGTGTCTACAGGCAGAGGCTCAAGTAGCCTATGGTAATGGCTAGGAGCTGTTTGTATTTATTGGCATCACTGATGGTTGCAAACTGGGTTAGGTAGAAACAGATCACTTGGACTGAAAGTTCTTTAGAATGGGACCCACCGCCTTGTTCTACACTTGTACATCACCTAGGACTTGTGGTGGTCTTCAGCCAGATGAGCACCAGAGACACTGTCACAAGACAAGGATTATGATTAGATAGGACTGAGACTGTTGCAGTAATGATGTTACCTGGATCTCATTCTGTTCCTCAGGTATCAAAGCACCCTAATTAAAGGAGAGGAAAAAAAATTCAACGAAGTTGTGCAGCCAGCCCTTCGGATGAGTTTAATTCCATATGAATTTGGAGTGTCTGCTGCCTTTTAATGTGTAACCTACCTCTTCCCTGCAGGAACAACATCTGATGGCAAGGTGAGGAGTGTCAAGCAGTCCCTTCCAGCCTGTAACAGCAGTTTGGCAGCTAGGGAACTTATTCAGAGCTCTTGAGGACCACTCAATTGTCATTTATTAACAAGTCTAAAGGTTAGCTTCTTGCCAGCCCTCCATGTGCCAAACTACTTCTCTGTGACTGGCATGCTTGGGGGATGGTGTTCCCACTCCATGGTTGAACCTGCAACAAGTGTGATTATTTATTTAGCTGTTAGCATCAGCCAAAGTCCTTCCCTTACTCATTTTAGGGCTATTTACTTGTCCTGCCCTCCTCACTTCATTGAGACAACATACTGTCCCAATGGCCACTGCCATGGCCAAGCATGCTCGAGAGATGCAAATTCCAGTCTGCTCTTCTGGCCTGGATTAGCAATATAGAGGATAAAACCATCTGCTAGGTGTTTGAAGGGGCTGTGTCTCATCTCAGCCTACATGTAAAGGGATAAGTCTACGTCAAAAAACTCGTTCATCTTCGCTTACTTTGACTAGTCAAAGGCTACTGCGCAGTCTGCTGTGAACTTGGGTCCAAAGAGTGGGTGGGACCCAAGTGACTTCCTTGTTTTTGAGAGCACTTGGAATTCAGGTGTATTGTTTGTGAGGGATGAGTGTGAGCAACAGAGAGGGAGCAGTAATTGTAGAGGAAGAATTTTTCTCCTGGAAAGCAGCAGTTTGTTGAAACTAGAATTCCAGTGAGATTGCTCAAGACTAGACTGGGGCTATCAGTCACTCAGAAATGGCTGGTGACTCAGCCAGGATATTGACTGTACGTTGAAGTCTTTGTCTGATAGGAGGGGAGGGTTGTACTGGGATTTCCATACGCTGCCAGCTGTCCTTGCTGTGTGGCTGCTGTGGGATACTTTTCTCACTGAAGCTATTCCACTTTGCATAAAGACCTTGATATGCCCAGGATGAAAGACACTGCCTGCATAACCCAACAGCATTGATTAGGACAGAAAAAACAGGTTCAAGACTCTCCCTGGATGCCTGCATGAAAGAAAGCCTCACTATAACAAGTTGGCACCCCACCACTACCACCACTCTTTCCCACACACCCAGATGCTGCAAAATTGAGGACAGCCATAGCCTCAGATATTCCAGGAAAAAAATATCATGGAACCACTTCATTGCTCAGATCTCAGGTGCTTGGTGAGATATCATTGAATCATAAGGTTGGAAGGGACCTCCAAAAGTCATCTAGTCCAACCCCTTAGAAAAATCAGGACATCTCTAACTAGAATAGATTGCTCAGAGCCCCATCAACCATGATCTTGAATGTCTTCAGGGATGGGACCTCCAAAGGTCATCTAGTTCAATCCCCCTACCATGAGCAGGGACATCACTCACTAGATCAGATTACCCAGAGCCACATCCAGCCTGACCTTGAATGTCTCCAGTGATGGGGCCTCCACCACCTCTCTAGGCAACCTGTTCCAGGGATCCACTACAGCTTAAAGGACCTTTTTCTAGTGTTCATCCTAAATCTACACTCTTCCAGCTTAAAATCATGACCCCTTGTTCCCTGCCTTTGTGAACATTCTTCCCCAGACCTCTGGTTCCTCCAGAGCCTTCTCTTCAGGATGAGTGACCCCCAACTCTCTCAGTCTGTCCTCATAAGACACAGCCTGGCTGTACCTCCGCCTTGACAAAAGAGTAGATGAAATTTGAGGTATTGGGATGCACATGGACCCAGGAGAAGAGAACAAGGATTTGAAGGGTCAGGTCCAGAGCACGGACCTCTTCAGATCCCTGGTGAAGTCTATTTAACCTTGCTGTCCTTGCACAAAACCAACTTGCAGAGAAACTGAGCTGACCTCACCTTAACACTACCACCAAGTTCATTAGTTAACACTTCACCTGTTGACACTCGCAGGCAAATCCCAGACCGGATTGTAGCCCTGTGGAATGCAAATCTGGCTATGTGCCTCCTAATGACTGCACGATGGGGGAAAAAATCCACACCTGCAAATAAAAGAGATCAGTAAGCAAATTCCAAAGCCAGGCTGGGTAGCAATGAGGTGGCAGAGCTCTCAAATTATATTGGGTCACAGCTTATGTCTTTATGGCCTGGTTAGCTGCTGGTCAGGAATTGCTTTCAGCTGGTTTTCACAGCTTCAAAGGATGTTGTATTGGAGTGATTGCTCAAGCAGGATTCAACTTGCAGATCAGGACATCTTAAATTTGGGCAGCAACAGGTAGTGTGCTGCCTACATGAGCTCAGGGAGTCTCATCTCCCATTACAACCTGTGGAGACTGACATATTTGCCTAAACACAAGTGTTCAGGACTATCTAAGTTATCCTCTGGGCATCCTTCTGCCAGTCCAGAAGGATGTGGATCTCCTAAAGGGTCTCTAGCATTATGTGTGTGAAGGCCATATGATGTTGCAGTTGCCCTAAGGGATCTTATGCAGCACTCTTAGGGATCACAGCACATTTAGGGACCTTATGGTGACCTTAAACCTTCTCTAGACATCAGTCTTGATAACAGGAACTTGAAAGTCTTAAAATTCAGGTAAATTGCTCTTGGCTGACATGTCTAGTGCCTTTTGATGTGTCTTAGGGTGTCTGAGACGTCTTTCTGGAGCTGCCAGACATGACACAGACCTGCAGAAGACCTGTGGTGGTTCTGGAACAGCACCTGGAGGACAGGCAGAATACTGCAGATCAAAATGCCCTAGGGGCATCAATCTGCCTGTCTGTGGTTCTGTGGGCATCTCCATTGGTGTGTTTGAATCTGTGAACCGAGTCCCACTCCTTGTAAGCAGTGAAGCTTGTGTGACAAGTCTGCAACTTTGTGGAGGCTTTGGGTGCCTTGTTCGCATGCAGATTTGTCTGGCTATGGGTGGTTTGTTTCCACCAGGCTGGAGCACAAGGACTCTGGGGACTCTGAGAAGCCTTGTGCTCACTCTGCATGTGCAGAGGAATTTGCACATGTGCTGTGCACCTGGGACATCCTAGACTTGTTTGAGTTAGTATTCCTATGTGACTGGGAAGACTGTGTATGGAAAGCAGTCAGAAGAGATGATGCAGTTCTACAACCAGCAATGCAGCATATGAACCTGGCTCTGCTCTTGCTTAGGAGTAGCGTAGCCAGGAATGAATTTTTGCTGGAAACCTTCAGCCAAGTTCAGAGCATTGTTTTACCTCTCTGCATCCAGATTTGTGTGTGCATCAATCCTCCAGTTAGGCTTGGGAATAAGGTTAGACCCTTGGATCTACATATGAAATAGCTTCATCTTGGTAGTAGAACAGTTTTAGGTGACTTCCATCGCCTACATTTTCATAAGCAATGGGACCACAGTTAGTCTTTGCTTCCTACCCATGGAGGGGAAAAGGAGAAGCAAAGGAAGCAGAAACAAAGGAAGGGACTTCTAGTTTCCCTAACAATGAAAAGTCTGGGTTGTGGAGCAGCAATGAGTTATCAACACTAGATTTTCTTCTTGAGTCCATAAAAGGATCTGCAGGGGTTAATAGCATGTGTGACTGACTGCGATGTCCGCTCATTCCTTCTTTTTTTCCTATTTAAGCCCCCCCCCAAAATGAAAGAAAAATCTCTTGCTCAAACCTGGTGAATCAGGCTACACAGCTTAACAAACATGCTTATCTCAAGGGCTCTTTAATATGAATGTTTATCATTTATTTCTGCAAAATATGCTGAGTCTGGTATGCTGAAAGCTCTCCGTGGTGGTTGACCCCTGCCATTCAGAGCAAGGCAAGGGTGTGTGTTTGCAAGGAGGATAGTTTGTTCTGGGCCATTGCACTATGCTGCTTGCCCCCTCCTCACAGGAAAGGTGATTATTTTGTTTATCAGTGTGATTATTTGCAGTCACTATAGGAAAACAGGTGTCTCTGGAAGGTGTTTTATGCCAGCTAAGGTCTATTTTTTAAATAAGTGGGATAAATCTCTGCTTATGCACAAATTCTTCCACTGCCTGCTAAGGAATCTCATAAGGACAAACTTAGAGGAGATACTTGGTCTATGTGGGATAAACCTGAGGGGTTTGAATCTCTCCTAAATAAATCCTGAAGGTGACAAGAAAGTATGAATGGAGTGGGAGGTGAACAGGTAGACAGTCCCTAGAAATGATTTAGCTGTCTTCTCTGCAGCATCATCTCCACAGTGAACCCACCACCTCTGCAACGAACCTATTACTCCTGCAGCCAACCCATCACCTCTGCAGCCAACCCATCATGTCTGCAACCAACCCATTCCATTGTCTCTGCAACCAATCCAGTCAAACTGTCAAAGAGAGTCTGTGCTTCTTTCTGAATCGAATGAACCCATTACATGAGGATGATTTTCCTTGCTAAGGATGGAGAAATGGGAAAGGCTGTTTCAGGGTTGGTTTTGGGAGCACATTTGTCTACAGAGTCCATTCTAGCCAAGCTAGGTGCAATGGAAGGCCAACCATGGCCTCTTCTCCCTGGTGGCAAGCGATAGGACCAGAGGAAGTGGTTGCAAGGGGAGATTTAGGCTGGATGTTAGGAATAATTTCTTCACTGAAAGGGTTATTAAACATTGGAACGAGCAGCCCAGGGCAGTGGTGGAGTCACCATCCCTGGAGGTATTTATAAGACATATAAATGTAGACCTGAGGTACACGGTTTAGGGCTGACCTGGCAGTGCCAAGTTAATGGTTGGACTTGATGATCTTCCAATCAAAGATACTCTGTGATTCACTGACAAATACGCAAACACGGGTTAAAATGAATGCTTTTGTTTTTTTTTAATTTTCAGTATAAAGTTAACACATCTATCAAACTTAACTGGTAACAAAAAACAGTTACAAGACATCGCTAGTGTGCTGTCAGTAGAAAATAGGGTAAAAGCCAATGAGGTCACAAGCACAACAGCAGAGCAACAACACTGTCCCGATGAGTTATTTCTGCAAATATATACTCTTACTAATATATACATTTATTCATAAAATAAATAATCATAAAAAAATCATCAGACTTAACAAAATACTGAGAAGAAGAAAAAAAAAAAAGGTGACAATCCTACTTTGTACAATAGCTTTGGAATTCCAGGTTGTATCATACATGCAGTCTGTACAAAGGGGTGCCCAGGTGGGGTGAGGGCAGGGTCAGGCTGGGGAAGGGTTACAGACAGTGATGTAGCTTTGAAGAAGGCGATGTAATCAGGCAGACAGTCTGTGGGAAGGGAAAGCAACAGGGAAAAAACCCACCCACAAGAAGATACTTGTCCTTAACTGCCGGACAAGCATGTTTTGTACCACAGGGGAATCCCCTGGGGTGCTACAGGTCTGTGTTTTATGTCTTCCACACTGCTGGTGGGCTTGTCAGATAGGCCAAAGCTACAACAGGTTTTGTTTGGGCAGGTTTTCTCCTAGGAGTGACAGAAAGCAATGCTATAAGAGACAGATTAAGTAGGTCTCCACCAAGATTAAGAGGAGTAAGGCTGAGCTGCAATTGGTCAGGGACAGGCAGGTACTGGGGCAACCACATATAGGGGAATGCACATCACTGGGAACTAGGGTTTCATCACACAGAGGAGGATTTTAGAGGTTTGGGGAGCCTGCCCTAGGAAGACTCAGGGCCTCTTGTGCTTTCCAAGTGTAGCAGCGAGTGGCAGGTATGTGTTGGGAAGGAACTCTGACAAGATGATGCTTTCCCTTAAAATCATGGGTGATATTTGGCTCTTTGCTAGCTTGTGTCTGTAGCAGATGTGCCTTCGGGATTTTTGGTGGAGTGGAATGAATGGTGAGAAATAAATAAATACTAATAAATAAGAAGAATAAACTTGGAAAAGAAAAGAAAGTTGAAGAGCATCTCCTCACACCTTCCTCACTCACCACTTTTGCACAGGGCAGTCCAAGACCTCTCTTGGTCCACAGAACAAGTGTAAGAAAAGCAAGGTGTGCAGAGAGAGAGGACACCAAGTCATGTGGAAAAAAACCCCTTGTGACTGTTGTGCTTTAGGAACTTTACCTCGATGTTACTTGTGTAGCAGAAGGATTTTGCCTGTAGAAGACTTAGTGGGACTTGTACGTTTTCATTATGTCCTCACCAAGTCAAAGAGCAGAGATGCTCCCTTGGGGTCAAACCCATTACACAGCAGTCAGTAAAGTGGATTCAAATAATTATTCTAGCAGAGTAGGTCCACTCTCTGCTCCCTTCCATGCACTTTTAAGTCTGGTATTGTGGAAATGGTGCCTCCATCAGTTTAGGTAAGAGCCAAGTTGAGCCCATACATGGCTTTCCATCTTAGTCTCTAAAAACGGGAGAGTTGGGTATCTGGCATGGGATCTAGCTCATAGATTAAGACACACACTTGATGATGTCCACAAGGATGTGTCTCCGTGTGAGCTAGACACTAAACACCCGCATCCAATGGAGATCTATTTGGCACAGTCAGTGGAGTCCAGAGAGTGGTTCAGCTTGCCCTGTAGTGGGCTCTTACATTTGTCCAGCTGAATTGTTCTCTAGCCCCCACAGTTTATTGGCTAGGAGCTCAACTGAGTTGCTCATGCACAGACATCTATTGCCATGTGAGATGTTCCTAGGGTTTGAAGAAGCTGACAGATACACCATGGGACCTAATGGAAGTCCACATTCTTCCAGAGCATCTTCTAGAAGACTGCAAAGTACCCTGGAGCATCCCAAATGGCTCTAGACAACTGTTTTCAATAGTTCAGTTCAGCACTAGGTGCTGTGTTTGTGCAAGCCCGTCATTGGGCTTGTATGGGAGTTTAAGCACCTAGCTCAAAGAGAGATACCTGCACATAAACATCTCACATTGTATTTTGAATCCCACCATAGATACCACCATCTGGCCTCCCATTGGTGCTTAAGAAAATCTCCCCCTCTAAGGTGGAGATACACCAAAGACACCTCTGAAAACTGGAGCAAAGTGGGAGCGGAATGACTTGTCCAAATCTGTGAAGACACTGGAAATGTCAGGAACTAGGACTAAACATTTCTTTCTCAAAAGGGAGACAACAGGAGCCTCTGTTTCCCACCAAATGGAATTTTCTGCACCCTGCAGCAGTCAATGGAGGCCCGTGGGTGGAGGATCTGTCCCCTTGCTGAGCAGTGATGAACTATAGGTCAGTAGCTTTTGTTGGAGCACACATGAGAGGGCAGGAAACATGAGCAGGGGGTGTCAAGCCATGAAGAAAACCATCCAGCAAATAGTAAGTTGGTGCCTGGTGAGAGAGGAGAAATCTAGGAAAGCGGTTCTCCTATGCTAAGAAGTCCCTACAATCAAGATCTATCTTGGAGGGAGTAGAAAATAGGAGAGGTATAGCTACGAAGAAGAGACAGAACCTTCTCCCACTCTGCCCACCTTCTCTTTCACCATCTAATGCTCCTTATCCAAAGAGCTGCCTGGGCACATGACTGATGGATATGACCAAACATCTCACCCATGCTGCTGACAGCAGAGCTTTGCCTTCTTGGCAGTGTCAGCTCCGGAGCAGGTCTCTGGAGGAGCCAGGAGTCATTTTCCTATGGCCAGCCTATCAGATGCAATGGTCACTGTCTGCAGGGCAGTTTCATTTAGTGTCTTTTCATGGTCCTATTTTGTCTTCCCAAAGCAATATCAAGGGAAACCTAAAGTAATTTCCATAGTGCAGAACCTGGGACTGGATTCACAACTCCTAGCTCCTGCAGAGCGCTCGTGTTGAAACACTGAATATCCCCAGAAACATCAAACCCCTGATTTTCCACACTGAAACCTCTCTCATAAGCTAGAAACAAAAGTGACCCAAAGCTCACAGAGTTTCTCCATTATTTGGATTTAAGGATGGAGGCGTGAAAAGCACGTGAACATGCGTTATGTTATAATCCATTAACATCTCTCTGGCAATGCTCTGAAAACACCAAAGATATTTTAGATTGAGTGGCAGACAAAATTGCTCTTTGAGGTGGTTGGTGCTGCTGTGTTGATTTCCATCCCATATTGTGTCTTGCGGTGTGGTTGTCTCTGCAGTCCCCACCCAAGGTGAAATCCTGACTGCATTGCTTCTGCACATTAAGCTCCTCATAAGGAGTCGAAACAATTCTGGAGGCTTCAAAATGCTTTGGACCTGACGTGATGACGTTAGCATGACGTGACACTGGCTGAGCATGATGCTTAGCCAAAAGAGATACGTCAGAGGTCAAGTAATAGAAATCGTCAAGCATTTCCCTCCCCATGTTTTCCTTATCTCCGAGAAAGAGAAGCTCCCAAATTCTAAAACTAAACCAAAACAAGAAAAAAACAAACTCCTAAACTTTTCATTTCTTTCACAGAAAGAAAAGAGATGAGGCCAAATTCACCCCTCGCAGGTAGCTCCACTGTTTTTAGTGAGGTTGGATGTGGAACTGATGGGGATCGTCAAACCCCTCTGTGCAGCTACAGGAAAGGTTGGATAGCAGCATGTAAGAGGATGGAATTACGTTCATTTTTTACTTATTTTTTTAATGGTTGTGTTACTTGGCTGGATGGCATCTTCTGCCTTTCCCCTTGTGCCACCACACATATCCCTGATACAAACCATCTGCCTGAGGACAAACCTCATCAGAAGTGAAGACTGAAGGGAAGGGCACCATGGTTGACTTGGCCCATTTGTGGGAAGTGAATGATCTTCCTTTTGACTACGGACTGGCTCATTACCCAGCTCAACTGAGGTGGAAGGGGAGTTTTGACAGAAAACCACTTCCAGACAAGTGCACAATTCAACTGTCTACACATAAGCATCTTATATCAGTTTGGACACGCTGCAAGTCTCTGACATATCTGCCCAGATTTAAGACTTGTGGGAGTCCTATGTCATTGAAGCAACAGCTGGATCCCAACAGGATAACGTAGGGCACCTAAAATGCCACCAGATGTTTATATTGAATGAAATTCTAAGTTCCCTCCATAAGGAAGGCCCTACCATTTTCATAGAATGGGATGACCTGATGCTGAAGGCGGCTGTGGGTTGGATTTAGACCATTTCCTAAATGAAACCAAATGTAGGTGTGATGATATGTAGAGAGAGATGGCACCTCACTCATCATCGACTCAATCTTTCATACCAGTATGGTGCCAGCCTTGAGATATCTAGTGTAGGCAGTGGAATGGGATCTTAGTTTTTCAGAAACACTTCCCGAATTCATGTGTGTTAGGGAGTGATGTCCCAAGTCCGTTCTCCAAAGCCATGAGGTCAGATGCAGCCCTAGCACACGAACTCAGCAGGCTGAGCAGGCTGCCTCTATTCCCTCCTCAGGGGTGGGCAGAGTTAGATCCAGGACTAAGACCCTCAGATGCATCCGGGGTGATTAACAGAATTCACTCAGGCATTTCTCACTGACTTTACTAAAGTCAAGCAGCTGCTTGACTCTTTACATTTTATCATCATGGTGGATGACTAATAGCAGAATAAAACCAAACAAGTCAAAAATCCCTCAGATGGGGTGGAAGTCCCCAGTTACTGAGCCTGACCCCCAACTTTGGACAGAAGGGTACAACTTCCAGCCCATCTCAGCTGACGATCACATTGCAACTTCACGTCTTTGACTCATGGTGGACTTCACATTATCAGACTATACCCATGTAAGAGCTCATCATCCAGTATGACCTCATCAGCTAAAGCCAGAGGAAAGGCAGAGGTACACCCAGAGGGCAATTTATCCACCGTAGCTTAGATACTATCCTAAGCTATAATGAATCACCTTCTGGACTTGTTTGTTTCTTGCCATTGATCCCAGCAGAAAACTAGGTATAGAGCTTAGATTAGATGATGTGACCAGACAACATAAATTCATTCCTGCAGTCAAAATCTGTTTGTTCATCTTAAGATGCAATTGGTCAGCAACAGTCTAGTTTAGTTTTGGTTTAGGATTCTTTTCCCCCAAGGAGTTTCACCTGCTAGTGATGTTGGGCTTGGTCCTGGTGCAAAAGCAGAAAAGGGGATGCTGCTCGTGTTGTGGAATGGGCTGTGGTCAGAGTTCAGCTGCCATGCATGGAAGTCAAGTCAAGTCCTTTCATTTCTTCACTGGTAAGATATAAAAGGAGTTTGAAACCACCTTGCTTAAAAATATCAGGGTAAAATTAGCTGTGGGTGTGACCCCTCTGAAGTCAATGAATTGACAGGGACTGTGACCTGCAATGATCTGCATCTTTGCTGACGAGGCACCATTCACTGATAGAAGTACCTGGTGGGAGGTGTCTGACATCTCTTGCTGTGACTGCTAGCGCTGCATCATATTAAGAAAATCGGGCATATCTCCCCTTGTCCCATTTTTCCAATTCAACAGTGTCTTCCACCTCGTGTTTGGTTTCCTTCAGTCTCCTTTCTTGACAGCTTGTGTTCAAATATTGGCTATTGTAGCAATTTCCTCCTGCAGCCGCTTCCTTCTCTGTTTGCCATAGTGATCAGGTTTTCCTTTTCTCCCAGACCGCATTACAAAAGTCAGTCATGCACCCATCACTTGGTCCATCTTTATGTTTTGAGTGATCAGTTACTTTCCACCAGCGGGTGTGTGGCCATCCACAGTGCAACTTTTACAGGAACAGGTAGGACCGACTGCTTTTCTCCCCACTTTTTCCTTTGACTCTCTCGATCTCTTCCTCTCTCCTTCTCTCCCTTCAGTGTCTCTGCTCTCATTTCATTTCAACTTTATTTTGCAGAGCATTGATAGAAGTGCCTCCATCAATAAGCAAAGCTTGCTTGCGTCCTTGGGCACTGCCCCGAGACAAATGGATGATGCATAAACTGTACCAGCCTAGGAGTAGTCCCAGGAGACGCCATGACTCAGTCAACCCTTGGAGGCATCATTTCATACTGTTTTCTCTCTGATGGGATTAAGTTCTGTTTGCTCCCTGCCTCTTCTGCATACTCCCTCCTTTGGTTCCCAGGAATAAGCTGACATGTAGAGAGAGAAGAGCACTGTGATTTCTTTACACCAGAGCCAAGGTGTGAACTAGCCAACAGCCGTGTTTACATTGCCATGAGAAGAATCTTCAGGGTCAGAGGGAGCTAGACCATGCCCCATTTCTGCAGAGGGTGTAAAAAAAATGCCGGTCCAAAGCCAAAGGCATGGGCTAGACAAAGAGGACACAGGACAAGTGCACCTGGTTCTGTTTCAGATCCACCACTCATTTACACCAGTATGGAGCAGGTTAACGCAAGCAGAGTTACAGTGCTGTAAATACCAAGGTGTTGGACTGAGATTCAGGCCTGATTCCTTCGTGGCTGAAGGAAGCCAAGATGCCCACAGGGAAAGTGAGAGGTCATTCTGTAAACCAGCAATCCTGGTCTGAAATCAGAAGTAGAGCAGCATGCAAAGACAGAGAGTCACAGGTGGACAGCAGAGATGGTCCAGCAGAGCAAAGCTGAGATGTGACTATTGTCACCAAATCCTGGACTGGTTCAGAGTCTGGGTTTTGATGCAGTTTGATCTGTGCCACCTTTAGGGTTGGGAATGCCTGTAGAAATTAGCTGTGGAACCAAGTTTGGCTTGAGCCTAAAATTTTTTCAACTTGTAGTGAGGGGTGGTGGGTTGGTTCCCCATCATGTAGATTAATGGGTGATGAGCAGTCCTTCAGAGTTACGTTCATGACAGGTGTGTGCTCTGAGGCTTTTGCTAAGTGCCCAGAGGGAAGCCTGCATGAAGTGCAGAGAGCGAGTGGACTAAGTGCACTTTCCACGGCTGGTGACAGCGTTCTCTAATGACATGGGAGGGGTAAACCCTTTCCCTTTCGTCCTCTATGGCAACAAGCTGGAATGCTGAAGAGCTGGATGTCCTTTGCTCAGCAGTGCCTGACCCCAGGACACTCATTCTGCACTGTGTGTTTCCAAGGAAGAGCCATTGGCTGAGCCACATAACAGGCCATGACTAGACCAACATCTTGGTATGGGGGACTGTCTTCTTCTCAATGCATACACCAAGTCCACTTCACCAAACATTCCCATAACATGCACATCACCTGTGTGCTAAGAGAGTATTTGCAGGAAACTACCAGGTCTTTCTCCTTCTCTCCCTTTTCTTCCTCCCTGTCTACAGGTGTCACTGAATAAATCAAGTCTGGCAGAAGCTACTAAGATAAAAAGTCCACGTGAAGAGCCTGCCAGCTCTACAGCTCTGTTATGTATTTGGAGACTTCTCTGGTTCCAGGTCAAAAGCAAAGGCGTCTCTGCATGGGTTTATTGTTTTTTTTCCAAAATCATTAATTTATCTGCTTTTATTTCTTTTGCTGCTGTTGCTCGTATTTTTCACAGAGTCCGGCCATTTGGCTACGCAGATAGATTTCAGAAAGCTTCCTGCTGCTGTCCAACACAGCTCCTGCCCAGCTGAGAGAAAAGGAGATACTTAGGAAGATGCAAGTCTTTCAAAGGACACTTAATCACACGAGTCACTTCAGGTGGGTGAGAGCAGAGCAAATCCATGCTTTTGCTAATGCTCTTCTTTCCAGCTCTGTGTTGTCAGCTGGAAGAAAAACCGCTGTCTCCTACAGGAGGCATCATTGGGGCGTAACTTGTGTACCTGCCAGATGTACCTCGGGATAGCCCAGAAGTCATTAGACCTATTCTATCCAACCAGTTTTTGCCTTTAAAAAAAAGTTTTTATTCTTTTAATATCGAAAAAGTAGACTTCTGTAATGTCTGCAGTCTCAGAGGAAGTAGGCTCAAATCTGTTTCTCCACTTGGAGCCCAGAGAAGGGTCTGCTTTATTTGCACGTGTGGACATCATAGACTCGTATGCACTCCTGACAGCGGACGTAGCAGCACCAGTGGAAGATACAGTGGCACTTCTCTTTCCGTTTCTCAGTCCTTGTGTTGTGCCCACGGCCGCAGCACAAAAGGTCGCAACCATCAATCCCATGGGAAGTGACATTACAGATCCTGTCACGGGTCCCAAAAGAACCTGTCTCAGGGTTGGGCTCACAAAAGTTTGGTGAGTTCTCATAGTAAACCAGGTCCTTCTCAGTTGGAGCCTTGAAGAAGTTGTATTTGGGTCGGAGAGTCTCTACCCAGCCACGAGATTCTCGATGTTTTTCCACCACCATTTCAGAAGCGCTGTCATACTTATCCTTGAGGTAGTCACCAATGACCCTGAAATCTGGCTGAGACCACCAGCAAGTCTTCACTTCGCAGCTGCCTGAGAGGCCATGACATTTGCACTTAAGATGCATGAGTTCAATGATAGACTGAAAAAGAAGAGGAAAAACAAAGAAGGAAGACATTAGCCTGTAGTCAAAACACATGGTTGGAGTAGACGATCTCTAAGGTCCCTTCCAACCTTAGCCATTCTATGATTCTATGACTTTCTGAAGAGATTTTGGTGCAAATTAATGTCTGTCTTGTCAACGTTTGTGTGTGAATATTGCAGTACTGTCATGCAAGATCACAATTCATAGAATCATAGAAACATTTAGGTTCCAAAAGACCTTTAAAATCATTGAGTTCAACCATTAACCCAGCTGTCCCAAGGCCACACTAAACCGTATCCTTTAGCTCCACATCTCCATGACTCTCAAACATGCCCAGGGCTGGCGATTCAATCCCCTACTGGGCAGCCTGTTCCCATGCCAGTTCAGATACCTCTTGGCAGATCATCTAGCACAGAAGTCTACCTTTTGCATAAGTTTCATGTTCATTTGAGCAAGCAATGCTCAGCAACCTGAAAAATCATGTGGTTTGATTTTCAAGCCAGGTTTATGATTTTTCCAAAACCATTTCAAAAAAGGAGTCAATTTTTTAATTTCACAATGCTCAGACTTCAATTTAAAACACTGTCCTTGAATAAATGGAAAGGTGATTATTGATCACAGAAGACTTCGGTTTGCTTTTACCTCTTATGAAATCAGTCTAGAGGTTTCCAGAGGTGTTGCCTTCCAGTATTCAGAGGTGGGAGACAGCCTTATGCAACGTACTTGATAATCTGCATTTTCAGACTGATCAGCAAATTTCCGGGTACGTGAACAGACTAGTGCCAACCTGAGTCCAAAAGATTTGCCATGAATCAGCACCTTGATGTTCACCAGGTGCTTTCCTGTGTTATTTACGGAGTATCACCCGCCGCAAAGGAGGTTGTAATTAGCGATGAGAGAACCACAAAATGTTTGGTTCATATAATCATGCTGAACTTAATCAAAGCTTCTGGCGTAGTGGTAGGGTTTGAGTTCATGTGGGAACTCATACGAAACACCGCTTATGGCTCAGGTTTAGCTGGAAACTCTTGAGTATGGAGGCCCAGAAGATCTACCCCATGAGCAGTGGCATGGTGAGAATGGAAAACACTATTGCTTTATAAAACATTAGGATTTCAGATAATGGTGTGACTTCTGCTCTCTAGTCTTTGACACCTGTAAAATGACTCAGTGTCAAGGAACAAGACCTGCAGTAAAAAAAACCTTTATTGTCACAAGGATATTTGCTCAAAGCTCAATTTTTCCCCAAGGATTCTCACTTTGAGTTAAATCCCTCCTTGCCATTCTACCCAGCCTCTTCACAGTCCTACTTGTCTCGTTATCTATCCCAGCAATGCACACCTACCTTGGGGTAACCTGGGATAATTTGGGCTGAGCTGTGAGAAACCACATTATTACTTGTAGTCACCTGCATTGCAGACAATTCTTGTTTTGGGTGGTATTTCATTCTGAAAGGTTGAATTCCCTACTTCAGACCAGCTCTCCTATGGTGTGAGGTGGGTTAACTCCACTGGGGATTGACAATGTCCACCTGAGGAGCTCACGCTGAGATTCTAGCTTGCCTGAGGATAGCTGTTTCCTACCACAGTGCAACTGCAGTGGCTTTGCTACAGCTCACTGTACATCCATATGTCCTCCTAGACCTGTGTAAGATGTGCTGAGGGAACAACACAATATTAAATGTCTTCTGAATACAGTGAGGTGTCTTCCTTCCGCTGAGGAATAAGCTGTCTCCCTACACGAGACAAAATGCTGTTGTCTCAGAGAAGCTGCAGGATGGTCTCCACTGCACAGACATCGCTGGCTGTAGAGCTTCTTCCTAAGGCCAGTGGACAGAACAGGTACAGTTAGGGAACCTGTAGCTGAGCAACTTCAAATGTCTCCTTCAGGCTGGGATGAAATCCCATTCCACGCCTGTCTGTCTTGATCCATTCTCTGTAAAAGAGGTCTGGACAACTGATTCCACATTTGGGCGGGTGAATGTAGTTATAACTTTCACATATCAGGTCCATCGATCACCTCTGTGACAAGAACTATTGCAGGGCAGGTATCTGATGATGTTTCTGGTGTTATTACCCTTCCTAGATTTCTGCTGCTCCCATCAGTTCCCTCCCACTTTCATTACGGCAGGTAAGAAAAGGGACATCAAGAAAGGTGAAACTAAATATCCTTACGGTCCTTCCAGCTTCGTTGTTGTGCCGGTTCATGGCTGACCGAGCGTCTGGTCTGTTCTCTCGGGCATCTGCAAACTCCCGAGACACCATGCTCCCGAACTCCACGTCTTCACTGCAGCCCCCCCATTTCCAGCCCTCTCCAGGAGAGCCCTTGTGGCGGGTGTCACAGCCGCAGATGGTGGCTGAGCCCTCGGCGCAGGATCTGGTCACCGCAAAAGCGACTCCAGCAGAGGCAATGGCATGGACAAAGGCTGATTCCCTGGTAGCTGTGAAAAAGAGAAATCAGTGAGTGATGGCTAGTGAAGTGACCTGCATGGCTTTGACCAGTGCTGTGAACACCATCTCTCAAGGGCATGGCAGAAGACCAGGAAAATCTCCTTTTCTCTGTGGTCCAGCTTGGACCTACTCCAGAAACATTTTCTTACATTAGGAAATGAGCTCCTGTGTAAAACAGGACCAGGCTTGATTCAAGGCCATGGAGGTCAGCCAAGAAGTTCTGGCTAAGGTCATCCTAAGGTCTTTAGAATAAGGCTATGGAACAAAACAGAAAGCAGTGCAAACTTGAGTTTCAGGGGTAGATAGGATGTACTGTATGGACTTTTGCAGGCAACCGCCCACAAACCTTGAGCTTCAGATGTATGGAAATTAGTCTGTGTTCCTATAGCATGGAAAATGCAGGTCTACACTTAATCACAGAATCATAGAACATTAGGGATTGGAAGGGGCCGTGAAAGATCATCTAGTCCAATCCCCCTGCCACAACAGGATCACCTAGACCAAGTCATACAGGAGCATGTTCAGGTGGGTTTTAAATGTCTCCAGAGGAAACTCCACAACCTCCGTGGACAGCTCCTTACAGCTCTGTGACCCTCACCATGATGAAGTTCCTTCTCATATTTATGTGGAACCTCCTCTGTTCCAGCTCACACCCATTGTCCCTTGTCCTATCATTGGATGCCACCGAGAAGAGCCTGGCTCCATCCTCCTGACACCCACCCTTCACATATTTATAAACATTAATGGGCTCACCCCCCGGTCTCCTTTTTTCCAAGCTCAAGAGACCCAGCTCCCTCAGCCTTACATCATCAGGGAGATGCCCCACTCCCTTCATCATCTTCGTGGCTTTCCGCTGGACTCTCTCCAGCAGTTCTGTGTCCTTGAACAAAACTGGACACAATATTCCTGATGTGGGCAGAGTAAAGGGGGAGGAGAACTTTTCTCAATCTACTAACCACTTATTAGGTCTTCCACCCTTAGTGGTGGGACCAGCACCAGGTAAAGCACCTCTGCCTCCTTGGTTGGTAGAGCTGCTGATAGCTGGATGTAGGAAAATGCCAGAATGGCCAGACACTCTCCAGTCCTCACTCTTTAAACTAAACACTGTTCCCTCCCTCTGTCCTGAGGCCACATTCTTTTTCCTAGGTTGTGGAGCTCACTGGTGTTTGATACATTGCTTCTTCCATCTCTTCTAAGTTTTGTTCACTTTCCTAATTAAAAGGCCTGATTAGGAATTTTCCTTTTCTGCCCATTGCCTCAGGATAGGAGGGTGGGATCGGCGAAAAGTTGTCATGGTTATGGATTAGAAGCCTCAGTCTCTTTGGAGACCTTCTTTCACAGCCTTTCATTCCAGTTGGAGCTGGGTGGGGAAGGGCAGCTCATCATCAGCGCCACTTTCCTGGGTGGTGGTGCATTTGATCATAGATTTCTAGATCATACTCTATGATTCTAGATTCATAGAGTCATAGAATAGCTAAGGTTGGAAAAGACCTTAGAGATCCAATCTCCTTGCCATGGAGTTTGGAGCACACTGCCAAAATGAGAACCAAACATTTCAAACTGCTTTGCAGATGAGTAATACACCAAAATACCAGTTTTTATCCCTGTCTCCCTCAGCTTTGATCTCATCGTGTTTCTTCCTTCACTATAAATGACCCTGCAGTTCAACACCACACCTCAGAAAGCCTACTGCAACGCTTCTCAGCTTTCAGCAAAGTGGCATCTTTGTCATGAAAACGCTTGAAGCAATTCTAAGAAACTCCAATGATTGTGATAACTGGCCTCCATTTACCTTCTAGACCACTCCCCGTACCTCCTGCCTATAGACCAGTCAGCCAAGAAAGCTTGTTGTCTCTGGCACCTTTCAGATGATCAGATGAGGACGGTGTGGGCAGTGCTGAACATTAGTGGATCCATAAAGGCAGAAGGTCAAGTTTTCAGCTGATGCAGCTTCATCAGCTTCAACTGAGCTTTGCATCAGCTGACAAGGCGCCTACTGAAAACCACTCAAACTTTTCTGCACCATATTTTGCTGATCTGAGCTTTCCTTGGGCATTTTGGCTTAAGCTTTACCTTCAAGATGCTTCAAGTCTTTACTAACGCAAAAGCCAACAAGCCAACGTGTTCTCAGGGAGAAATCAAAACTGCGTGCTTGCAGAGCAGTCCCAGCTGGATTGGAGGCTTAAGCAAGAGCTGGTGCTGCACCACTCCGCTTCAGGAAGACTACCAAACACAACAATATGCAAATCAAAAAATGTGCATGAATTTACAAGCTGAAGGCATGAGCAATGTCCTGGAACATTTTGTCAATGGGTATTGTGAGGTTAGCAAGTCACCGAGGGCTAGAACCAAAAAAGGAAAAGGCAGGAGCCCTCTGTTCCGCAGAGTGATTCTGAAAAGTCCTTGTTCAGCATCCATCCAGCCTGGAGGATCCCAGAGTCCTGTAAATGGTGACCGTGCAGTTTCTGAGCTGTGGGAAGGCTCAGCTTTTGAGTATGAACAGATGAGTCCAGTTCTAACAGGACTGCGGACTTGGCATCTAGCACTTGCCTAAGCCCAGGTGGGCTTCAGAAACTAAATTTTGGGGGTGGGGAGGTTCATATGAACCTTGAACGTTTCCAGGGATGGAGCAGCCACAACCTCCCTGGGCTGTCTGTTCCAGTGCCTCAGCACCTTCATGGTAAAAAAATTACTCCTTCTATCTAATCTAAATGTACTCTCTTGCTGTTTAAATTCATCTCCCCTTGTCCTATCACTGTATGTCCTTGTAAAACATCCTTCTCCAGCTTTTTCGCAGGCCTCCTTTAAGTACTAGGAGGATGCTATCAGGTTCCCCTGGAACTTTCTCTTCTCTTGGCTGAACACCCCTAACTCTCACAGCAGAGGAGTTTCAGCCCTTGCATCACTGCTATTGCCTCCTCTGGCTCTGCTCAAACAGGTCCATGTCTTTCTTGTGCTGGGAACCCCAGACTTGGACCCAGCACTGCAGGTGGTGGACCAACCAAGGTACAGGACCTCGAACTTGACATGAATTTCACTGTGTGAACCACTTCTCAACCTTGTCAGGGTCCCTCTGGATGGCATCTCTTCCCCTCAGCTTACCAACTGTACCACACAGCTTATGTTGCTGGCAAATTTGCTGAGTGTGCACTCCGTCCCACAATTCATGTTCCCTCGGGACCCACAGATACATCTCATCAGTTCCCATGGACTTGGAAGTTTTCAGTTTCCTTAGATAGTCCTGAACCTGTTTTTCTCTTCCAATGGGAGATCTTTCATCCCAGAACCTGCCTATGCCTTCTGCAGCTTGGGCAGTGGGACTGAATCACTTGTCAGTGAAGACTCAGGCAAAAAACTCATTGAGTCATGAAGCTGTCTGGTATATCCTCAGTAACCAGGTCTCTCATTTTCTTCTGGAGAGTGTCTACATTCCTTAGTCATCCTCTTACTACCAACATACCTGTAGAAGCTTTTTTTCTTGCCCTTGATGTTCCTTGACTGACTTAATTCTATCAGGGCTTTGGATTTCCTATCCTATCCAGAACCCTTTCTGCTCAGACAATACCTCTGTATTCCTCCCAGGCTACCTGTGCTTGCTTCCGGTCTCTGTATGTTTCCTTTTTGTGTTTGAGTCTTTCCAGGAGCATCTTGTTCATCCACGCTGGTCTCTTGGTGTTTTTACCTGACTCCACTTGGTCAAGACACATTTCTCCTGGGCTTGGAGGATCACAGAATCATTAAAGTCGGAAGACACCTCCAAGATCATCAAGTCCAACCATCATCCCAAAGCCCAAATGCCTCCATGCCCACTAAACCATGTTTCTTAGTACTACATCTATGGTTTTTGAAAACCTCCAGGGAGAGTGACTACACCATCTCCCCGGGCAGTCTGTTCCAATACTTTACCACTCTTTCAGTGGAAGAAATTTTCCGTAATGTCCAGCCATGTGTCCAAGTGCCACATCTACATGTGTTTTGAACACTTCCAAGGATGCAGAGATCGAGAGCTCACCAAAATCCAGGGAGCTTCAGGCAATGCAGCCAGATGATCTGCAGAACTTCTGCATTTGCCAGGACTTGGTCGAAACTCAACAAATGGCTGCAACTGTGTGAGGACAGGTTTAGGTCAGATGTTAGGAAGAATTTATTCACCTAAAGTGTTATCAGTCATTGGAACAGGCTGCTGAGGCAGTGGTGGAGTCATCATCCCTGGAAGGATTTAACAACATGTGGACCTGGTGCTTAGGGACATGGTTTAGTGGTGACCTGGCAGTTCTCAGTTGAAGGTTAGACCTGAAGATCTTAAAGTTCTTTTCCAACAAAAGATGTTCTATGACTTCCAAGGATGCAGAGATTGAGAGCTCACCAAAATCCAGGGAGCTTCAGACAACACAGCCAGATGATGTGCAGAACTTCTGCATTTGCCAGAACTTGGTCCAAACTCAACAAGGAGTTGCAGGACAACAGCTTTGGTTGTGGAAACCCCAAATCCCAGGTCCATTACCTGAACTCTCCACTGTTGCTAGATCAGTATTGAAAGCCTACAGCTCTGGGAGTGGGGATTGACAGGATTTTCCTTAAGAAGCACAGATTATACTTGGCTCGCCTCTTCCCAGAAAGAGCCCGATGCCTTTTACAGCCGTATATTCGCCGTAATCACTCCCCTGCTTTTGAAATGCAGCCACCCCCGAGGTGGAGTGCAGCCACCACTTAACAGCACACAACAGGAAGCAAATAGCATTGTATCTGATCGTAACTACCTGGGGAATGTAGGCAGGCAGAGCAAAGAGGCTGAGATCTGCCCCCGGGCACTGAGGTTAGGAGTTTGTCTCTTGAGAAAGTTGCAGCCGATCTCTTAATGACTCCGTGAAAGTAGGGCACTGGGTTTCACTCATCTCCTACCCCCTAACTTCAATATTGACGCAGATGGATGAGTGCCATCGCGTGAATCACGTCCTGCCACCTCCTAAGTTATAGAACTGTCCTTCGATTACGAAGCAGACCTGACCCTGCTGAGCTCTGAAGAGTGGCCCAGGTTGTAGCCAGCGGCGGTGTGGCTGCAGGAATGGAGAAGGAGTGTATAGAGATACAGATAAGGAGAAGGAAAGCATGCACTTGTAATGGAAATGAGGGGTTATTAAGGTGCCATATAAAAATGCAAGAGACTTAGCAAAGATAACAGGAAAGTGCAGTATATTTGTCAGGTCGCCTCATTCCTCTCTGGGTGGTTCTGGTAGCAGGAGACAAGCAGCTCGTTATGACTTGAAGAGAGCTTCTGGAAAGTAATCTGGCAAGAGAAGGTTAATAGGGACTAATACCTCATGGGGATGTTGACTTAAGAGTATTTCAACCACTTTGTTTTCAGTATAGCACAAGTTCACCAAAGCTCTGGCTTCAGCTTTTATAGTTCCTGCCTGTGCCCTATTTTCCCTGCAGGTCTTAGAGACTTGGATGGCTGGTGCTGCAAAGTACCATGTTCTGGACCTTTTTGTGGGGGTTAACTATTGGTGAAAAAGGTGCTGAGACTTATAGAGGGCCTTTAGGGATGTTCTGTAGCTGCTTTCTAATGCAGAGCTCTCCCAGTTACTGATCACCTCTGGAAATTGTTTCCTAAGGAGCCCAGTGAGTGAAGCTGAGAGCACGAATGTTCTATGCAGATCGCACTGGCTTGTCAGCAGAAAACACACAGCCAAGCTGAATCAATGTAAGGATTCAGAGACTTGAAGATGAGGTGACCTAGGAGTTGATTTCCTGCTTTTGCAGGGCTTTTTCATGTGACTTTAGTCAGTCTGTGCTTCATCTTCGTTATCCATATTCCTGAGGACAATCCTGCTTATCTCCTCTGGAGCCTGCAATGCTAAATCCAGTGATGTCTTCAGAATTGGGAGCAGAAAGTATTGGAGCCCATCAGAAGGTGAGCAAATTGTGGGATGAGACAAATGAATGCCTGCATAAATATCTCAACTCTCTGATATATATGAAACCTGCTCTCATGGTTTTTTCTGCACAAGCAGTGACTGATCTTTCCTGAATCCTTCTCCAAACAACTGAATTAATAATGCCAGGTCAGGTAGATATCTCAGACACGTTGGGGAAGGACTTCAGTGATGTAGAAGGATGAACCTAATGGCTTATTGTAGTCTAAAAATGCTACAGACCCTTTTTACCACCTCTGGTCCATAGTACCAAGCCCTGTTGTCTCCAGCTTTTGAAAGCCTGGTAACGCAGCCCATGTCCAGATTTGTTTGGAGCTGAAGTTTTAAGTCCTGTCTCCTGGACCACAGCTTGAAGAACTGGGTGGTTGTTTAGAAATGGGGAACTGCTCTTTCCACTGACTGGTCTTTAATAGAAAGTAGTGAGATCTTTAGAAAGAAAAGAAAGAAAAAGAAGGAAGAAAAGAAGGAAGAAAAGAAGGAAGGAAGGAAGGAAGGAAGGAAGGAAGGAAGGAAGGAAGGAAGGGAGGGACAGAAAGAAAGAAAGAAGGGAGGGAGGGAAGGAAAGGAAGGGAGGGAAGGGAAAGGAAAGGGAAAGGGAAAGGGAAAGAAAAGAGGAGTTAAAAAGAAAGAAAATATCTTCCTTGAGATGGTTCTAATCTGAATAGATGGAAGGATGGAAGCAGACCTCATCAGCTGGAGAAGAGAAGATTTTGCACAACAGTTGACACTACACTGACTCCAGATTAAAATAAATAAATAAATATACAAATAAGCCCCAAGAACCAGGAAACTGGAAATCAAACTGGGTTCAGACTAGAGTTCCTGGTATTTGGAGCCAACACAGCTCTGCCTCTTACACTGGGGATCTGTCCCATTCTCTGTGATTACTGTGGTGTTGCAGGTTAGACATCGTGGGGATTGCAGGGGAGGAAGACACTGTCCATTGGAGGAAGCTGGTGAAGAGTTTGTGAAGTGAACTTTGAGAGTTTTGGAAGCTCAATCTTTGACTCATGTGGGGTGAATTTTGGTTTTGACTGTAGTATAAAGAGGACACAGCTGCTATCAAAGCACGCTGTGATTTCCTCCTCAAATCCATCAAGAAAGCCACTGTACTAAGATGTGGGAGGAGACCTGTGCTGTTCCTTTGTGAAGAAGATCACCAGGAAACACTTCCACAGCAAAAGCTAAACCATGAATGAAAGGCCACCTCGCACCAGTTTGGATGAAAAGGAGGATTCCAGAAAAGACCAACACCAAATGCTCCTCTCTAGGGATGCAAGAGCTGAAGCAAGTGATGTACAAGTCAGTGCCTGCTCCTTATTTGGGACCACACCATGACTGAACCTCAGCTCTGGAAGGTTCCTTTCTGGGCTACCTTAGGCCAAAGTCTCATCAGTTGTTAAGTAGATGGTGATTCCCAGGAGAAGCTGGTTGCTTTAGGCTCGTACCGAACGACTTGAAGGCGCAGCTACTTTCTGAATAACAGAAGTGAAATCCAATGGGACTGGTGAGTCAGAGCTCACAGGAGCTGCAAAAACATATGCAGACATCACTATTGGCTTATACTGACACGTATAACATTGCCTGCTGGCCCTGAAGGCTGTGTGCAGGATCAGCAAGGACCGCCTGCAGCAATGCAGCCTTGTTCATCTTAGATACCAGCCTCTATGCTCAGCTTGCCAACCAGCAGATGCCTCAGAGCCAATAACTGAGGGGTCAGGACATGGGGATGATGCCCCTCACCTCACAGTGCAATTTGCGCTGAAGGAGGTTTGTAAAAAGATGGGGACAGACTTTTTAGCAAGGGCTGTTGTGGTAGGATGAAGGATAATGGTTTTACACTAGAAGAAGGAGACTTAGGCTAAATATAAGGAAGAAATTGTTATTAATGAGCGTGGTGAGACCCTGTCCTTGTTGCCCAGACAGGTGGGAGAAACCCATTCCTGGAAACATTCCAGGTCAGGTTGGACCTTGGGGCTCAGAACAACCTGCTCTAATTGAAGATGTCCTGCTCACTGCAGGGGGTTTGGACTAGGTGAGCTCTGAATGTGTCTTCCAGTCCAAAACCAGTCTGTGATTCTACAGTTTTAAGAAATGAAGGGTCACATCTCAGAGCTCAGGATGCCTTTCTCCCCAGGGAAAAAGAGGAGGAAAAGTAGGAGAAAAAAACATTAAAAGGCTTTTTAGTCCCCCAAATGATCACAAAGAAGCAAATCGTTTGCCAATCAGAACTATTAAACATTGGCAAGGCACCAGGTGAAGACAGAGTACAGGGAACCCCTTGGCACACACCGCTTGACAGATCCATCCACACTGCAGAGACAGTGCCCAAGTGCTGGAGGGGAACAAGAGTTGTTCCCATAGTGGAGGCGGAGGAGGAGGATCACAGAGGTGTCATGGCTGCTGCAAGCCTGTCATTGCTTCTGGGGAAAATACTGGGAACGTTGGAAACAAAATATTGGCTCTCGCAGCCTTGGAGGCAGGAGAGCTTCAGTTTCACCACATTCCTCTCGACTGTAGCAATAGAGGATCCCATCTCAGATAAACCAACTGAAAGAGTTTTACATAAGCTATCTGGCTCAGCCTCAAACTTCCTTCAGCTCATCTCCAGCTTCCACATTTCCCCTGAGCCATCCTCACCAACCCCAACATTTTGGTCTCCTGCAACAGTACAGAATCACAGAATCATGAAGGTTGGAACAGACTTGTTGGAACAAGATCATTCAGTCCAACTGTCCATCCAAACCCGCCATGCCCACCAAATCGTGTTCCCCAGGGCTACATCTACTTGTTTCTTGAACACCTCCAGGGATGGCAACTCTACCTCCTCCCCGGACAGCCTGTTCCAACCCCTGACCACTGTGTCAGTGAGTAAATTTTTCTAATCTAAACCTCCCCTGGCACAACTTGAGGCTGTTTCCTCTTGTTCTATCACTAGTGACTTGGGAGAAAAGACCAAC
>JAOXOE010000506.1:1529224-1566205 GCA_028565055.1 Phoeniculus purpureus
ACCTGACTGCTTTGGTTTCCTTTCCCCTTAAAACCTGGGAGCAAAGCAGTTTTCTTAGTTTCAACCCGTTACACAAGACTAAACGCCAAGTAGCCAATTGCCCTGACCTTGATTTTCTGCTCCACCACAGCACCATCAGTCAGTAAGTCCTTGTTATCCTGAGGAGACTCTGGGAGGCTACAGGAAGACCAGAGTCTGGTGACTCTCTCACCCAGTGGCCTACAAATGCTTCACGAATGCCTTTCTGGACATGAGCCACCCTGAAACGCTGCCTCAGTTTCCCTGCTTGCAGAGATGGAATGAACTTGTATAACACAGCACATGGAAAACCCCTTATGAATTCATTCAGATGGAGATCCCTATTGAGTGACACCATGGACCACATGTGGCACCCTGTCGATGCAGCACAGAGACAGACACCTCAGCTTATGCTGAGCCTGAGCTTTGAGTGTCCTTTTAATTACATCACAGAGGAGAGGGGCAAAACAGAGGGATTTTTAACTCAGTACTGTGTGATGCTAGGAGTGATGCTCATGCTTGGATGACATTGTCCATGTGCCCTTCCGTGAGAACATTGGTACCTTGAGCAGTACCCCCATCAGTCTTGTCCAGAAGAGCCTGGTTGTATGGGCTCCTATGGACAAAAGTGGTGGCTCCAAGAGTAGATGCAGTGGTAGGAGAAATGCAGCTTTGGAGTAATAACACCACAGCAAGTGGTGCCAGCCAGGAGCTGCCCTGTGGTTCCATGTTGGGCTCTGTGTGATGTCACAGCCTATGCCCTCCTTCACAGACAGCCATGCCAACACCATGCCCAGCTGATTCTGCACTCTTTCTCATCAAAATCCGGCTCCAAGGGTTGTTTGACTTTTCTTATCCCTTTAAAAATCAGGCCCCTAAATGCAAAGACTTATGCAAATGTGTGAAGAATAATAACAAGAAGCTAAACCACACTTTTGCATATCTTGAAGGAAAGGTTAGGTTTGGGTCCCATCTGTGTTTTAAATGATGAGGTTCTGATTGAGTTCTTGTTTCCTCTGAACCGGCGTGCTAGTGTCAACACATCCCTGGGAAGATGAAAGGCCCTCAAAAGACATTTGATCAGATTAGCCATGATTCAGATCATCGGAGGGAAATTATTAAATGGGCAATTCCTGCCAGGGAACAAGAAGGGTGATGCAGATAAGAGGGAATGTTGGATTGAAGGAGGTTGGATTAACACAGTTTGCAAAATCCTGAAGGCCAAGTTCCCCTAAAACATCTGAATGATGTTTTTTCCTTTTCCTTTTTTTTGATGGCTTTTGTTTTCTTTATTTTCTTTCACTTTTTTCCTGTTGCTTGCTTATGGTTATCGCTGCAACTAGCACAACAGAGCTGCAACCTCCAACGTGGTGCTTGTGCTTCCAAACCTTTCAGGCTCTACCTGTTTCAGGTAGAGCAAGATTGTCAGATGTGGATCAGCCCAGGAGCCTCATGTGTGGTACTGGGAGCTGGGCTGGTGCTCCCTGCTGCCCTCGGAGCCCTCGTGGTTGAGCTGAGGGTGGGTCGAGGGCTGGAATGCTCTGGCTAATTAGCTACTGTCAAAATAACCCCAGGTGATCACAGGTAACCAGACCCCCAAGATAGGCAAATCAGCAGGACGGGTCTGGTATCAGTAACCCAAGTCTGATACCTGCAAAGCAAACATCCCTCTATCTCTCTCTCTATCACCCTATCTCTCTGTCGATCTAATCATTACCGTGTATGTCTCCCTACCTACCCTGCTCAACACAAGCTCATTTTATCTGCCTTTCTGTTGGCTTGGTCATGTGTGAAACACTCAGGCGTCTGATCACCCCCTCCTGCCGCCCTGTAAAAGCTGCCTTCTGAATATTTCATTGCCCTCTTGAGTCCTGGAACAACGCCGTCCTCTCAGCCCTTCGAACCGCCCCAAATTACCCCAAACCCTTGAATCCTCAACGGCAGCCTGGTGTCCCTGGGAGGCTCTAGACAAAAGGAAGCTGCGTGCCAATTGGGGGTTATTAGCAGAGATGCATCGTGCCCATTGTGGTAGCACCAAGCCCCTAATGAAAGGGGAAGGCAGGAAAGGAGCGGGGCAGGACTGGGGTGAAATTCTCTGGGGCGTGCTCCAGGTTAAAGCATCACTGGGATCCCTCCTGGCTCTAAATTACATTTTTTAAAAAGGATGAGGGGAAAACAGACAAACCCCAAAGCTGCCACACAAAACAGCCCCGATGGCCAACAGGATACAGGGAAGGAAAGAAAAGAAAAAAAATAAAACCAAAATAGTGTTCTGCTATCAGAGGCAACACGGCTGAACAAAAGGATCGTTCGCCCACCTGAGAATGGAATGTGAGGCTCCATTTCGCTGCTCTGATCGTATTTGACAGCCCCCCTCGAGACTGCCTGGTTGGTATGGCAAATCGTCCTTATTACCTGCTGGGGTGAATGAATCCCCCTTTGTGCTGGCACTGTCACGCTGCATTAGGTTGACAATAGCCTGAGATATTTTATATGAAATTTGCCCTCACTTGTGATTAGCCAGCACCAACTAAGTCATAGCAACCTAGAACTATGCATTGGCCGGGCCCCGTTGTCGGCCGAAAGGGAAATCCCTATTCAAATGGTTTAATAAAACAATCTAAAGGGCGTGTGAATCGTGAAAAGCATTTTCACTTTTCTCTTTAGCTTAATCTCATGGTCGCTGGGATATTGTGCTCCGAGCAGACCCCAGCAGGGTGTGGGCTAAGGTCCCCCATCAACTTCTTTTACAGCCTCCTTTTCTGCGAGTTAATGATATACCGGTGTGATTGCCTCCCGCAGCAAGAAGAAACACGCATTTGATGAAAAGGATGGACCTCCTAACACATCCTAAATGGCAACAATTTCTCATCCAAAGGTCACAGGTCATAACCTGGATTTTGAATCACCACCCAGATCTTTTTCAAAGCCCTGCTAAAGCTGGGGGGATTCTGCAAGGCTGTTTTACAGACACACACACACACACAGAGACACCGCGTTATCTCCAGAGGTTCCTGGTCTGCTTGAGTTTAGTGTTTGGAAACAATTATGTTTTCCCCTGGGCTTGGGCTGCAGCTTGCTGCCTTTCATGTCCTCTCAACCTTATGGTGCACTGAGACAGCATTGGGCAATGCTGAGGTGCATGGTGTCGCTGCAAAGCACCTCCTGAGCATCTCTAGAAGGTTACCACTGCTCAGCAGCACCTGGGGTACAAGCAGTCCCTTTGGTTGAAGAAGCAGCTGGCTCCATCCAAAACCTGCCATGTTTCCAGCCCTGAGCATCACCTCCAGCAAGGAGGTTTTGAGGTCTCCAACCTCTCCCCACTCCTTTGCAGGTGTGGAGAAGCTCTCCTAGTGCTGACCCCTGGATCAGCAGCATCTCCCACGCACAGGCGAGATGCAACCGCAGAGACTTGCCTGTGGCGTGGGCTGGGAGGAGGGGGAAGGAGAAGTGCAGAGTTCCCCTTTTGCACTTTTGTTCCTCTTCCTCACCCTGGCTGGGAAGGCAGTGAGAAGGCTGCAGGGTCTCCATGAGGCTTTGCTGAAAGCCTGGTGCTCATCTTAACTTTAAGTCTGCAAAACGAAGGCTGGAAATGCCCAGGGAAAAAAGATCTCTCATGAACCTCCCCAAGCTGAGTTTCCAAGCACAAGGAAAGGTGAAGGGGAAACCATCACGGAAACCTGTTTTGCTCTCTCTATTTTCTTTCCTCTTCTTTATTATTTCCACCCCTTCCCGTTGTGAAACCTTGGACTCGGGGATTTTTCGGGTGGTTGAAAGTCAATATTCTTAACTCTTTCCTGCCAGAGCTCATCAGGATGAGCAGGGCTGCAGGGAGGATGCACAGTGAAACCAGCCCAGGGTCTCACCAGGGACCATTTTGGCTTTCAAACCCCACACTAGCCTCTCCTAAAAGGTATTCACAAGAGCTGTGATGTGTTTGCACTGCAGCTTTCCGCATAGTTTTAACCTATCTGGGGCAAGGAGTGATTTAGTTATTATGTGCTTGTACAGTATTTAGCACAATGGGGCCCTGATCTCTGCTTGGGGCCTCGGAGTCTACTGTAATACAAATAATTAACCATAATGGAGCTGGGAAAATATCTTAATAAAAACCATGGAATCAATTTGAGGCAATTAAGCAATTTTTCGGCTTGCAGACGTTTTTCGCTCTACAGGCTCAGTTTGGAGAAGGGAGGGGGGGTTCTGGGGCTTTGGCTATCTAGTTTTTATTTTTTCTGTGGGTTCCGGTTTCACCCAGCTGGGGAAGCAGAAAAGTTTTTTGTGGCTCACAAAGTTCAAACCCCACTTATTTATAAATAACTCCTGAGAGGAAACAGAGGTTGGGGGCTGGAGGGTGGTTTCTGAGGGGAGAATTGACTCAGTCCTAAACAAGGTGACTCTGGGACTGGCCCTCTGCCTCAGCTGTCTACCTGTGAAACAGAGAACGTTCACTATCTTCCTGCTTTCTAGTCTTGAATGCTTGAGGATGCCTGTAGTAGTAGGGATTGCAGACCTCTTTGATGATGAGGAATAAGACGACTGCAAAGCCCTGGACACAGGCTTGGGTGATTCACAAGCAGAGAAAAGCTTAGGATGACAGATATTCTGATTGTAGTTGAAGATCTTGTATAATCTGCAAGTGGAAGAGGGAGCTAAATACATTGAACTCTTGTCTAAAGCTCTGTTTGGTTCTGCACTTGTCCATCATGGAGGGAGTGCATGTGAGGACACAACACCAAGGAAAATATGACTTGGTCTAGTTGATCCTGCTGTGGCAAGGGGATTGGACTATATGATCTTTCAAGGTCCCTTCCAATCCCTAATGAGTCTATGATTCTATGATCTTCTAAGTCATCTTCTAAGCGTGGGCAAACTAACAAACCTTCCAACCCAAGCCTCAAGATCTGAAATTCTCGGCCCTTTTCTGAAGGAAATCACTCCAAAGTCAGTTCTGTTGGCCAAGCAGATGCAGACCCTGAGCATATGGGTACCATGCATAGATCTTCTATGATCAAGCCGTTGCAGGAATTCTTATGTCATCATATTTAAGAGACATTCCTTTAAATCTTTCAGTCATAGGAAGACAAAAGCAGAACAATTGCAATGAAAAAAATGATCAAAAAGCTGTCCCTCCACATGTCATTGTGCATTGACTGGATGTCTAAGGTAAGTCTGTGAACCGGTGAGAAGCCTACTGTTGATCCCAGACCAGGGGAAATGAGTCCTAGTACTTAAAAATTGAAGAAAAGGATCTGTCCCACCATGTTTTCAAGGTAGACCTCACCCTCTACTGCAAGTATGATCTAATGATGGTTCATTTTAGCTGCCACAAAGAGGCAGACTGTCATCCTGCCAGGCTGAAAATGTCATCAGCTTGATCTGAGAAGCCAAGCAAAAGCATTCCATGTGAACACTTGACTAGGAGACCACCTGGCAATCTGTCACATCCAGAATATGACAAAGAGCTTCAGGTCTTGGTGAACATAAGAACACAGTAATGAGATAAGTGGAACCTTTCAAAATTGTAGGTAAATGTTCTGAAGACTCAGTTCTCTTGCTGCAACATGATCTCTCCCATAACCAGAACTGCAGCATGGGGTAGCTACTGACCTCAAAACAATCTCCAAATGTGCTGTAGGAGCACAGGACACCAAACACCTCCAGACAATCAGTCCTCATTTGTATTCATATGACAAATACATTTCATTAATCTTAACTTATTTTTCCTGGGTCTTCTGTGCTCAAATAAGATCGACTTAACTAGTTAGAGCTGTAGTTTCGTTGCCCAGTCCCATTCCATACTCTTGTCTGGCGTTGCTGTGAGTGGAGCTGGAAGCGTGCAGAGATGCCCTCTTCTCTGGAAAGAGTCCCCATTTTAAACTTCACATGGCTCTTGCTACAGGGTGACCTTACAGCAGCCTTCCAGTGCCTCATGGGGGCTACAGGAAAGCTGGAAAGGGAATTTTTATGAGAGACTCTAGTGATAGGACAAAGGGAATGGCATCAAGCTCAAAGAGGGGAGATTTACATGAGATCTCAGGAAGAAATTCCTCTCTGTGAGGGTGCTGAGGCACTAGAACAGGTTGCTCGGGGAGGCTGTGGCTGCTCCATCCCTGGAAGTGCTCAAAGCCAGGTTGGATGGTGCTCTGAACAACCTAGTCTGGTGAGAGGAGCCCCTGCCCATGGCAGGGTTGTGGGACTGGATGATCTCTGAGTTCCCTTCCAACCCAAACCATTCTGTCATTCTATAATATTAACTTGGAGGGGAGGAAGGGTGATGGCCTGTTGACGCTTACACCGTCTTTGGTGACTTCAGTGGGAGTGTAAGTCATTTGACAAACTGCTGGAGGAACCCAGTACCCTGAGGGTTTACTGACAGTGCACATTGCTTTCATCCCTGCTTGTCTTACAGCAACAAAATCAAAGCTGCGCATCCTGTAGTCCCTTGGGATGGGAGCTGATAGAGATTCCGCTCTTGCTGTTAAATGTAAGCTCCCTCGGTGGCAACGCTGCTGCTGCCCTGTGTAGTGAGTGGGGAGAGATGACATGTGAAGTGCAGGAAGGAAAGGGAAGAAAAGAACAACCAAAAACCCTCAGGAAATGTCTTTGCAAATCAGTTACTGAATAAATTGGGTAAAGTAAAAAGTGTGTTTTGGCCACCAGCAGAACAGCATCAGGTCTGATTCTCCTCTTGGCCTGGTGTAAATCAGAGTGACCTTGACCTAATCCAGTGGAAGGGGCATAACAGTTAAACTGGCGTGATTAAGGGGGCACCTTGGTTTTTGGTACAGAAAGGGGGTTTCTGGCACAGAAAGCTAATTTTTCTAATAAGACACCTCTCGTATGAAACTGATCTCTAAATGCACTGGCAGGATCAGAAAACCTTAAAATCCTAGATATCAGACTTGGACCTCGCACTCTTCTGCCCAAAGGCAGGATCCTCTCTGCCTGAGCTATCCCTGACAGATGTTTGTCTAACCTGTTCTTGAAAACCTCCCAGGTTGGAGCTCCCACCCCTTCCCCAGGCAATCTCTCCTCACGCTTCACTACTCTTATCTTACCGTTAGACTGCTTCTTCCTAAAGCCTAGCCCCAGACCCCTGGCTGCGACTGAAGTGGACGTGGAGGAGAACCTGTCAAATTAACCTGGGCAAAAGGAGGAGGTGAGAGTGCAAGGAAGCGAGGGAAAGCTAAGCCACACCATGAAGACGTGAGGTCCCTCGACTCTATTACTTGCATCTGCGTAAGCGAGGGATCCTTACCTCATTAATCCCACTGGGCAGCTCATCTTTCTCATGGCTATTTTTGAATTCTGCTCTCTCTTCTCCCATGTTCATTTGCGTTGCCTGTCAGCATCTCCCACGTGCCCTCAGAGGAGAGGCGGTTGTAACATACGCAGTCCTCGACTGATTCATCCCTTTGCTTACACATGACTAACACTCGTGCTATTTGTCTAATTCTTTCAATTGATGTACTTTTAATATGTAAAAAATTAATTAAAGCGTTATTCATAAAAAAATATCTGGGCCAATGTAATATTTTTTTTATAAATACCCGAAGGGAATATTTCAATTAGGGACTAAATGCCAGAAAACAGTCAGATTTTTTCCTCCCCATCTCTAATCAAAGCAGCAGCTTTTGATAGTATAAAGAAAAAGCCACCAAAACCACAACAATGTTTACAGGAATTTGCTCTGCAGGTGCAGAAATCAATCCTGAGAGAAGCTGAGAATTTCCAGCACTCAGTGGAAAACGGTGGAAGTTATTCTGAGGAGAAGCCAACTGCTGACCCAGAGCCAAGTCCTTACCTAGTGGATCTGTGCTAATGCTGTGATTGGAAAATTTGCTGAATCTTTCTAATCAGCTTGGTCCTGCAACCTTAAATCATGCAAATGGTTCACGTCTTCAGTGCAGTTCTAGACTTGCAGCAAAAGGCTTGCAGGACTGAGTATGGCACGGGGAATTAGATTTGTGCTGGCACAACAAAGTTCCCGACAATTATGGACCTGAAAATGCATCCAGCCAAACAGATATTTCTCCCAGGTTAGCTGGGGGGAGTAAAAACTCCTGGGCTTGCACATTACATGGCCCAACAAGTCTCCTTAGTGGACAGTGTCATTGAGGAGCTTAGCAGGTACATTAGTATTTTCTCCTTCTAGATAGGCAGAGTCTAACAAAATGAAGGAATTAGATTGAATCTGTGGCCCCAAACCCTACAGCAAACATCTGACTTTGTTTATCTTAAGAGGATGAACTTGGTTTGGGTCTTGGGAAAAGGCTGAGATCAAGTAATCTTGTCTTCAGTTTATCATCATCCAGACTTGATTCACAATGTTGGTCAGAAAGTCTGGTCTTCAGCAATTCCCGGTAACAGTGGAACAGTGGTTCAACTCAAACATCTGATCAGGATAACTCCCCACAGCAAGGCTGGGTGTGTTGCATGGTGGTATAATGGAGAAGACATAGAAGGTTGGGTGACTCAGAATGGGGTGCCAGACCAGTCAGTGCTGATGGTGGTCCTTGGTCTCCCTATTTCTTCCAAGCATCCTGTCATTTACCACAAGCCATGAAGACTTGTGCTCCCTAGCAAATGGAAGACTTTCAGCATGAAACAGTGAAGCCTCAATAACATCACTGACCAAAAGGACTCAACCGACATCCTAAAGGACATCTAGGGCAATGGGGTTTCAACTAGATGATTCCTGAGATCCTTTCCAACCTAAACCATTCTATTATACTTCCACTCCAAGACTTCGTCCACAACACGGCTAACATCTTTTGTGCTTTTGAGACCTTCATGAAGTTTTTCAAGATTGTCTCCAGGTTTTTCGTTCCAGTGCAAAGGAGCTGCAAAGCGCTCAAAATGTTCTTCAATCCAGAGTGTCCATTTCCTACCGACAAGGAAGTCAATGCTGCCATGACCAAAACAAGGCTGATGGAAATGGTGTGCATCACATGTGAGGAGCGATCCCCATGCTCTCTAGCAGAAGACTGCAGATGAGTCATGAGATTCGTTCTCTAGGAAGATCTCCAAGCCCATTTAACCTGTCTTCATTGTAGTCATTTTTACGAGGTTGTTGCAAAGACTTGTCATTTATGTCTGGAGAGGGAGATAGTAGGGTACTTGAAGTATGTGTTGGTACATGATTTACCTCCATGGAGCCACAGCCTTGCAGTGCACACGTAGGAGCTGTTAGATATGCTAATACATGAGCATAGGCCTCATCTTGAAATCTTAAGAGGGGATTAGACCAGATGAGTCCTCATTTAGTTTTCTAGAACAGCAGCAGGGACAAATCTGGTTGCTCCTTTGCAGGGTGTTAAAGAGGATTTCCTGGTGGGTGGGTCTCCTCAGTGGGGTATTATTGTATTGACAGTGGGGCGGGAAGGAATGGATTAAGCAACTGGAAATGGGATATTGGAGCTCTTGCCTGTGCTGACAATGGGAAGGGTGGAAAGCTGTCACTGGGCTATAGGAAATCATGTTTGGTTCCTGGCTTATTCCTGAAGACCACACAGTTGCTTTTGAGCTGAGCACTACTCTTAAGAAATTCAGCCATGGCTCCCACGCTGGGTATGACACCAGCTCAGGTGTAGTGGACACTGCTGGACTTCCTGGTGTGGAAGGCAGTCAGCAAGCTGGAGCTGTTGAAATTGGGGCCCCCATGCACTGCCCAATCCTACTCTGCAGTACAGCAAGAAATGTTATCTCCTGCCCATAAATCACTCCCAGATCCCTTGGCTTTCTTGACTACGTGCAGTATTTTGCTGCATTTCTTCACTGTAGTGAAGCACCAACTTTGGTGCTAATTTTGAGGACTAGTAGAAACTAGCGGAGAGCTTGGGAACTAAATCGAACTGAGAACAGGTGTCCACTTCACTCTGGAGATGACATCTTGGAATCACAGAATCTTTTTGGTTGGAAGAGACCTAAAGGGCTATATTAGTCTGGGATGTGGCTTGCTTGCCCAGACCAGCTCCGTAGGAGCCACCATCATCCTCTGAGGTGGGCTTGGAACACTACCACCCCAGATGTTCTGACATATGTCACACCTGGCTCACAGAGTGAAGATCTACCATCCTACATCGAGGTCTATCCCAAGCTGTCTGATCCCAATCAGTACCAAACTTAGCTCTTCTGTCATTTTAAGCCTAGCTACCTGGCTCAGGTTTGTAGCCTGAATTAAGATCACTCTTCTTCTTCTGGCATGTCTGATAGAGCTAAAGAAAAGTCTAAACCATTAGGAGGCACAAACCTTGCAAAAGAAGGCGCAACCCTGCATTAAGAAATGAGCAGTGAGCTCCAAGCCTCTGAAACGTCAGAATACCCAGCCCTAGCTAGAAAAGCCCAATATAATTTCAGCTTCTGGTCAACCACATTAGTGGCCAGCCCCATAAAATAGGTGAATACATGTAGTTAATAGTCGACAGGGCTTGATGCTGTGACCTCAGTGAGTTGCAACACCAGTGATTAGAGCCTCTTTCCCAGTGGAGCTATAATGCTGAGAGATATATACACACACATACATATTTAAGTAGCATCATTCCAGCTCTGCCAAGTTTGAATAACTATTATTCCATAGACAGCACCACTGTATGAGGCTTGTGCCGGTGTTTTAGTGGTGAGCGTGGCTGTCTGAGCGGAGCATCAACCATTTACGAATTATCTAGATGAAAAGTCACCTTAAGCATGATGCTACGCCTGCGTTCCAGATATAAAAGAATCCCAACAACCAAACCTGCAAAGCAAACACCTTCTCCACGTTTTCTTTTCTGTTCTTTTTGAAAAAAGCATTGATACAAGTCAGGTTGATTCGATGATTTCAGTGAAGACTCGAGCAGAATAGTGAATAATGAGTTATGATGGGACAGGAATATTCTGAAGTTTAGTGCTTGGCTTGGTTGAAGACAGGAGGCTCTAGGGGAAGTTTTTAATTCTTTGATTAGTTTTACATTTGGATCATTGGTTATTTCATAGTTACTGGAGTCTTGGGACAAACAGCGGAAACATGGAGCTGAAAACTGAGATAAAAATGACATGATATGGGGACATTTTTACACCAAGATCGTAATTAACAAAACCATAACCTGAGCTTTACGAAAACCTATTATTGGCCAGGGTCTTGCTTTCAGAAGTTCACCAAGTCAGCTCTGATGTGTTCTGGTGCAAGTGACGTGTGCATTGACTTCTGATTGAGAAGACACTGTGCTTGGATTAATTAAATCATTTTAGATGCTGGGCACAGATGCTATTTCAATTACAAATCTCACCAGAGAGCACCAGCTGCTGTGCTGGGTACAGACTGAGCAGCTAATGGACTGGCCACGCTCCACAGAGCTCCCTTCTACCTCTCTCAAAATTCATCTACATCTTCAAACTCATCTGTCAAGGAATCTATATCTAAAATGCAGACAGGAAATGTGGTGTGAACAGAAACATCTTTCTCCAAGAAATCCAACAGCACTGAAATACTCTTCTACCTTTTGTTTCCTCTCTGAGGAGAATCTGAGCAATTTCCTGTTGGAGCATCTTCCTGACAGGACTCAGTGTTTATAACAGGGGAGAATGAGTCAAGGATTTGGTCTTATCTCATTTTATAGAGCTGTAAGGCTGCTTTATGAATTTAGAGGGGTCCTTAGCAAACCGCTGCTAATCCTTTGCTCTCAGTTAATCTGGATTTAGTCAGCCTGTCAGAATGAAGGAGTTAGGAGAGTATGCCAAGCCTAAGGGTAGTAAGGAGAGATAAAGAAAAATATGAAATTATCTTATTATGGGGAATTGTACTTTGTTTTATTTTGGATAATTGAAAATCAGATGGTAAAACATTTGATTTTTGTGTTTGACAAAATAAAACCACGCAGCTCCAATAATATCAAAGGACTCTAATAGTCTACAAAATGTTCAAGGCAAGGCAGTGGCATTCTTCCATAATTTAATGACTTTCTGTTTTGACACAAGATCATGGTCAAAATGAAAACAGGCAAAATAGTTTCTGTATAAAAAGTCAAATGAGACTGTCTGTAGTGTGCAAAGCAAACCAAAAAAGCCAAAGCTGGGTATTTTTGCCTTGAAATTGAGCAGGTCCTGCAGAATACCTCCATTTTCAGGCAGCTGCATTTTCTGATGGAAAACTGGCCCAGAAAATAAATAAATACTATTTTTTTTTTACAAGATATAATAATATCTCCTAGGCTGGGATCTGTGTGCCTAGCCTAAGGGGTCTCCAACTTTTCTATGGCTCCGGGTGAACAGAAATATCTCCTTCTGCCCTCCCCACCCATTCACACTCCCACAACATCCCTGTGGCAACAGCTTCCCTGGGAAAGTAGCGTGATTAGGAGAGGATAAACCATAATTATTAGCTATCATTTAATGTGATTTAGCACCTGGAAATAATGGAGAAGAATTTGTGCCAGATGCTTAGTCAACAAACTGCAGCCTACCAGGAAGTGTTCCATGGATCATTACTGCCCCGTCGATCAAATCTGAGAGCAACAGTCATAAGCAGAGCAGTAAAACCACCTAAATTGTGTGGCAAGAGCTGCAGGGTCCTACCTAATGACCTACTTTGGTATCACTCCCTTTGAGGTACCCAGTTGTTTCTGTGGGAAATAAGGATGGAGAAGAAGGGTGACTTGCTCTACTGTCTCCATCACAGCCCAAAAGCAGAAGCAGAACCTCTCTTTTCTGCCTCGGTTCCTGTCAAGGGTCCAGGCTGGGTCTGTAGAAACCAGCCAAATAACATCTGTGCTTTGAAAATTGTTCTCTAGGGAGGATGAGACAAATCAAGACAAAGTGAAAAATGAAAGACACTATTCCTCTACTCGTGACCTGTACCCACCCTTGAGTTCCACCTCAAGCAATGTGGACAGATCTATGTTCCCCGGGATCTGGTGGGCTCCCTGGCTGTCTGCCTGCACTTTGCAATCAGGTTTTAGGGCTATCTATAGCCAAAACTCCAGATCCTCCCTGAGGTTCACCATGCTGCCTTCTACTTACTAAAAATATCTGCCCAAACCAAACAAAATCCACAAGAGTTTCCTTCATGTCTCTCCCCAGATCATATTCGTACTGTGACGTATCTAAACCCCTCTGTCATAGACCTGTCTTACAGAGATCTGCCATAGGAAAACTCTCCAGAAGCATCTCAGTGACCCGTGACAGCATGTTGAGGGTGAGCAGAAGACAGCACACCATGCTCTTCCTTGCTTAATGTCTTGTGTCCTCTTCACACAGTTCTCAAACGCTTCAGCTTCACCCACCTCATGCTGTTTTTCAAAAAACGCCACGTCTGTGTGGCATTTGTCTCTATTCTAGAGTGGTGGAAGGCCCTACCAACTTCATCTGGGTGTCACTACCAACTTCATCTGGGTGCTGCCTCCCATGAAACTCCCTGAGTCTGTGACTTTGCATCTCCTAAATTTTGGAGCTCCCAAAAACCTGCTTTCCTCTTACTTCTGGTTTGCTCTCACTGCTCAGTGCTCAGTCAGTTCTACCCTATGTCTGTAACGATCTATATGTCTGTATGCCTATGTCTACCTGCCCAATCATTCCTACATCATTCCCATGCACGACAGAAATCCAAACACAGCCATAACAATCCTTTTCGTGAGTGGCTTGGAGCATTTGGAGGTGCTGGAGCAAGGAAGGGCAAGGAAATGGATGAAGGGCCTTGGAGGGCAGGTCTTACGAGGAGCAGCTGAGAGAACTGGGGTTGTTTAGCCTGGAGAAAAGGAGGTTGCTCTTTACAACTACCCAAAAGGAGGTGACAGAGAGCTGGGTTTGGTCTTTTCTCCCAAGTCAGTAGCAATAAAACAAGAGGAAGTGGCCTCAAGTTGTGTCAGGAGAAGTTTAGATTGGACATCAGAAAATATATATTCACTGACAGAGTGGTCAAGGATTTGAACACAGTCCAAGGAGGTGGTGAGCTCACTGTCCTTGGAGGTGTTCAAAAAACAAGTGGATGTGTCCCTGGGGACACAATTTAGTGGGCATGGTGGGGTTGGGTGGACAGTTGGACTGGGTGATCTTGTAGGTCTCTTCTAATCTTGATGATTCTATGATTCTTGGTTTTTGAACTGTTACCTCTCCCGGTGGCTGAGTCCTGCCTCAGTGTTAATACTATGGATCTTCTTGGGTGATGAGTCCTTCATTTGAAGGACTTGCTGCCTGAAAGATGAAGCTGAGAGAACAAGGCACACTCATCCTCCTGCAGCAGACCTTTGCCTGAAGCACTGTAACCTATCTCCCATCTGCTCTGTTCCCTGCACTGCAAGCTCATAGCACAGAAAGAAGCACTTTGAAAGCCCTGGTTTTCCTCTTGCTGCCCTGCCATATCTGCTCGGGGACGGATGGGAGGAAATTCTCTGCTTGTTATACAGGAATCCAACCAGATGATCCCACAGGCCCTTCTGGCCTTAAAATCCTTGAATCTATTCAGCACTGCCAGCTCATAACACATCTCTCGGGGAAGAAAAGCCACATTCACGGGCTTGGTTCCCTCTTTGTCAGGAGACTTTGCTTGTTTTGGCTCTTTGGTACGCAGGAGTGTGACTGCATCGATGTCATCCTTCTTAACCGGAGGATGGTGCACCCCTCTTCAGGCTGCAGCCCATAGTGGTGCTTCGGGCTGAAACCCTCCGTGTCCCCCTTTTCCCCCCAGAGCCGGGATGGAGGTGACCAAGCCTCCGCCGTCCCCGTTTCCATCCCTGGCTCCCGTCCATGTGTATGTGTGTGTGTTTGTGCCTCCCGTTGTGAGCCAAGGGCCCGTTCGGGGCTGGGATTCTCCCGGGACAAAGGGATGCTAATCAGCTCCCTCTACTGTTCCCTTTTGTCTAGGACCAGCTCCCACGCTTGGACTTGGCACTCGGGGATGCAGCAGAGGGAGCTCCTTGTTGCAACCAGCCTCAGCCCGGTTGGGGAACGCAACGTACCCAGCAGGGAAAGGGGAGGGGGAAGGACATAAATCCATAACTCCCCACATCCCGCTCCTGCCAGCCCATCGCATTGTGTAGCCTGCCCCAGGCAGAAGTTTCCAGAGCCTCCTGCCGCCAGGAGAGACACCATCGGTTTTGTAGCCATGGGCTGTCTTGTTCCTTCTCCCCTCCCTTGATCCCCTGTCTAATGTTTTAGTCACCAGGAAAAAAAGAAAATAAATAAACCTCAGTGTCAGGGCTGACAGGTGAGACAGTTGGTGCAGTGGGAAGTAGAAGGAGCCCAGAAAGCAAACAGGATCGACTCCTGGCATCACCACCATTTACTTTGCACCACCACTGCTCACCTGGGTTTGCAGCCTGTGTCTGGGTGTTGGCTCTTCACAGCTGTTTCCACGGGCTGTCTCCTCCCCAGAGAGCTGTGCAGATGCATATCTTTATACTGGGATCCCTTTGCAAGTGGATAGGTGAGGAAGTCAAGGCTTCTCACTAAGAAACCCAGAAAACACTTGAGCCCACAAAACCCAGACCATGGACAGCCTCCAGCTGCATTGGGGGTTGGAGAGGGAAATGCAGCCAGATGTGATGCCAACCCTTGTCTTTGGGGTGCTATCCTACTGCTGCCCTTGAACACCTCTGAAGTTGTTCCTTCTGATGGTGACCTGACTCTGTGAGCAGCTCCAGCAGTCAGAGGAGATCCTGCTGCTATAAGGCTGAGGGACGGATATGCTGGCAAGTTCCCTCAGCATCACTGTTTGCTGCCGTTGCAACTTGCAGCTCTTGCCAAGACTTGGTGGAAGCTGCTAATCCTCTGATACTGATGTGGGCTACAAACCAGAGATGGGGCTACAGCTCATTTCATTCTGTCCACGCTGTGTTTCCCTACAATGCTGCTGTCTGTTCTGAGTTAGCTATGTAAAAGGCAGTTCAGAAATGCTGCAGCCATGCATATGGGCTGTTCTGCACCTGTGGGCTGGAACGTGGACTTGGCCAGTGCACTGATATGTTGGCACTTAGTCTGCCTCATCCCTTGCAGTAATCCCATCTCCAACCTCAGTTTACACTGACACTAAACACAAGTGATGATCCTGTCCTGAACCAAGATCTGCCAGATGTTTTTTTTTCTCAGCAGTGTTGACAAATCTCTGTATTCATGCATCCTGACGGCTGAGTGGAGCTTGCATAGTCACATTTTCAATCCTGATCCTTCCAGTTTCCTTCCCTATAGTTACAGGGTAGAGTTTGTAGATCTCCGTTGTTGATACCAGGGCAGCTGCCCAAATTGCCATTAGCGGAGAGGTAGACGGGGTGTGGTTGGAAATCAGATCCTCTTGGGAAGAGTTTCATGAGAGAGCGGAGAGTACCTCCTACATGTAACTAACCTCCTGGATGGATCAGTATCTTGTGGCTTTCTGCTCATGCCTTACTTTATTGCACAAGTGGAGAAGTCTGATCTAGAGCAGGGAAAGAGGGGGAAGCATTTGGCATGGAGACAACAGAGGTGCCAGAATGCCATCAGGAAAATATGGTGAGATCTGCTAAACATATTAATTTTAAATCACACAAGATATTATGAGATGGTATTATGGCTGAAAGGGCAAGGGACTGCCTGTATTCGGTGGTCCAGAGATCCTTTGCAATGCCATACTCTTGCATCAGTAAAATGGATTCAAGATCAGTCCAGCAGAAGACTTCTTTCTAATGGGAGAAAGATGGGGGGGTGGGAAGTATTTGCTCCCAAACTGAGCCTCTAAGAAGTGTATATGGAAGGCTGAGGCTGTAGCCCTAGGCTCCCTCTATAGTCAATGAAGAGAAATAAACATCTGGGTATGATTCATGTTATCCTGAGATAGGTGTCTAAGATAGGTCAGATGAATTGCTCTCTGGAGATGCCGATTGCTCTCCACTGACTACAAAAAGAACCTGGGGTGATGAGCTCAAGCTTTGACATCTAACTCTGGTAGGTGAGATCAGGCCTATCAGAGAGCCTGCAGAGAGATATTGTTATGACACAGCGAGACAAAACCATGGAGGAGACTTGTGTCTCTGAGGTACAGCAACTGAATTTAAAAGTCCTGACCTTGCTAAACCCGGGGAAGAACTCACATGGGTTTCACCAGACACAAGATGAACTTTCTCGTCCACAGTAGTAACTCAACCATGAACAGGGCCATGGTTTGGCTTTCTTGAGAGAAACAAGAGATGGGGCTTATCCCCAAAAGGTCTAGAGGCCAAACTAAGCTGAGCTGCCAAACAAGTCTAGTTTAAAACAAGCCTAGCTGCAAAGGTAACAGTGCCCAACATGAAATTGGATGTCACTTGAATCTTATGTGTCTCATGAGTTAGGTAAATGTCTGTGCTGTCCTTCTTGTGGTCCCTGCTAGCAGAAGTCGTCTCATCAAGAGCTGCTCTTCCTTGATTCCCTCAGACATTGATGGAGAGATGTAGAAACTTCAGGGTGTGAATCGTTTAATTCTAACTGTCTAGAATACATCAGATGAATCACATACCAGAGGACTTCAGCATCATATGGAACTCCCTTGACCTGTCTTACTGTCTGACATAAAGGACCCAACCTCCTGCTCTTCTACAAGCCTCAGTATCAATGTTTCGTAAAAAGTAATTAGCAGACAAAATGCTCTGTTCTAAGGGAGTTATTCTGGACCCTGCAAATAAAAATATAGTGTCTGATTGTCAACACCAGGGTCATGTTGCACTAGGGATTAAAAGACATAAAATGGGAAGTAGATAGAACGCCTGTCTCTTGGTGGTGTGTCAAGATGTCCTTTGGTAGAACAGATGTCATAGTCAAGCCCTGATTTTGATTTAATTCCAGAAGTCTTGAGGTGAAATTCTGTTGCAAGCACCACGCAAGAAGTCTGCTTGGATAATCTGACAATCCTGACAGGCTGTAAACATGCTGAGTGCACACTTCTGTGGGAAAGAAAGAGACATCTGAGATCCAGAGATCTCATCTCTCTACCGTTTAACAGAACGATTGCTGCCCCTCTCCAGTGCCAACTGAACTTCAAGAAAGTTATTTGATACCACTTTCTGAAACACAATATGCTGTGTCTATAAGATAGTGTAATCTGCAGGGTCATCATGAGTGAAGGCAATAGAAATTCTTTAGGCTTCAGGTCCCTCAACAAGACGATAGGGAGATACCACTTGGTTTGAGTTGTAAGTGCTAGAAGGCAAGACTATCCAGTGTAATAAAGTGGATCACCAGAACAGGTTGCCTGGAGAGGTGGTTGAAGCCCCATCCCTGGAGACATTCAAGGTCAGGCTTGTTGGGGCTCTGGGCAATCTGGTCTAGTGAGTGATGCCTCTGCTTGTTGCAGGGCGATTGGACTAGATAACCTTTGGAGGTCCCTTCCAACCCTATGATTCTATGATGAGTGGTTTCGAATACTCCGTATTTCATTCCATGCTCATTCTGGTAACTCAATCTGCTAACAGGAGCTGACTCAAAAAGAACATCTCTTTGCTGGAGAGTAACAGGGTTAACCCAGGGGGGCACGAACAGTGAGTCACTCCACTGCTTTTGTATCGCATGTCATTTACCTTCTAGCAGGAGCAATGGCCAACGATTATTTCCGGAATGAATTTATGCCTCCGAGCCTCCACATCACCCATTAGGCTCTCATTTGTCCAGTGGGGATTTGATATATGTCCTCAGAGGGCACATCCGACGGGCGCAGACACTTGACAAAGCAACGGGATGCGCGTGCACCCGCCCCGGTGCGCTCAAACTCCCTTGCAACGCCGGCAAATGCCCCAACGTACAAAAAAAGGGACGGTGCGGCTTCCCGAGGCTGCGTGAGTGTTAAACTCTGATAAACAAGCCCCATCGTCGAAAGTTGAAAGAATCCGAGCCCTCCTCTACAAAGCATTTAATCCAGTTTGGCGTAACCTTTGACATTATTAGGGATCGCAGTGACCCTAATCCAATCAGATTGATTAACTAAAGCAGAGACCCCATAAGCTGACCCCCCTCTGGCCTCTGCTATTTAGTCCTGACCAAACAGTGGGAGCGACGTGCTGTATTTACACCACAATGGGTCGGCGCTGAGAACCTGTTTCATTACAGAGCGACTTAAACTCCCATTACTCCATCAATGTATCATTCTTCAATAGTTCATTAAAAGCTGCTCCTCCACAATAACTATTAACCATTTCTCAGCCCAGCTGGCAGGTTTAAAGCCCCAGCCAGTCTTTAGCAGAAGGAGGTGGGAGTGAGTGAAAGAAATAGATAGACAAGGGCTCCCTTTTAAAATTTAAACGAACTGGGAGCTTAAATAGTTCGAGGTAATTTACTTTTATTGAATGAGGGGGGGAGGAGAGGGAGGAAACTTCTATTTTGACTTAATTATGTTCTGAGGTCCTTTAAAGAGGCCTGGCTGTGATAAGATTTTGTTGTATTATTTCCCTAGTATTGGTTCATATTTCTGCCCCGAGGAGTTTCAAAGAGGGCTTGCATGGCATTGGAGAGGCTGTAGCTCTCAAGGACAGAGCCTGTATCTCTCAAGGTAAAACCAGGCTGAAAGACAGTTCTCAACAGAAGGTACTTAAGTGTGACATAGAAAATGCCTGTGATGTTCTGGTTGCTGCAGCTGGTGATGGCATGTCCCTCTACTACATCCTCCGAAGTTTTATCCAAAGTGTTTTTGAGAGCAACTCAAAAGTCTTTATTGAGAAAGGAAAGTTGTGTGGCTATGGCCATGTTCTGCCCCACTGCTTTGCACAATACAGGTGAAGAAGCAAATGGGGAAAAAAGATTCTCCTAGAAATTACTTAGAAAGGTTCAAGTGAGGGATTTTTAAGCTGTCCAGCAGCAGATATTTGAACTTCTGGGAGGCTAGGAATTATGTGAATTGTAGCTTCTCATATATGACTGATGAGAGGTAGGCAGGGTGAGGCAGAGGGTCTCACTTCTTTTCCTGCGTAGGGAATCACCCTGTTATTTGCATTCCAGCAGTCTAAAGTACCTGAGACACCCGTTTCCTAGTGCCTTGCAAGAAAAGCTAACAGTGGCACCTATCTGGACATTTCTCCATGAAGCTGCTTGTACGCTCCTAAAACCCCAAAAGGAAGAGGAAAAACCCTCTTCCAACAGCCCAGTAGTAATTTCTCCTGCTGCTTGTGCCAAGCAGAGCACAGCGAGGAAGATGACTTTCTACCCTTTGAATAAAGGAACATTTATTCTGCAGCCAAGGACCTGCAAAACAGAGTAATCCAAAGAGTGGATGGGATGGGGAATTTCCTGATCTTCATGTGTCCTGAGTGACATAGGAAGAACTAGAGGGACATAGGGCTGAGCCTTTCATGTATTGCCTCCGAATAGCGGCAGGTCCAGAACCCCTGAGCATCATCATCCCCTTGTCGTCAGACAATGAATATCATTGCTATTTAAAACATGATTCATTAGCCCTGGCTGTGAAAATGTTAAAAAAGATTAAAGTATAGTTGTGACTAAAATATGTGTGATTTCTTTCCATAAAGACAGATGATGAGGGGACAAAAAAGAGCCTGGTTTAGGCGAGATATCAGAATATGGCTCTTAACAGGACCAGAGTCTGGTGACAGTTTGGCACCGCTGAATCACAGCTCAAGCCTAGCCCTGAATTAGCAATGAGATCCCAAAGCAGCAAGGGCAGCCCAGACAGTGAGGCAGCCTCACTGAGATCTGGGCCTAGGAAGTATTCCCTGAAGGCATTAAAAATGTTCCTTTTCAGTGAAAGAACTGCATATAGTGGTGCAAGGCAAAAGGGAGTCACTTTAGTGGCCATGCTGGTGCGTGCTGGGGGATGATGAGGTCTCTATTGCCTCCAATGAGACATCACAGTTAGATCTCGGGTGACTTAAACTCCAAGCTGCAGATTAAGAGGTTTTCTCACTTGCTTTCTTTTCCTCCTTTTCTCATTCCCTCTTTATGGGTAGGAGCTCAAATATGTTCCTACCCTGGGGGATCTGCCGCACAAGAATGTGACTGAGCTGTTTTTTCCTCCCCCCTCCTGCTGTAGGTGAAGCAAAACTGAAGGGTGGTTTGATTCTCCCTCAAGGAACAACATTCTTCAGTTATGAAATCGTCCCAGCCTTCTTTCCCTCCCTGAGCCCAGCTACTGAAAGCCTGCAATCTCAGGCAGGGACAAACCCTTCGTGTTGACATCATTGTCAGATAACAGCACTTGGCAGCTTGTGGAATTGGGGTTCCTTAGGTCAGGGAGGAGGTGAGGATCATTTTCCTCATGCCCAGGGTATAACTGCTATAGGACATGGAGACCATCTGGGAGCACAAGGTGCTCTGTGTGTCCTTGAGGATATCCAGCCTCGTGATGAGGTGAAGACTTTGGGTTATCTGGTTCACTTACAGCCTGTGCCTGGGGAATGGCCTTGGACAAGTCATGTTGGGCTTGTGTGTATGGGAAAAACACTCAGGCTGTGGCTATTCTAATTCAACTGCTATAGTCACCTGGGACTGGTGTACCCAGAGTGAGTGCTTCATCTCACTGCCAACAGAACAAGAGGAAACAGCCTCAAGTTGTGCCAGAGGAGGTTTAGATTGGACATCATGAAAAGTTTATTCACTAACAGAGTGGTCAGGGATTGCAACAGGCTGCCCAGGGAGATGAAAGGGTCACCCTCCCTGGAGGTGTTCAGAAAATGAGTAGATGTGGCCCTGGGGTACATGATTTAGCGGGCATGGTGGGGTCAGCTTGACAGTTAGATTGGATGATCTTGCAGGTGTCTTCCAATCTTAATAATCCTACGATTCTATGAATTGCATGCAAAATATTGTGCCATGACACTCTGATACAGGTCTCAGTAAGCCACAGTGCAGATCTCACAGGTGCAATTACTTTGGGATGATCTCTCACAGCTAAACCAAAGAGTGACACCAGCATTAACATGGTACCTCAACGCCATGGCTCTAATGGGATAACCCCACCAACTGAAACCACCCGTTCTCCTCCCGGGTGCATGTAAAACATCTGTTCTGGCTGGTGGAGGCACTGCCACGATACAAATCAAGGCTTTGCTCTCTCTTGGCTGCTCTGTTTTTCAAACTTCATGCAAGAGGAAGTGCCCAAGTGTCTTCCAAATAATGCAGCAGGGGAAGAATAAACAAAACTCCTGTCTCCAGGTGGCAAACAGTAGGAGAACACATCTTGAGGTGGGTATAGATCAGCCCAACACACCAACTCAGGAGATTCCCTGAAACTCCCAGATTATAGTATTTCTTTGATTGGAAAATACCTTTAAGATTATCAAGTCTAACTGTTAACCCAGCACTACCACATCACCACTAAACCATGTCCCTAAGCACCAGGTCCACAATTTCTTTAAATACCTCCAGGGATACTGATTCCACCACTGCCCTGGACAGCCTGTTCCAATGTTTTATAAGTCTTTTGGTGAAGAAATCCTTCCTAAACCATCCAGCCTAAACCTCCCCGGTGCAGCTTGCAACCATTCCCTAAATCCTGTCACTTGCCACCGAGCAGAAGAGGCTGAGCCCCTCCCCACCCCAACAGTTTTTTCAGATGGTTGTAAAGAGCATTACGGTGTCTCCTCAGCCTCTTTTTCTCTAGGCTAAACAGCCCCAGTTCCCTCAACTGCTCCTCAAAGCATTTGTGCTCCCTGCTTTCTTGTCCAAGGTCAGGTGCTGCTACTCCTACTCTTCGGGAATAGTAGGAGTAATTCCACTTCTCAGACTGCCAGGGACCTGTAACCATTACTCTTCTGCAAATCCAAAACAGCAGTCTTCCTCTGGGATGAATCCCTTTGGGCTAAAGGGAAAGACGGAGCTTAACTAAGCCTTCTAAGAAGAGGCAGGACTCCCGGGGCATACTAATAGGGAAAAGAAGGATACAACAGTCCTCATGGGCTAAAACAGACTCCTCTCAACATTCAGGGAGAAAGACCAGATACTCAGATGTAGCCAAGTGTTTAAATCCCACTGTGCTCAGCAATTCAGGGCAAAACATTTCCAAGAGCTTCTACTTATATTGGTGGGTTCTGTGGCAGAACGAGTTGCCCGAATTAGCACATTGCCTTTGTCTTTATTTGGCACATTCACGACCAGAGAAAGCAAAACCATTAATTGATGGTGATTTCCTCAGGCCTTTGGTCTTTGTTGCACCCCATTATGGTGTCGAAACTGATGTTATCTGATAAGTCAAGCTCCTAGGAACCATCCCAACAGAACATAATTTGCCCTCTGCTATCATCGAGTGAGCTGAAAATGCAGTATGAAATGCCATGGGGTTAGAAAAGGAGCCAGACTTGCAGCTTGGCCACTGAAAACACATGTTGAAAGGGAACCTGGGAGGTCTCCAGTCCAGCCTCCTGCTCCAGACAGGGTCAGAAATGACCGTACTGTGTTTGCACTGCCAAATGTGGCATTTCCCCGTTCTCTGGGTCACCTATATAATCCCAGTAGAGATTTGAGGTAGAGGTAATGGTCATCTATGACTGGATGTTGGCTGTACAGTGGAGGTGGTGGGTAACCACCATCCCTACATTGGCAAGTCACACAGGTACTTGCTATCCCTATGAGAAAGACTAATTATCTTCTTGTGTCTATGAAAGATCATCTGGGTCTGGTTTGAACTGCTTGGATGGAGTCCTGGATGAACCAAATTTTCCCCTCCTATGTCACATATCTCCTTTATCAAGCTCAAGTCCTGCCTCCAGCAGTCCATTTTACATGACACTTCAACAGAAGCAGATGACTTCACAGTAGGTTTCTTCTGTTACTCTAACATGGATGTTGCTGTCACCAAACCCGTTGCACGATGCTTACCTTTATCTAGCACAGGTCCAAAGATGGCTAAGCTGTCATTGACTGTCGTGCAGTTCCATCTTCTCCCTCGAAATTGGTGCTGGCACTCCTGGATCCCAATCTTTACCCCTTCTGCTACACTGGGCATGATCTCCACATAGTTCCGGCAGAAGCGTAGCTGCTTGGGTACCAATCCTGGGATGCTTCCACAGAGGATGGGCTGAGTTCCCAGGGAGGAATATTGGTGACCAATTGCCAAGGACCTGGAAAAACAATCAAGGAAGAAGACATGCTGTCAGGCTAGCCTTCACTTTTCTAATTGGGTCACAAAAATGGGGACAGAAAGTCAGTATTTTCAGTTCCTCTGCATTCCCATCTCCATAAAATACCCTTTGCATTGTCGCCCCCCCAAAAAAACCATAACTGCTCTCCTGAAGTATCCTACAGGTCCAACGAGGGAAGCAATTCTACCTTTATTACCTTCCTTTCCATTTCTTTGCCATCTCAAAGACTTAATCCATCATAACGCTGCTTCTAAAAGACACTCAGCTCACAGAATAGTTTCCTATGCAATGAGAGGGTCAAACCCATATTTCTGTCCTTGAAACCAAGCACATCCATACAAGAGCAAGTAGGTTTTATGTGAAATTTGGGAAGCTGAGAAGGTAGACGTCAAAAGCACATTCAGAGCTAAATAAACGAGTTAAGACCCACAGTAGAAGATGCCATGCTTCAAGTCTTTTGGAAAACACCACAACCACACTATTTGGCTGTGTGCCACGTGTATTTGAATCTTACCAGGCACCTTCTGTGCACCGACACTGGTCCAAAAGACTCAAACAGTTTGGATACTAGGAACATAAACCCAACGCCGAGCTAAATGCTGCAGGAATGTTACATAAACTTGCTACCATGAGAAGCATAATAGGTGTCCAATATCAGTGCTGTTGTCTTGAGTGAACAGCTGTACTCACATTACTGAAAACATTCATCCTAAGGTCCATACAAGTTGGGAGCCATGTCCAGCATATCAGTAGCATCTTTGAAAGTATTTTCCAAAGACCATTTTATACCACTTAGCAAAGCATTTCCATACCTGCTCATAGGATCACAGGATGTTAGGGGTTGGAAGGGAAAGTCCAAGCACATAGAATCAAAGAATCATAGAATGTATTGCGTTGGAACAAACATCCAAGGGTCTTCTAGTTCAACTCCCCTACAACAAGCAGGGACATTTCTAAGTAGAACAGATTGCTCAGAGTCCCATTAATCCTGACGTTGAATGTCTCCAGAGATGGAGCCTCTACCACCTCTCTAGGCAACCTGTTCCAGTGATCCACCACCCTCAGGTTCAAGAAGATTTTCTTGATGTCTAACCTCAATCTACCCTTTTTCAGACTAAATCCATGGCTCCTTGTTCTGTCATTCACTGGCCTTGTGAACAGTCTTCCCCAGCCTTCTTACAGGCACCTTTCAGGTATTGGAAGGTCAGTACGTGGTCTTCAGAAAGCTTAACACTGGGGCTTTCTAATTACAGAATCACAGAAAGGTAGGGGTTCCAAGTGATGTCTGAAGATCATCTAGTCCAACCACCGTGCTAGAGAAGAGTCACCTTCAATCTTGGCAAAGCATTTAAAAAAGAAAATATTAAAACAGCTGTCAGTGTCCTTCCAGAATTTACTTTAGCATGTCTTCACTTTCACACCAGTTCTCAAAAGTAGGATTATATTTTCACAAACCAACACCAGCTTTGATATGGAGAGCCTGGGCAGATCATCAGTCTGTGAATTGCTGTGGTTACAGTGAGGAGAGCATAATTAAAATGAAAACAAATCCAGTGACAAAACCCCAACAAGACCTGAGCAGAAATCCTGTGCTCAGCCAAATGGAAGTCTCTTGAAAAGAGTTGTCCGTGAACCACAAGGTTGGTTGAAGCCTTACAGACAAACAAGTCAACTCTGCAAGGAGATCAGCAGATATGCAGCTAATTCTGTGATTCTGTGTCATTATATAGATTTTCAAAGTGCTTTCACTGGTGCTTCTAATAATAACCTTGATTACTACAACTGAAAGGGTTTTTAGAGTATAATTTCCTTTTCTTCTAATTAAATCTCTTGAATGATTATTCCGCTCAGAATTAATGACAAACAGAAACCTGCCTGGGCGGTGAGTGTTTCTGTTTACACTCATTTTTGCTATGTGGTTTTCATTCGGGATAAGCTTGGTGTGCTTGGATTATCAACAGGGCAATGAGGGAATACTCCTTCACTTTCTTTTGCTATGACTAAAAAAATAAGTCCAAGCAATCTATTGTTGCTGGAGCTCATGAAAGCATTAGCTTGACTTTACATCTTCTCTAAGCTGGATAAAAAGTATTTTTAAGTGTCTGTCCTATTTATGGGAGGAGAGTCCTTGCAGCCACTTAGCTCCTTTCATGGTGGGTGACTGGTGAAGAAGTGAAAGAACCGAAAAGAAGATGGACATTCAGATAATCAGGTACCACATCTCAGTGGGTTTGCTAAAGATGAGAAGACCAGGCTTTAGAAACCTGTCCTTTACAGACAAGTGAGACATAGGGATGTCCATTTCTGGTTCTCAAGTAACTTGAGGTAGGAGTCTAGAACCACTAAAAACATTGAATATTTTAGGTTGGAATGGACCTCAGAGAGCACCTAATTCTAAACCCCCTGTCATGGGCAGAGATGCCACTCACTCATCCACGTTGCCCAAAGCCCTGTCAGCTCAGCCAAGAGTCTTCCCCCTAATAAATGAACTTCAGGTGGACAAAGTAGGAGGTGTCTGGAAAAGCAAAGGATTTTCAGCTGATTTCCTAAACTTTTCAGCCTCTTTCCACCTCACCTGCACTTTTGGGAGAAGATTAATCTCACTTAAGAGTAGAGGACAATTCATCCTTCTTCAGAGACAGAAAATGCAACAAATAGCATGAACTACCCTCCAGAAGTGCATGTCTCTTGCCATTTCATTAAAGGAGGAAGGACTGCAGCTCACACTGACCAGGAACTCTACTTATCTCACCTACCTTCTGATGTCTGCGGCATGGACATCTCCAGCTTACCTACTCGCCCAAGCCTGCTTGTGTAATCACTCAGTGGAGAGAAACAAGCACTTCATCTGCCTTGATTTAGATGTCTGCTTTGGGATGGAGTGAATCATGGCCTTGCCCCCATTGACGGTATTGGCTAGACTCTCAAGACAGCCTGGGTGACTGGTTGAGTGGGATACGTCTACACTGTAAAAGTCTGCAGGTGAATCATGCCATGATACCTAACTGGCTAAGTTCCTTGCAAAAGTCCCACTCAGGAAAGCCAAGCACTGTGTTGAAGCCCATGCAAAGAGCTCAGCTGTAGGAAAGAGGCATGTTCCTGCAGACACCTGCAGAAACCCGCAGAAGACCAAGGAGAGGACCTGGTTAACTCATTTTCTCTATATGTGTGGCTTGATGTGGGTTTTCTTGAGCGTTAGATTAATTCAAGGAACAACTAGTGGCAGAAAAGCCCCTGTGAAATGGAGCCCATGCCAAGCCCAAGGCTGTTTTTACTTTGCACCATGTACATTTTTGCTTCACTAAGTTATATCCAAAACCCTTGAGCAGTTTGTGAAACAAAGGCACCCTCTGAAATACTGTCTCAGGCTTCAGAGGACTTGCTGAGTGTGTTTCCCCTGTGGCCTTGTTGGGAATGCAGACTCTTAGGGCACCACATCTCCAAATCTCAATCTATTCAATCCCTTGAGGACCAGGAGGTATTCATGGATGCGAACTTCAGAGTAGGTAGCTAAGTGGTTTTTATCTCTATAAGCAATGTGTTTCTGGTTGATGGGTGAAATGTCTTCTTTGAAGCCTCTGGAGAGGAACACTAACTTAGTTGCTCTGACTCATCTTTCAGAGAATGTCCTCAGTCACTCACTATGCAAGGAGTCCAGGATGGCTACTTGCAGTGTCTAGAAGATAACTTTGTTGGAAACATCTGTAAAGCTTGTTCCCACATCAGCAAGTCACTAGCATCCTTCCCAAAGCTCTCAGAAGTGCCCCAGCCAGTTCTCAGTAAAGTCTCCACTGGGGTAGCATCAAACCCCTGTTCATAACACATTCATTGTGTTATGAAGCCAGGAAGACTTTCTTGAGTTATTTCAGTAGGACCTGGATGAAACTTTAGGATTCCAGTCTCATAAACTTCAATTTATGTGAGCAGCCTGTCCCTACGGTATTTTTGGTGGTTACTACAGCACTAGAGTGAAAATACCAGGCATAGGAGCAGGAGTTTATAGGTTGGTGCCCTCAACTATTCGTTTCCGTTGCTGGGAAGATCACATAAGATTAAAAAAATAATAAAACCATGTAGAAACACTTCTAATTGCTTTTCACACTGCTCCCTTCTCAATACAGCAGGGAAACAGTCACACCTTGCTTTGATCTGTGTTACAGTCTGGAAAGTTTAATCTGCAAAAGACAATCTCCAGCAAGAGTCTTGTTCTCAAGGCGTCATCAGGCACTGAGACAGTGTAATGCAAATTTGGCTTTTCATGGAGGAGTGTGTAGTCACTTGACTTTCAGCTGAAGACATGGGGTGGAATCTCAAAACACCTCTCCATGGACAGTGTCTCTGCTGTGAAACACAGTGGAGCACTGTCCTCTTCCCATCAACTCACAGAGTCTGCGGTGTGATAAGATCTATCCAAGCACTCTTTTTTGGTCTCTGCTTCCAGTTTCCAGGTGTAAACGCTTTCTCCCTCGCTCTAAAGTCCGTTTATCTTTAGGAGAACCAAGTACTTTCAGCTTTCTGCCATTTTTATTGATCATGAGATATGAACCTTATGAACCTTCCAACCCTCCCTTCCCTGCCAAAACCCTCAACAACTCAACAACCAAAACCTCTAGAAAACATTGGGAAAGTCTATAAAGATTGGAATCTCATTTCAGTGTTACTCAACTCTCTAGTAGCTCCCATAATTCATTCTTCTCACCATTTCCAATGGTTAAACCCATCTTTTCCATTTTCCACTCTCCTGTGACCTGCGTCTGAATTGTTCTCTGCTTGTGGGTGATTTTGAAAATGCGATGTTGAGAAACAGGCCAAGTGTCGTTTATTGTGGTCTAACCAGGCATCGCATTCAAATTTCTTAATCACCAACATTTCCTGCATGCCCTAACACCAACCTCTTCTTTCTTAGCAGAGAATGCATGAAGCACTCCAGTTGACACCACCACTCATCTCCAGAACAGGTACTGCTCAAGCTTGAACCAAGGGAAAGTGTCAGAGAGCTGTTCTTTTCAAACCAATTAGTCTTTCCTGCCAATTTGCTCAGGAGGAGCCATGAAAACACTATTCTGTGTGTCCACAGCCAAAGTTCTTGACTTATCTTTGAGCTTTGCGTGCCCTGGAGTGTTTAATGCAACCTCCTGTGAGCATTTTTCTTTGCCAACACACCTAGAGAGCTCTTCAATTTCCTTATCTCAAAACTATCTGCTCCTTCAGCAGAGCCGTTGTAAATAAGTACCTGGCCACCCTCTTAATAAATTACATGCACTCTCCCTCTTGGAATGGACACCCCAGGCAGTTGATGAGGAAGAAATATGCAGGAAATATATGCTCATAACTTCTTTAAAAAAAGGGAAGGTTTCAGTTCTGGGTGACCTTGCTGTACAGCACCACTCTACGGACTTTTCAAGGTCACTACCTCCTCAGTGTGGCTCAAAAGCCCTTGACACATCACTAGCAGCATGTAGATGCACATACACCTGCTTGCTTCTTCCTGAATTCTGTTAGTCTTGAGCTTTGTAGGAGCTCTCTTTGGCTCTTCATCTCGGAGGGGACACTTGCTGGCTCCAAGTGTGGCTGAGAGCTTTATCAGTGAATGTGCTTCTGGGGTCCCTGGCACATGTAAAATAACCGTGTTTGTTATTGTGTGTGAGTTGTCTAATGACTCAGGGTAAGATCCAGAGAACACTTAAGTTTCCACCAAATATTGAGGACTGAGTGGCAGTGATGGGTTTGCTCCCTTTGCTTTACACAGATGCAAGGCGAGAGCAGCAGCAGAAGTTAAGTGAAGGTATGTTCATCTGCTTGTAATAGAGGGGATATATGTTCACTTGCAGATGGACCAGGTTTCCCTCCGTGCTGCTTCCCTTGCATGGGATCCCCTAACAGAAGAATCTCACACCTCTTCCGAATCTTTTCTCATAATCTGCTCAGATCTCCAGAAATTCACCTCCCTCTCTTTTCCTTTCTCACTCACTTTCTCTGCCTTTTGATGATGCCACGTCTAACTCTTTGAAGGTGAATCTCAGCCGTGCTATGAAGAAGGGCACAAGTTGTGCAGAGGTAAAAGAGATTGTTGCTTAGCATTCAGCCTTGGTGTTTTGACACTAAAATATGGAAATTAACAAGGTGGCTGGAGAATTCTTCATAGATCATAGAATAGTTTAGGTTGGAAGGCAACTCAGACATCATCTAGTTCCAACCCCCCCACCCTGCCATTGGCAGGGACACCTCTCATCAGACCAGGTTGCCCAGAGCCCTATCCAAACTCGCCTTGAACACTTCCAGAGGTGAAGCAGCCACAACCTCTCCCGATAACCTGTTCCAATGCCTCAGAACCCTTACAGTGAGGAAGTTCTTCCTAAGATCTAATCTAAATCTCCCCTCTTTTAGCTTGAAAGAAATTCTGTCAGGCTGCAAGGAAAACTCAGCAAGACTTGTCTCACATCTCTTCAAAATAGGCCAGAAGGATTCACACGAAAGCTGCTTGCAAGTCAATAGTGGGCAGCCCTTAGTCCTTGATCCCAAACCTTCACCACATGACTGAACATATGGTGCCTGCCCAACGCTGATAACTAGAAGCTGGGAAGGATACTCCAGATCATCTCAACCAGAGACAGGGACTAGGCATAGGAGATGCAGCTGAGCCCACTGTGTCTTTTTTTAATGCTCCTATGGCAAACATCAATTCCCATTCTCTGTGAAGCTTTTCTGTAGAGCTGATCCACCAGCCCAGTCACCAGGTGAGTGGGCAGTCAGAAACATTAATAAATCTATATTCATTTAATGGCATTTTTTTCCCAGAAAAACACCAATATTTGAAGAAAAGTTGCAATTATTTCTCCTCTTTCCTAAGAAAATGAAAATACAATCTGGAGAGATTTTAGAATGGAAAGAAAGGTGACAGAACTCAGCAAACCCCATCACTTAAAATGGAAAAGGAAATAATTCTGCTAACTAACGTCTCTCCCACGTAGAAATTAGTTTCCTCTGTGACATTAGAACTATCCCAAACCCAAGCAATTACAAAAGGTTGATTTTTAGTCCACGTTTTAGTTGAAAATTGGAGAACTACTTTAGTATAGATAAGCAAAGCAATCTGCTTAGCCCTAGAAAGCAAGACTCAAGTAAGTGATTATAATGAAAAATATGGCTTAAGTTTGAGGAGTTTTTTCTGGTTTGGTTACATATGTCCCAGCAACAACCCCACCTAGGGCTGGGTTCTTGGGTCGAACACTATTTGCAGAAGTGACGCGTTCTAATTCAGACATCATGTGTGTCTGTAACATGGATTGCAGTGGGGTCTTCAGATTTTGGTCTCTGAGCATCTGACCGTTGACAGACTATTCCTAAGAGGTTCACTAAAAGAGTGAAGAAATTGAAGACTGTTGTTAGACAGATCAGACTCACTGTGCAGGCACCTGTCCTTCCACAATAATTTTTATTTTATCCAGAGCAGAAGGAAACAAGACTGAAACCCACTGGGTTCTTCCCACTTCTCTTGTTCAATATCCATTCCTTCCTCCTGAAGGAGAGCACAAGAGCTGTATTTCAATACTTTCTCTCTTCTAGCCCAGAAAGCACATTATTTTGTGGCTGCAAACACGCAGGCTTGAAGGTAACTTCTCTCCCTCACCCTTGCCCTGCATTAATAATAATGATGGTGATGATGATGCAGCATTGTATTTCTCTAGCACCTTTCATCAGAGGATCTCTGAGCGTGGGACTCTTCTCACCTGACTTTGACCATTTAAAAGTTAGGCATCTCGGCCAAGTTAACTGTCTACAAGAGTCTGTGGAGCAAGATCAGCATCTCCAGAGGGCAATTCAGCCCATCCTAAGATAGAAGCCTCAGATAGGTGGGCTGAATCACTGGAGATGCCCAGGAGGCGGCACTACCTGTGGAAAAGTGATGAGCGTAAACTAGACACCTTGTTTTTAGCGAACTGAAGGTAGGGATCAAGAATCTCCACTTTTTTTTTCCTGAAATCCTTGGAGAGCTGTTAAGACAAGACCACAGCAGGTCTTAGCAGCCATCGCTCTCTCAGCAATCTCTAACATGGACCACGGTGGCTTATTTATAGCACCGACGGCAGTTTGGGTCTAGATTTTGAAAATAACATACTCAACGACAACTTTGAGAGGATGCTAAGAAAGTAGAGTGTAATTATCTGAGTTGTGGTTTGGCCAGGACAGTGAATTCCCACAGGAACTAAGGCACACCACAACACTCAGCACCTTCCACACTAATGCAAGCGATGCTTCTTTGGCTTTGTCTTCCCTTAGGATCTACAGAACAGAGCAGAAGAGGAGAGAATATGAGTATTAGCAGCCCAGTTCCTTGCAGAAAGTGTTAGGAACTCTTTAATTACCCAAGGCAATTAACACCTCTGTTATACATGTCACCTGAAAAACAATCCAGCCAGCAGAAGAATGGCCCCTCAAACCATGTTTTCAAGCCTGGCTCCAGAGCACTGTGACCCTGATATTGTTTCCAGACCAAATCCCACATGTGGGCCTTCTCCTTGGAGGTCTCCCTTCTGAGCTCTGCCTCCATTCGGCTCCATTTATCTTCTAATATTTGCCAGAATCGCAGAACAGGGCATTAGAGATGTATAAGCCTTAACATTTTAATCTGCCACCTACACTGCAGTTTATGAGAGCTGTAAATCTCGTGGTTATAATGAACTCATCTAATGATATTGCTGATGGATAAATTTACCTGGGATGAGGAACAACAGTTACTTGCAAATGAAAGAGGAGTAATTTAAAGTTTCATGTAAACACCTTTACTGCCTTACTTCTGCCTTCTCCCAGCCTAACCCCTAGCAGGGTTTCATGACAAATGGAAAGTATGTATGCACGTATGTTTGTGATGCAATGACTACCTGGCCTGCCAGAGAACTTGCCTCTTTCTACCCACTGTCATGCTGCTCTATCTCAGGCACTGGAATAAAAGTTTAGGTGAAAATCAGGGACATTTTCTGTGTTGGATGTGCTAAAGCAGAGGAATAGAAGGAAGACAGAAGGCAGCACATTGGGCAATAGAAATGCGTACAGTATTTAAAGATATTTAGATTCCCGCTGTGAATTTCAATAATAATTAGGAGTGTGGCTAGTCTTAACCCTCCTGGTTCCCCCCCATCCCCAAAGCATTCCAGCTTGAACCTTTTCTAAATGATCAGCAATATAAATTACATATTGTGGTTTCAAACCTCTCATTAACGCTCATCCCCCTGAATTGAGGTCTGTTCTGGGCTATGTCAGTGCTAAATACCTTGGAGGTCTGGGCTCAGAGACCTCAGATCCTTGCAAAGATTGGATTTGGACTTCTAAATTGCTTAAGTGCTTCAGTGCTTGGGGGAATTTTATCCTGAAACTCCTCAGTGATGAAGCCAATTTTGAAACGAGAACCACGGATGGAAAGCTCCGTCATTGTGGTGTTTAGGTAACCCCCGTAAGAGCAACGCAATTTTCACCATCCACTGTTGTAACACAGCAGGTTCTTCTGTTCCTCAACCTTTCCTCCAAGAACGGGCTCTCGGGTCTGCATTTGGTTGTGCAAAACTCTCGCGCGTACCCTCGCCCAGTTGTGCACAAACACGGACACGTCTGTGAGCTCCCTCTTTGGCTTTCACTGAGTCATCGGGCTCACCAAATGTGTGAACTCACGCTCTAATGTTCTCCCAGAAAAATAACAAATTGATTTCATTTTTACAGGCTACAGCATGCTATATAATTGGAGACACTGCCTTGTCAACTCAGACCGGTCTGACCCGACCAGAGACATTGCTTACAGCTGTTTACAGAGCCATAAAGTTTCCTCCCCTTTGTTTTTCCTTCCTTTTGCACTCTCTTGCTCTCTTCTTTTTTTTCTTTTTTCAGCTTTATTTCATTTCTCCCTCTAATGAATCCTACAGCTACTTTAGGTTTTCATGCTGGTCATAAAACGCTGTAAGGAAAAGGTTGATTTAGAACAGCACTCCAGTCTGTGCTTCGAGTTAATGCCGCAATTAATGGGACTTGAGCGCGTATTTAAAACTCAGCATATGTTTAGGGACTTTTATTGTGCCAAGGCAGTCAGTAAAGAACTCTCTGCTGTAACACTTTCTTTTTAATTATCGATACCAACTTAGCGGGTTTGATTGAGCAACCTCAGGGATTGTTTCCTCTTTAGACCCAGAGCACAGCTCCAGTTGCATCAGGAGTTTTGCTGTTTCTTACTGTCGCTGTGTCCAAACCCTGATCATCTGGAGGAGAGCAAACTGCTGCACCAGTTTAACTACTGAAACTGCCAGTTAGGATTGGGTATTTTCACGTAAAAACCCAAAATCTGTTTCCCATGCACATGTATTAAACCAATACCCCTACCCCAAAACTCTCTGAGTATTTTTCACATATCCCTGTAGGTCTCTGCATTTGCCAAGCACTCAGAAGTAGTTCAGTGTTTTAACCATTTATCTGGAGGGTTGCTCTGCACACAATTTTACTCCGTGCCAAAATCCTTTAGGCTTGTCTTAAAATACCTAGAACCTCAAAACTTAAGTGGAAATACTTCATTTATATCAGAAAAGGGGTTTCTGATGACATGCTTGATGTTCCAGCCATGAAAAAGGTCTTTCCATTTTGAACTACTGAACTGGGAAAAAAAAAACCCCAAAGCTGAAAGAGCTTTTCATCTAGTTGCACTATCCATCAAAATCCCATTTAGCTGCTTTGCAGTAAATTATGGTTGTGCTTCCTTTCATATCACCCATTCATCTCAGAATCTGCTCCTCCTTTAGTCTGAAATGCCACAAGACTCATTCAGTCCTTCTAAAATGCTCAAGGACTGATCAACGCTGAAGCAACTGCTCCGAATCGATTCGAATTAAACTTACAACCTCTTTGAGGGCTGTTTCTATTTACAGCATGGACTTAGGACTAAGGAAAACGTTTATCTGGATCTTGGTGCAGATGTGTAAGGGAAAGGGACACGAGAGTTGGTCAAGGGAGGAAAACTTTTCTCCAAAAATGTATTGAATCTTTCAGGTCTATGTTATTGATTTTAGCTGAGACCTCCTTAGCTTCTTCCCTCTGCTCTGGAAAGGCTGCAGCAGAAGATGATTTATTGTTAGACAACAGAGAACCCACATGGAAGAAGACCATGAGAACACCCCAACCCAAAGGGAAGTCAGCTCTTGTTTAGAGCTGAGCTCTTGCGAGACTGCCATGAGACAAAAGCCCAAGCTTTTTTTTGCTGCTTACAAAACCTTTTCAAAATGAAACAGCAATTTCTGCTGCAACAGAACAACTGGATTTTTTTTTTCTAAGAAGCTACTTTGCATGGGAAAAAATCCTCATGGCTCCTTGACATGTTTCAGCTAGATCTCAGTAAAATTAAGGAGGTACAGTCTGATGAGTCGCTCAAAGGTACAGGAAAAATGCCAGTGTCTGTCCTGGCATTTGTATATACTTTGAGAGAGAGAAAAATCCTCTCCAAGACGGTCTCTCACAACAGACAGAATAACAACAGCAGTAAACCTGATGCAGAGGAAGAAGAGAAAGATTTCATTTGCGTTACAGCAATAACTTTTACAGCTGTTTGTGGATCTCTCTTGTCTGCTGAAAGGGATGGATGGGATCTCCTGCCCCCATAGATTTATTCTGGGGTGAATGGAGGTTTCAAACATAAAGCAGCATAATTTTCTTGGGCTACCAAGCAAACCCCCTCAACCTCTCAATGTTTACTCAATGCTTTATAATCTTGGAGATGGGAAGCCCTACATAGAATGCATTGGGTTGGAAGGAACCTCTAAAAGGTTCCAACCTCAGAGTGGAGGACTGTAGAGGTTACTCCCTGAGAGGATCCTTAGATCGCTGGTTCGATTCCGACTCGAAGGAGACACTCACTGTTTGGTCTAGGTGGTCCTGCTGTGGCAGGGGGATTGGACTAGATGATCTTTCAAGGTCCCTTCCAATCCCTAATTATTCTATGATTCTATGATCTTTAACTACAGCAGGATTCTCAGGAGCTCAACCAACATGACCTTGAATGTCCCAAGGGTTCTGTCTACAGAACCTCTCTGGGAAACCTGTTCCAGTATTTCACCACCCCCATTGTAAAAAACCTTCTTCCTTACATCTAGTCTAAATCTCCCCTCTTCCAGCTCAAACCTGCCTTGTCCCACCACAACAGGCCCTGCCATGTGTGTAGTGTGAATCTATTCACTACCAGCTTGCCCCTCTTAGCCATCTTCTGCGGATTCTTAAGCCACTGGCTCTTACACCAGATCCCAGACACCCAGGGTCTCTGGATCTCATCAAAAAAGGGTGATTTGGGTGAAAAGCTCTTCCAGTCTTTTAAGTAAAGAAGCAACAGACCCAACGTGATTTTCTGCAATCACTGTGATTTCCAGCTGCTGAATCAAAGCACCATGTGTGCATCACCAGACCACACAGAGAAGGACCAAGGTTTCTTCTCCAGGCTCCTCTCCCTAATCTCACTGGAGTTTGCACACCAGGAACCATGGCAGGAAGAGCTGCTTCTCCAAGTGACTCAGCGGATGCGGTACCTTGATATTCTTCAGAAAAACATAACTGTTCTCTAGCCTAGGAACTTCTCCATGCAGCTGGTGACTCAGAGGCAGGCTGAAAAAAAGCTGGCGGTGGTCAGGCTGATGAATGAGGAAGAAACTTGGGTGAGAGAGAGGAAGCGTGTAGGAGGGGTAGCATTGAAGGAAAGAAAGCAGGTAGGAAGTTGTCGTTGGAGAAGGAGAAACAAACCCTAATCTCTGATGTGGAGGATGAAGTAAGATGTGGGGTGAAGAGACAATAACCAGAGCAGTGGGACCATTTTCCCTGAATGAATGACCCACCAGTGCTTGGGGCAAAGCATCAGGAGAAGCGTGGCCAGCAGGTCGAGGGAGGTGATTCTCCCCCTCTACTCGGCTCTGGTGAGACCCCACCTGGAGTACTGTGTCCA
>JAOXOE010000506.1:1566305-1587092 GCA_028565055.1 Phoeniculus purpureus
ACACCCCTTCCCCACCAGTCCAACCAGCCAGATAGCCAAGAGCTCCACTGAAGACATCTGCTACAAAATCAACTTCTTCCACGCAAGTCTCAATGAGGCTCATCCAGATCATCACCATTCGCAGGCGTCCCAGCCCCGGACTTTGTGAAGGAGCTGCTGCAAACGACTTCATCCACCAGATTCACCCCACAGGGCATCAGCAATTGATCTCTTTTCCCCGCTCTCCCCCCACCCCTCCTTATTTTTTTCCTCTTTTTTTCCTCTATTTCTTTACGTAACACTTTTTTCTCCTTTCGGTAGTGGGGGGCGAGTTGGGGTGGATCGTGTGGTTCCGAACATCTGCCTGGGTTTTGGTGGGGTGGAATTAAGACCCCCTCTAAAAAATAAAAACAAAAATAAAACAACCGTTTTAAATAATGTCTAAATAATTTAAACAATAAAAATTATCTAGAGGTATCTCCTCAAGCCTTGGCTTTGCTGCTCCTCCGGAACACACTGTTTAACGCTTGCTCTATCTGCGAGCAAAGTGTCACCCAGCTGACAGCTTTTCCCTCTTCCCTGGGTCATTTGAATGGGAAGAGGGGGGGGCTGGAGAGGCAAAAACGAGGGGATGGAGGCACTGGGTGAGAGCGACGAGATATTTTTCTCTCGCCACTGATCCATTTTTTACGTGCTTTTTAAAATTCCAATTTAGTTTTTGTGGCTGCTGCCTGTTGCTTTGCTGGGTTCCCCCCCTCCTTGCTATTTAATTTATTTACTTTATTTATGTTGTTAGTTTTGTTTATTCTGCTTATTTGTTTTTTTTTTTTTAAGGAGAGGGAGAGAACTGGCTGAGAGTTTCTTCGCTCGCGTGACTTTCTTTTATTTTTATCTGTGAATCAGGCAATTTCTGTGGCTCACAGGGAACAAAGAGAGGTACAACTTTTAATGGCTTTGTCGGAGGGAGGCTTGCAACCTTGCATGAGTTCAAATCAAAACGTGCTTTTTTTCTCATTAAAGACCGCATATATTTTTTCCCTGAGTAGGGAATATTTCTATTTACACACACAGAGCCCTATATGCATATATATAAAGATATGTTTGTGTTTAGCTAGATGGAAGAGATAGCCTCATTCTAGTGAAATTATACTAGAAATGCAGTTCATTCGGGGATATTTAAATCACTGGGAATTTGGCAAGGGGTCGGGCCGTGATTATTTTCTTTAGGGTTGGATGACAAGTGATTGCAAATGGGAGCTCTGGCAAGTGCTCCCAGATCTAATCGCCAAGCTCCAGTTGATCGGAGTCACTTCTCCCTCGCTTCCAGAGGAGGATCAGGGTGCACTTCCAGCAAATCTCAGCAAATCCCAGTGGTGTCGACGCTGGAATTATTGGAAGTATTAAATCCAAGGCCCCCTTTACCACCTCAGGCAGATCCCCCACCCCAAAGGAGCTAAATGGGCTGGGGAGGGAGAAATGAATGTTTATTGCATAAGGTAGGAACGAGGAAAAGGAGGAGGTTGGTGGTGTGTGTGTGGAAAAAAAATCCTTAAGGACTTTCCCCGTGTATTTAGAGAAAATCCCATCCAATTATAGCATTACTGGAAAGAACCAAACACCGAGACTTTCAAAGGAGGGGATTTCTCTGTCTTTTCAAGTGAAATTGCTCACGCTGCAGACTGGAACACACACACACACACACACACACACCCACCCCACCATACAGAGACCAGCAGACAGCGGGCGTGGGGGTCCGGGACAAACTGGGGATGAAGCGGGAGGAAGGGGAAGGACACACATCCCTTCCAGGGGTCGAGCTAATCTCCCTTCCTTTTGTTCCTGGGGAGAGATTTAAGCATCCCCCAAAGCCTCTGCCCCTCCCACCAGGAAGCACCAGGCAACTTTACCTGGAGGTACAAATTCAGCCACTCTCCCTTTTCCTCTTTGCTCTGCAGCTGCTCTTTGGGGAGAGGATGGAGATAATCCACTTTGTCATAGGGACACACACACACTCACACACACAAGCAGGGTCCTATTTTCTTCAGCAGGCAGCACTGCCACTTGCTCTGACAGCAACTGCTGCTCGTGACACTGGGAAAAGATGTGCAGCAGCTATTCCCATCGCTGGGAACATTGTGGTGGATCAGTCACTCAGTTTGATACTGGAAACCTTTCAGCCCAATCAGTCTTTGCAGTCCATTAGAGTCTGTAAAAAGGCTTCCATGGATATGAGACTGCTGGTGTTTGACTGCTCAGATCTGCAGGGTTTCCTCCCAGCTGTGGGTTTTCAGCTCATCTGTGCTGGTCCATCAGGTTCCACCCCTCTCCCAAATATTTAGACATGCATTTAGACATACATTTTGCAAAGAGCAGGATCTGGCCCTCGATGGGGTGACAGCAGCTTGGCTTTGGCTTCTTTGCTCTTCATTGCTTATCAGTGTCCCGGGAGAGGTTCTGCGGGAAGTCCGGTTTGCAGGGCTGATAATCCTTAGTAGTAGACATCAAACCTCAGTCCTGGTGGAGCTGCAGCCTGCTTTGCACTGATTGTTTTCGACAGTGCCCATCCTTATACCAGTGAAGTAAACACCAGGTTTGGTTAATGACTCCTCTGGAAGGTGAAGATCCATCATCTTGAGGGTGTTGACCTTGCTGGTGGCCAGTTCTACAGCCACCTACTGAGAAGAGAGATGAGTGACTTTGAGTATCAAGCTGGCATAGAGAAAAGGGGGTGGGAGGGCATGGAGCAGGCCCCATTGTCATGGAGTTGGAATGCCTGGTGAAGGCACTGCAGGCTGGTCTTGTCTTGCTTACTCATGGGGATGGCCCAGCTGGCATCTTCAGAGCCCACTTGAGTGTGCAAATGGTGCTGGATTTAGAAACATGACAGCTTCATGTTCCCTCACAAGAGGGAACAGCTGTGCTCACCCGTGTTCCAAAAAGGCACTTCCAAGGTGCTTCCAGCCCATAGAAGTCTATCTAAAGACATCAAGGACAAGAGGAGGAGGAGGTTTGGAGGGAGCTGGGCAGACTGGTGCAATGCAGTCCGTCACACTACTCAAATACTCTGTGTGTCACTTCTCTTGCTCTCCTTTTCTCCTCTGCCCTACACGGAGAAGATTTGTTCTGGCTGCATGATGGGGAAATCCTCCTCCCTGAGAGGAGGAGGAAGGTTCTTCATGGGATAGGACCAAGGAAGGCTCTTCATGGGATAGGACCAAGGAAGGCTCTTCATGGGATAGGACCAAGGAAGGCTCTTCATGGGGTTGAAGGGTTTTGCTTACTTTTAGTGGTGGACAAAAGTTCATCCTGCCCCTCCATTCTTTAACATTTGGATTCCCACTAGTAAACTCTGATCCATGATCACCTTTGGCAAACTGCAACTGGAGCTATTGCTGGAGGATGGTCAGTTTTCCCCACTTGCAAATTACTCAGTCTGCTCCACACATTTCTCTCTGAGCAGTGGTCTCCATGGCAGTGTGAGAAAGCCACTGCCTATTTCTCCTTCTATGCCAAGAATCGCATGATGGGGCACATTGTGATAATGGGAGCACCAGTAAATCCCCACTTGGCAGCTTTGTGACCCACCCTCCCTAAAACCAATCCTGGTGAGGAACATCAATAGCATGTAGGAGCTGCTACAGGTATCTGTTTTTAGATAGATACTGTGGGACTTTGGATAGATGCTGTGAGCTCTAAACCTCCTCCTTCCACTGATGCTTGGAAAATAACACATAAATAAAAATCAGTTTTACTTCTGAGCCTTTCAAGGTTCTTGAAGACTGAAGTCCATGTCACCCATACCTCTTGACCAGGAGTCACAGCAGAGCAAATAGTGACAAGGTAGGTTAATACTGATCTCATCAGATGAGAAGAACAAGACTGAAGATAGTTAACAGCTGCCTCACAAGGTGCTTCAGCAGCAGGACCACTGAAAAGACGGATTTCAGTGCTAAGTTTGTATCCCATCACCAAGCCAGGTCTTGGTGTGACCAGCTGGATTTACTGTAGATCTTCTGTCCAGAAGTGGAAGTTGGTCTAATGCTGGAAACTGACAGAATAGCACGGATTTTCCTGTCTGACTCCAGCTGTCCAAATACTCCTTAAACAATATTGGCAGCATCCATGGTCAGTGGTGGAGTAGAGAGAGACCTGAACAACTCAGCCTAAGGTAGTCTGTGGTAGGTGGGATGAATAGTTTCTGGAGGTTCATTTCAATTTGATTAGGAACTAGTTTAGACTTGGTGCCTAATCTTCAGATAGCTGAAGTTAGGTGAGATGCCTACAGGCCATTGCTTCTCCTCTGGGCTCTAATGAGGCATTGATAGTGGTGAAGAAACCAGGAGCAAAATTCAGGGTGGGTTTCCCAGCTTTTTAGGCTGGAAGGAGATGTCCTCAGCTGCAAGCAGGCAGCCTACACTTGGCACTCCCTAAAACGTCTTTGGCTGGGGCTGCAATCAGGTTGTTCTATGGCAGCGTCAGATTGGGATTTTGGCTGCTCCAGGGTTCCCACCAAAGCATTTGTGTCACCCTCTGGTCACGGGGCTCATAAGAGAGGTGGAGGGTATCTGAAACCATAAGATCCAGTACTGATGTGTCCCCAAGAGGACAAGAAGGACTAGACACACCATGATTTTCAGTTTAGTGGGTGCAGAGCACCCAAAAACTGCACTGCGGTGTGCCAGACCTTCTGCAGAGGGACTAGAGAAGATCTGTCATGGGTGATGACTTTGGGAGCTTCATATACAGGACCTCCTGTCACCTCAGCTTGGGTGAGAAAAATGTGATTTTGGGGAGGATTCCTTTCTCATATTGTGTGCACCTCCAGTTGTCACCAGCAGGCACTGGCACTGGCTCTGCTTCTTCCACACCAGGCTCTGAAGAGCATCTCCTGGCCATCAGTGAGCTGCTTTAGACAGGCAGCAGATGGTAAAGCCAGGACTGATGGTAGGGACACTGTTCTTGCCTTTGCTACCAGTCTGAGATGTGGCTTCACAAGCACACGTCGTGTTCCAGCTGGATTCTTTTCCCCGGTGTGGTCATTTCTTTAGGACAGGACACATCTCCTGCTAGCGCTTGAAGGACAGCAAGACTCGAGGTGAAACTTCGGGCTCTCTGACACCTCTCGCTGTTCCTTCCCTCCATCTCCTTTCCTTCGTCTGGATGTCCCCTGTCCAGCAGAGTTTAGGCAGGCACCTGCCTTGCCTGTCTTCTGCAGGAGAGGTCGGACTCTCACTTGTGTAGCTTTGGCCCACCTAGTGGTGTAGCAGGAGAACAAACCTGGAAATTGAAAAGGCACCACCAGAGCGCAGCGGGTGCAGGTATCTGCAGGAACAGGGCTCTGGTTTCCTTGCCCCACAGCAGAATATTTGACAGAGCCCAAGAAGGGCAAGTAGTGGGTCTCCATGACCCTGGTGAGGACATAGGGATCTCAGAGAGGTCTGATGGGCAGAAGGATCATAGAATCATAGGGCTTTAAGGGACCTCTGAAGGTCTAGTCCAGCCCCCTGCAACAAGCCAGAACATCTGTAACTAGAATAGATCACCCAGAGCTGACCAGAACTCTTGAATGTCTCCAGGGATGAGGAGACCACCTCTGTAGGCAACGTGTTCCAGGGATCCCTCAGATTAAAGAACTTTCTCCTGATGTCTAACCTAAACCTACCCTTTTCCAGCTTAAAATCATCTTGCCCTGGAAAGGTGGGAGGATGAGCTGTGGTTTCTGCTTTGTCCCTTGCTTGCTCTGTGCTTGCTCAGGAGAGTTCTGAGCTCTGGACTGATGCCAACATGCAGCTATTTTCTTGTCACCTGCACAATCGACAGCACAGGTAGGTGGGGACAGCGGCGCCCTTGGCCCTGGCCTTTTGCCCTGGTGGAGAGTGGGTACCAAGGCAGGCAAAATATTTTCTGAGAGTGATGTTGGCTACTAGATATAACATGGACTTCCCCTAAACCTCCTCTAATAACGGACAACAGAAGGCAATTGCACGTGTCTGTCCGGTTCTATTAGACAGCAGCAGCAGCCAAGAAGCCAGTGCCATGTCTGTGTTCAGATAAACCTTTCATTGTCCTTTCCCTCTGACCCCCCCGAACTGGTCACTTACAAGAATAATCTCCAGATCCTTTCACAGCATCTCGGGGTTGAGGCAAGAGGACTCAATGGTCTAATCAGTTGGCCCATTTGCTGATGGTGAAGAAGACTTTTCCAGGTGGTCTCCACCAGCCTCTGTTTCAAAGTTGGTTTGTGGAGCCCGTCCTCTGGCAAATGAGTGTCGTGAAGGATGAGTTGGAATCTTCCTCACAGAACAAGATGTGGGGAAAACCAACTTATTTTAATGGCCAACTGACCATATAGGGGCAAAATCAACTCTCTGAGCACACAAGGAGCAGTTCTGCTTTCCTGGCACATTGAGAGCTCCACGTTCCTACAGGAAATAAACCGTGGCAGGAACTGAAGAATAGGATCAGACTAAGTTTTCCCCTAAGGACTCTAATTCGATAACCGTGTATTTAACCTGAGCCCAGTATGTGTGAGTCGTGTTGCTTCTGTGGCATTTCTCCAGGCCAGATTCAGATTAAAAACCTATTAATCAGCAGTGGAAGCTGATAATCTTGAGGGGCTCAAACCTGACACTAAATATGCAAATAGCTATTCACAGGATGGTGCAGGCTCAGATGCTAATGACTGAGCACAATGATAAATCCATTAATAACAGTAATAACCGTAGCAATAATCCTAAGCAATAACAATATTAATAATATTATTAATAACCACCACCTGTTTTCTTTTAGAATATCATTTTAGGGTACTTGGGCTCCTAGGTGTAAATACTGTATCCCATACTGGAGACAATCATCCTGTCAAGTGTTCCCATCTAACACTGGGGATGTGCGATGGGTTAGCAGGACCAAACCCAGGACAGAGTGACAATGGTTTACATCCAAAGGGACGTGCCCTTGCAAGTGAAGGGTTCTCAATGGGTGGAATGAATGTCCTCTTTGTGGTCCTTGTTTCTCCTTCTCTGGAGATGTTTAAAACCTGCCTGGCCATGTTCCTGTGTGAGTTGTTCTAGGTGATCCTGCTGTGACAGGGGGATTGGTCTAGATGGTCTTTCAAGGTCCCTTCCAACCCCTGATGTTCTGTGATTCTGTTATTTTTTTCTATTTTACATACCTTGGACTAAGGAAAATAAAAGAACAGAATCAGGACAACTAACTGTTTGGGAGTCAGACCAGGAACAGAAACAGTTACTTGTTAAATCACCGATGCCCTGATGTCGAAACGCTCTCAACGCCCTTCTAGCATACCATTCAAATAGCCCCTTTCCCAAGGGAGGTCTAGCCACGCTCCTGCTGCAGGTGCAAACAAAAGAAGAAGAAAATAATTAAAATGGAAGCCAGTGTTGTATCCCTTTGTGAATTCCTCATAACACCCTTCTTTGAAACCCCAGTGATACCATCGCCCCAGATGAGTGTTGGGTTTCAGTCTTGTGCTTGCAAATCAATATGCAAATAGGGATTGCTCGATGCTGCTGACTAGCACTGGAGTGAAAAACTCCCCAGACTGGAGTGTCTTCTCTTCAGCCACAGAGCGAGCTAATTAAGATACATTAAAACCTGCAACTAGGAACCAAAGGTGCAACTGGAAAGCATTAGTGGCTTCTGCTGGCCTGGTGCTCCAGTTAGTTTTGCAATAGTGCCCTGGTCAGGGAGCTTTGAACCCTTTAAAAGGGGTTGTAGGAGTGCAGAACAGCAAGGTATTTGAGATTATTTGGTTGTTTCCTGGCATCACAGAATTGTTGAGGTTAGAACAGACCTTTAAGGTCATCGAGTCAGACAATTTGGCACTGGGTTTATTTCTGAAAAGTTGAATATGAAATATAATGATGTCAAAGTCATTATGATGTACCAGCCCTCCACAGTATCCCCCCTGTACTGGGTGCTGGGGAGAACATCTCTTGAATCCTGGGGTCAGTTTCTGGTTCCTTGCTGCCAGGAGGACATTGAGGGGCTGGAGCAGCTCCAGAGCAGGGCAACAGAGATGGGGAAGGGCCTGGAGCACAAGTGCAATGGGGTGTAGCTGAGGGAATCCAGAGAGGTGGTGGTGGTTGTGGGGGGGTTTAACTGAAGAAAAGGAGGCTGAGGGGAGACCTTCTCACTCTCTGCAACTCCCTGAAATTCAGGAGGTTGGAGCAAGGTGGAGGTTGGTCTCTTCTCCCAAGGAACAAGTGACAGGATGAGAGGAAATGGTCTCAGGTTGCACCAGTGGTGGTTTAGGTTGGCTCTGAGGAGCAATTTCTTGCCCACAAGGGTTGTCCAGGCCTGGTCCATGATGCCCAGGGCAGTGTGGAGTCTTCATACCTGTAGGATGTGAAGAACTGTGGAGATGTGATGTGAGGGACAGGGGTTTGTGGAGACCTACCAGTGCCAGAGGAACGATTGGGCTTGATGATCTTAAAGTTCTCCTTCAACCAAAACTGATCTGTGAGAGGGTGAGGAGCTGGGACAGAGCTTTGCCATGTGGTGAAAACTCATGAAACAAGTAAAAATATGATCAAAAGCACTGTCAAGGGCTGTCATGTCACTCCTGAGGGCTGGCCAGGGCTGGATGTGGGATAGCCTAGTGTTCCGTTGTAGGAAACTTACTCCCAGAGATGCACTTTTGCAAAAATCATGGAAACAGAAGATCTGCCTGTGGGGCAGGAGAGAGACCAGGCAGAGTCAAGAGTGTGAAAAAAAAGGACAACACCCCCCCTCCCACCCCCAAAACTCCACCAAGGTGCTAAAACCTCAGTCAAGTGAGGAGCTGACAAGGGATCCAAGCTGATAAATAAACAGAAAGGAGCTGTCCCTTACAAAGTCTGAATGACAAAGAGAGAAAACCAGGCACTGGAGACTCTCCTCCACCATTTTCATTACAAAAGCTGGTAGTAGGGGGGAAGTTTTAACAAGTCTGACTTTCTCTCCCTTTCTCCTTCTTTTTTTCTTCTTCTTGTTTTTTTTTAACTTTCCCCCTTCCCCTCCCTCTTACAAACAGAGAGGACAAGAGGTCACGTCCCCAGGGTTTAAAGAGACACTTCTCTTGCTTCCAGGGAGGGTGGATGTCCTTTCAGCCTGTTTACAAATTAGTCAAAGTTATGATGTCTTAATGTAGTTGCTGGGTGGCCACCTGTGCTGGACTTTCATCTGGTGCCTTTACTTCATGTGTAGGAGTGACACCTGCAGATGGTTGCTTGCCCAGCATCCAAGTGATTGTGTCAAAACGGGTTAAAATGCCACAGGTCAGGTTCCTTACACTCACTTTGCTCCAGTGTGGGCAATGGTGGAGATGGGTGCTTGTGTTTGCTAAGTCCGTGGGATGTTTTGAAGAAGGACTGTGTTCCCCATCGAGGTGGTTGATGTGTGTTGGGTGATGTATGGACCCAAGAGACAGCTGGGTGAGGGATTTCTGCCAGGGGCTGTGGAGCATGGTGGTGGTGTATGAGAGCAAAACCGGAGGCTGCATCACTCAAGTTTGCTCTCAGCCTCGTGTTGGCAGGACCAAAATGAAGCCCAGAACCTCCTGTTCTCTTCTTTACTTTAAAAGGTTGTTTCTGAGGCCTGGATATGAAGAAAAGTGGCTTAAGCAGCAGGTGGTTCATTGGAAAAATGGTACTAATAGAGTCATAGAATGCAAGGTGGAACACAGGAGGTTCCATAAAAACATCAGAAGGAACTTCTTCACAGTGGGAGTCGTGGAGCACTGGAACAGGCTGCCCAGGGGGGCTGTAGAGTCTCCTTCTCTGGAGGCATTTAAAACCTGCCTGGATGTGTTCCTGTGAGACTTGGTCTAGGTGATTCTGCTCTGAATCACCTAGACCAAGTCTGGATTGGACTAGATGATATTTCGAGGTCCCTTCTGATCTCTAATGATTCTATGGTTCTGTGAAAGACCTGTAAGATCATCAGATCCAACCATGAAGCTAACTCCACCAAGCCCACCACTAAACTACGTCCTTAAGCTCCAGATGCACACAACGCTGCTCTGTTCCCCCTATACATTCCCTGTTCCTATGTGGGCTCTCTGGTGCTTAATGAAGGTTGAGCTCCCATCACAGCCCATTTCTCCCAGAGGGAAAGGAGGGCGATGCAGTCATAAGGTCTTTTCTTCCCTACCTGTACACTTATTTTCATACAACCTCAATCTCTCCGAAACTTTTATCTTCCTGCCAAATTGGGCTGGGATTGGCCGAGGGGGTTCAGAAGTTGGAGGGGAGGAAGCACGCGGCTTGAGACACGCAACATAATCAGCTAAACCAAGTTTCCCAAGGAAACCAGACTTCAAATGCGTTTGCAGCCCTTTACAAGTCTTGCAGGAGCTGCTTACGAATCCCAGTCATGAGCCAGAACCCCCCAGTGCCAGGCACTGTATGAACATATTCCTCAACACAATCCTTTCCCCAGGCCAGTGCTCAGGAGTTTGAAACAAGAAGTTTAAGGCACACAGTGTTGGCAAGCACCCGCTTTTCAATATGAATGTAGAGCAACTCCCTTAATGTGGGTTGTAGTTGGCTGGATTCTGCAGAGCCCCGCTCTGCTGCAGTTGGTTTTTTTCATGGGAATGGCAAGGAAATCACAGGGCTTGGAGAACTTTGCCTCCTAACAGCCCTTCTTGGCTTGAATCCTACCCAGAAATCCCATTGGCTCTGCAGAGCAAGAAGGGAGCAAAATCTGCAGGGCTTGGCCCCATTGGCAGCTGTGCAATTTTAATTGCTTGTTTTAACCACGGTAAAAGGGTTTCTGCTCCTTGTCTGCAACCAGGCAGGTAGAGAAAGTGCTGAGGTCTTCACAGGGCATGAAGTCACCCATAGGCTGTTGACCTGTTGGGGTCATACCAGGGATGAGCTGGTCCAGTATCTGGAAAACGCTGCTAGCTACCACCTAAGGTGAGTGTTAAACCCTGGAGCCTGCAGTGGCTACACGAATTATCTATTTAATTTAAATCACGTTAAATTACTTATTTTCAGGCTGCTGTTGTGCTTGGATTGGTTCCTTGTGGCCTCAACTTCAAGAAAGACTTCCCAGAGACTAGTGGATTGGAAGGTGCAGGTACCTTGTGGCCACAGCCTGATTGTAGGTAGAGACTACACAGTGTTGAGGGTATTTGGGTCAGTTCAAAAAGTCTGGGCTCTCCTTGAAGGATTTGGCTCATAATTTCCCAACCCCACTTTTTCTAGAATCATAGAATCACTGAATGTGTTGGTTTGGAAGGGACAGGCAAAAGGCATCTAGTTCAATCCCCCTGTAACAAACAGGGACATCTCTAACTAGGACTGATTGGTCAAAGCCCCACCAAGATTGATCTCGAATGTCTCCAGGGATGGGGCCTCCACTGCCTGTCTAGGCAACCTGTTCATATTAAAGAACTTTTTCCTAATGTCCATCTTGAAAAGGAATCCAGAGAAGGAGCTGCCCTGATCTCATCACAGTCCCATGTGTTAATACTGCCTGCAGAGGTGAGGATCCCTATCTTCATCCACCTGCTAGGAAAGTCCTGCAGATAGTTTGTGGCTGCTTCATCATCTCTTAAGATGCTTCCTTATCCTCTCCTCACCTTGTCTCTCTCTCAGTGGACTTGTTGGAGCACAAGTCTGAATCTGCAAATTCAGAAGACATCAAGCAATAAACCACTGGCACTTCAGACACGGGGAGTCACCTCTTTCTGCCTCTTTTTCTTTCTCCTAGAACTCCTAAGTTTTTAAAGAATCAAAGTCATGAGACAGTGAGTTTTAGGAGGGCAGACACAAGGAAGTTCTCATCTTGGTTAAGCAGCTGGAAAATGCCTTAAAGCAAAGACCCCCATGACCTTGTTTAATGTTACTGAGGGTATTTCCCCGTGTAAGGTTACAGGTGAAGAAAGGGCATTGGTGGCATTTTATTGGAGTGGTAGGTGACAAGAGAAGTTAAAACCTTTCTCCTCGTCCACTATAGGCTTTCCAGGAAATGAGAGGTCTCTTGGACCTGTGTGGATTCATGTAGCCTTGGCTGATAACACCTTGGATGGCTGGAACTTTGCACCATCAAACACCACAGTATATTATTTGAACTGAGCCTTTTAGCTTTCACCTAAGAACCCTTCTCAATGCTGTTGTCTGTCATGGACAACATGAGAAAGCAGGGCCACCATTTCTGAGTCCCTGCAGTTGATCACTGCTGGCATCCCTAAATATGTACAACAGCACATCTCCTCCCTAGGACCACGGACAGTATTCAACAATAAGCAGAAAAAGATCTGTCCAGCATTTTCAAGCTTTCTGTGTCATCCTGGATGTAAAACAGCTGCCTGACTTTAGGATGAGGATTATTGTAACTCCATGGACTATGGAGTCCAGGGGGCTCATGGGCACATCACTAACTGTCTAGAGGGTAAAAACCAGCAACACCAGTCAGAAAATGCTGAGCTCTGCTGAGGGAGATGGAAAGGTGAAGAAATGAAAAGCACAGGAAGAAGGAAAGGTAAAACATGTGGGCAAGAGGGATAGTGCAAGTTTCTATGAAAGAAGGTGGAAGAAGAAGGAACCATCCAAGCCAAACACATTGGTTAAAAATCAGCGTATGGATGTGGCAACACAGTGATAGAAGTACTCTAGTTCATTTACAACATGTGTAGTATGTCTGTAATATGTCTAGATGGTTTAGGCTAACAGTGGATTTATTAGCACTAAGCAAGTGAGACTGGCTGATAAAACGCAGTCTAGATAGCAGGTGGTGCTGCCTTTCATAGAATGATAGAACCACTCAGATTGGAAAAGACCCTTGAGACCATCGAGTCCAAACAATAACCCAGCTCTACCAAGTTCACCGCTAAACCAGATCTCTGAGCACCACATCTAAATGACCTTTAAACACATCCAGGGATGTGTTCACTCAGCTCCCTCCCTGGGCTGCCTGTTCCAAGGCCAGACTACTCTTTACTTTTTTTTCCAATATCCAGCCTAAACCTCCCCTGGTGCAGCTTGAGGCTGTTCTCTCTTGTCTTATCACTAATGACCTGTGAGAAGAGACCAACACCCACCTCTCTACTATGTCCTTTCAGGTAGTTGTAGAGGGTGATAAGGTCTTCCCTCAGCCTCCTCTTTCTCAGACTGAACTCCCAGCACTTTGAAGAACCTAGGCTGGTGCTCACCACACAGGGTTTCTCCATGCGCTGCCATCGCTCTGAACAAAGCTGGAATGAACGAAAATAAAGAGGAAGAGAGTCAGAAGAAGAAATTTGGAATACTTCTAGGAGTGCCTCATGAGATTTCCTGAGTACAAAAGCTGTAATCAGCTCCAGTCACTCTCTGACCAAACAGAAAAAAAGAAGAGAAAGATGGAGAGGCAGAGGAGCAGATTAAAAATATCAGAGTTTCATGCTGAGAGGTGGTGAGTAAGAGATGCACAACATAATGAGCAGGATAGAAATCAGTCAAGAAGCTATAATTTGTTCTGACTCACAATATCAGCCCTATAGAATTGAAAGCAACAAAATTAAACTCGACAAAAGCAGACACTTCTATATACAGAGCTCATGATTCAACGGAGGAGCTCACTGCCACAGACAGAGCAGGCAGCAGGATTCAAAGGACAAAAAATAGCAAAAGACGTGAAAAAGCAGTTTTATGGTCTGATAAATCACATAATTCTAGATTATGTTTTGGAGAAGTGTTGAAGCATCTCCAGCATAGCTTGGAGTCTCTTTTTTGAGCCTCTTTAGAGGCCACTTGAGGATGGTCAACCTTGGCTTGCATTGGATCTGGTTTCTACCAACCTGCTTGCTGGTTCACAAAGTGATCACAGAATCACAGAATTGGAAAAGACATTTTTGATTGGAAAAGACATTTAAGATCATTGAGTCCAACCCAGCACTGCCAGGTCACCACTAAGCCATGTCACTGGAGACCACATCTCCATGGCTTTTCAATCCCTCCAGGGATGGCGGCTCCACCCCTAACCACATTTTGGGGAAGAAATGATTCCTCTTGGCCAACTTAAAATTCTCCTGATACAACCTGGTGACATTTCCTCTTGTCCTGTCCCTTGTTCCTTGGGAGAAAACACCAATCTTTACTTCACTCCAACCTCCTATCAGGTAGTTGTAAGAGGTCTACCCTGAACCACCTTCTCTCTCGATTCTTGACGGAAGATATGGATTCACAGAACCACTGAATCGTAGAATCATTAGGGATTGGAAGGGACCTCAAAAGACCATCCAGTCCAATCGCTCTGCCAGAGCAGGATCACCTAGACCAAGCCACACAGGAACACATCCAGGTGGGTTTTAAGTATCTCCAGAGAAGGAGACTCCACAGGGCAGCCTGTTCCAGTGCTCTGTCACCCTCACTGTGAAGAAGTTACTTCTCATATTTATATGGAACCTCCTCTGTTCCAGCTGACACCCGTTGCCCCTCGTCCTATCACTACATGACACTGAGCAGAGCCTGGCTCCATCCTCCTGACACCCACCCTTCACATATTTGAGCTTGCAAATAAATTTCTCTTCAATCATTTACTATGAGGGACAATTGCAGAGTATTAATGAATATCACAAATCACAAATCTCCATCTCAGATGAGCACCCACTGTTCTACATCCATCCTGAGTCCAGGCTCCACTGATGTTCTATGTTTAAACACAAAGGCAAAGCATCATTGCATAAAAGAGGAAACACCCTAAAGTTGTGCCAGGAGAGCCCTAGATTAGATGTTAGGAAAAATGTCTTCACTGAAAGAATGGTCAGGGAGTGGAACAGACTGCCCAGGGAAGTGGTGGAGTTTCCATTCCTGGAGGTATTCAAAAATGAGTAGATGTGGCCATGGGGGACATGATTCAGTGGGCATGGTGAGGTCTGGTTGATGGTTGGGTTTTGTAGGTCTCTTCCAACTATAATGATTCCATGATTTTTCAGATGTGCCCTCATCATCTCAGATGTAGCTGTTCAAAGACATCAGAGTGGTGGTTAACCAAGGAGACACATTTCTCCATGATTCTCCAACATTTCCTTGTATCACCTGATAATTTTCTCCCTGAGGAGACAAACATACATTGAAAGAATGGAAGAATTGGTCCAACCGTAAATGATCTGATCAATTGTTCACTTAATTTAATAGCCAGCTACAAACTATGTCAAAACAGAACTCTCTCAAGGAACATTGCCTACACATAGCAAAAATGGGTTGATTTCTGTCCTGGAACGATGTGTCGTGTGCTGTGTCTCCTACAATGTTGTTAAGAGGATAAATGTGTGATACATTTTGCCATGGAAACAGGTATTGGCGCTTGTCTTGCCTCACTGTCTTGCAAAAGCCAGTTCCACTTATGGTGACTCAGAAACGAGGAACATCTCACGTGTAGTGTTGGGACCAGAACTGCAACCTTTTGCTCAATGGTTCCTACTCTTTTAGCCACAAGTATGCCCTGGATGTGACTACAAAGGAAGTATCTACAGAGGGAAAAAGGGATCTCCGGCAAAACCACTCTACTACATCCCTTGTGTGCACCAATGATTGAAGCATCCTCACAGGTTTTGGGTGTCACCAGCTGTGCTGAACCCCATGGTTTGCACACAAACCCTGCACTAGCGAGAGGCCAGCCAAGACGTCAGGCTTGTGGGTGTGAAGGGGATATGAAACCACATGTTCCAAGGAAACAAGATTGTTCAGGGATGTTGTTGAGCCCTGTGCTGTAGGAAGTGGGAACCAGCTCAGACTACTCTGTTTCTTCTGCTCTCAGAGCCCCTGGAGCTACAGATCTGCCAGGTTCCATGTGCCCTGTGTCATAGAATCGTAGACTGTGTTGGGATGAAAGAACCTTTAAAAGTCATTGAGTGCAACCACTCTGCAGTGGTCAGGGATATCTTCAACTAGATTAGGTTGCTCAGAGCCCCATGAAGTCTGACCCTGAATGCCTACAGGGATGGAGCTTCTACCACCTCTCTGGGCAACATGTTCCAGTGAATTCCCACCACACTACAACACTAACTGGGCAACAGACTGTAGCTGTTCATGCTTCTGATGGGGAAGAAGCACTGAACCCCCAGCTCTGACCTGCTGTGACACATTGAGGGATAATGCTTTTGAGGTGGAAAAGGGTAGACTTAGGTTAGAGATCAGGAAAAAGTTCTTTAGTCTTAGTGTGGTGGATCCCTGGAACAGGTTGCCCAGAATGGTCCTTTCAGGCGCCATCCTTGGAGCCATTCAAGGCCAGGCTTGATGGGGCTCTAGGCAATGTAGTCTAGTGAGTGATGCTCCTGCTCGTTGAGGGTGATTGGATTAGAAAACCTTTGTAGGTCCTTTCCAACTGAGTACATTCTATGATTGATGCAAAACTGCCTAACACTGAAGAAGGTGCTTCTCTGTTTCACCAGGCAGCTTACCTCCGTGGGCTACCATGGATCAGCATCCATCCCAATGGCCCAGCAAACTGTCCTGTATGAGAATCTCTGTTCCAAGTCACACTGATTTCTTCACACCACGAGCTGCCAAATGTAAACAGTCACTGCCATCTAGTGACCATGGAGCTGCTCATAGCTCCTGAAAACTGGCTTCCTGAAGACAGTAGCAAGGGGATGTGAGAAAGGAGATGGCCAGCTGGCCTCAGACAAAGACTCTATGCCTGCATCTGTAATGGAGATGGGTTTTCGTTGTCCATTGGTTTGGCACTTCTTGATGGGGCTCTGAGCAACCTGCTCCAGCAGAAGGTGTTCCTGCATATGGTAAGGGTTTGGAACCAGGTAATCTTGAAGGTGTCTTCCAACCTAAACCATCCTATGATGCTATGATTGACTGATTCTTGAGCTGGTGGGAAAGGAATGTGTCCTTCACTGAAGTGTCCTTAACATAGCCATCTCTGGGGACTTCAGCTAGGTGCTCATGTCCTCAGCAATGGCTGTCCTGTCCATGGAGAGGGTGATTTCTGGGGCTTTATGTGTCTATTTCTTTTTCATCTCCTATAGTTGTCCCTTTGGCTCAAGCTAGCGTTCAGCCACGTAGACACAGCCAACAGTTGCACTCAGCAGAGCATTCAAGCAGTTAAATTAATTGATACTCTCATCTTCTGAAGTGTAAGCGGAACCCACTGCTAGGAAGGACTGTGATTGAAGAGGTCCGTTTCCCAGCTCTTCACACTCAGCTTCCCACGAGATCAGTTATTTCAGGATGGTCTGAAGCCTCTTCTTAGAACCCCCAGTTTCATCCTCACTCTCAGTGATGGGAAAAATGGGTCTGAAATCACAACTAGTCCCTGGAACACTCATGGTGAGAGCTGATGTCAGTCTCTGAATCTGTTGTAGGTTTCCACTGCCTCTGAGAAGTCGAAAATTGAGGTAGCACAACATCATACAGCCCCATAATACTTCACAGAGAAGGCAAAGCCTGCTTTGGCAGGGTCTTGGACTAGGTGGTCTCCAGAGGTCACTTCCAACCACTACCGTTCGAGGATTGTATGAAAAGAGGTGGGTTTCCAGCTCTTCCAGTCAGGGGTGTCTGTTTTTAACTAACCTACGCACAGGTTATCAAAAGGCAAGCGCAGCTCAGGGCTAAGTGTAGTAGTAATGCAGCAGCAGAAGATCTTCTGGAGACCTCCCTGCCCAAAGTGACCCTAAAACTGGTGTTAAGCACTGGCTGGCCAGTGATCCCCAGGCTGTGCGCTGCCTGCCTGCTGGTGCTAGGGTGGGATTTATCTCTTTTGCCAGAAGATGGCACTGGTTCTCCATGGAGCAGCATGTGCGAGCAGGTGCATCCTTCCCCACCCCTGCTGCTCAGGCTCCTCAGCGTCGATTAAAGCACAAGTGGCTCCTTATTAGGAATCCTGCGGGTTTCTGGCTTATCTGGAACACAAGGACAACTACCCCCACCTGGCCAGAGCCCGGGTCTCGGAGACACACCTCTCTTCCTACACAGCCGGTGCAGACCGTGCCGGGTGGGTTCCTCACTCTCAGTTACGTGAAAATGCTGCTTTTTGTTTTCCTTCCTCAGCACAAAGTCTCGCTTTATCAAAGAGAAAAGTAAACACCTGGAACAAGCCCACTCAGCTTGACAAGGACAATTTTAGCTCAAATAAGATTTATTTCTACGCTTGCATCTAAGAGGCAACCACTGGAGATGTACATCTGCTCGTTCCAGCAGTCGATGTCTAGAGAAGACCGTAGAGATGATGGGAGGAAACCGAGGGTTCTGTTCCACTGGTAAGTGAGCGGTTTGGTATGATTTCGGAATGGTTTGGAGGTCACTCTGCTCTGTAGCAGCTTTGTGGCCAATAGATGGGGATATTTCCACACCTACCACCATCAGGCTCACCAGAACAGACTCTCCCAGTGCCCACAGGAAGGTGGTTCCTGTCTCCCTGGGGTGAAGACTTCTTATGCATGTGGTTAGGAAATGCTGTCAGGAGGAGGGTCAGTGCTTGGGCTCTCCTTCTTCTCTTTGCAGAAGATCATGAGGCAGGCAGGAGCAAATCACAGAATCACAGAACATCAGGGACTGGAAGTGACCTCAAAAGATCATCCAGTCCAATCCCTCTGCCAGAGCAGGGTCACCTAGACCAAGCCACAAAGGAACACATCCAGGCAGGTTTTAAACATCTCTAGAGAAGGAGACTCCACAGCCCCCTCGAGCAGCCTGTTCCAGGGCTCTGTCACCCTCACTGGGAAGAAGTTTCTTCTCATATTGATGTGGAACCTCCTATATTCCAGCTTACACCTTGTCCTCTCATCAGATGACACTGACAAGAGCCTGTCTCTAGTCCTCCTGCCATATTTAGAAATATTATAGATGTTTATAAAAATATTTATAAACATTTTTCCGTCTTTATAAACACTAATGAGGTCTCAGTCTCCTTTTTTCCAAGGTAAAGAGACTCGGCTCCCTCAGCCTTTCCTCATCAGGGAGGTGTTCCAGTCTCTTAATCATCTTTGTGGATCTGCACTGGACTCTCTCAAGCAGTTCTCTGTCCTTCTTGAACTGAGGGCCCCAATCTCCTATTGCTGCCCTCCTTTCCCGTGATAAAAACCTGCTGGTTCTCCCAGCCTGGAGAAACTACCTGAGGGTAGCATGGGTTCCTCAGAGGAGAAGTAACGTGTCCCTAGCTTGATGAAGCAGGAAGCGCCAGCAGGGAACAGCACTGAGCTTTTCCCCCCCACACCTTCCACACCCACCAAGGCCAAAGGCAAGGCACCCTCTGTGACCCTGAACTTTCCACCTGTAGTGATCTGGGACTTCTCTGTGCCTTGAGAACACCAAGCTATGAATAATTTAGTGAGTCATGGCACTTTGGAGAGGTCAAATGGTCACCGCTGAATCACAGGATTCCCACTAGACGATATGGGACCAGCAGTAGATTCGTTGGGATGGCAGAACCCCTCATTCTCCTCCATCTAGAAAAACAGGGAAAATGGAGAAACACTGGTTGGAGAAGAAAACAGGAGCTCAAATTTTATTCCAGCTTCGACAGTAATTTTTGATCCCTCAACATGTAAAAAACAGAAATAAGGGCACCCACAGCAGACCTTTCCTGCTGATCAAGTGCCCTCAGACATGGGAATGGCTGGGTGGAAGAGAGTAGTGCCCTGGCTTGCCAACCGTACCCATCCTCCCAACATCAAACAGCCCAGCAAGCTTCGCTTTTAACCCAGGACATCTCTGCACCACTCAACCATAATCCAGGAGCACAAGCAGGTTCCTGTCCTATATTTTTGCAAGATCAGTCATGCTTTTGGAAATACTTCTGTTTCCAGTCTCGTGTCCCCTCATAGCATCGTGCTTTATGCTCAGAATTCACAACAACAGACAGGACCGTGGCCTTGGTGTCCATCAAAGAGGAAATTTCACTGTCTTTGGAAGTGTTCAAAAAACACGTACGTGTGGTGCTAGGCAACATGGTTTAGTGGGCATGGTGGTGTTGGGTTGAAGGTTGGACTTGATGACCTTGGAGGTCTTTCCCAACCTCAGTGACTCTATGATTCTATGAAATGTGGCAGGACAAGACGGTCCAGGACACATGGTGCACACCATATGGACCTGTTGGACCAGGAGTCCTATCAATGCCATAAATGTCTGTGAACATCTGCACACCAGAGATTTTGGTAAATGTTCAGCTGAGGAAACACTCCTTTCCTAGAGCAGTGAACTGCATTTGCTTCTCCAGAACACATAGAGGTGAAGTTTCAAAGAAGCCCTTCTACCTTCTGAAGAGAAGAGTCTTAGTGGCTGCCAAAAATAAGAGGAGACCTATTCCCATTCTCTATGGAAATTCAAGTCTTGGTCTTCTCAGGGAGAAAATGAAGGGAGGATGGACTAGGTCCAGTACTAGAAGGTGCCAACAAGCCCATGCCTACTCACACATACCGTAGAGGATTTAAAGTGTATCGTTAAAGTAGATGAGAATGACTTTTATCTGCCCGACAGCAAAGGCCAGCAGAAACATGCACTCGGGAGCTGCACTTGCCTTCTGGCTTCTTAACTTGCCACAGAGGAGGGAACGAAGGGCACACAGCCTTCTCTTTGCAGAAACCCAACTGCTACACCCTTCCTTGAATGTGGGATCTATAGACCTACTGAGACTCTCATGTCAGCCCTTTTCTCCCACCGTCGTGGTGCATGGAAACCCTGTTGTCACCCCGCTGTAACTGCAATTAATGCTCACCGTGGAAAGGTAGAATGATTCAGGCTGGACTCTGCAGACAGGACAAGGAGAATGGTTTCAGGCTAAAAGAGGGCAGATTTACACTAGACCTCAGGCAGAAATTCCTTTGTGTGAGGATGCTGAGACACTGCAACAGGCTGCCGTGGGAGGCTG
>JAOXOE010000506.1:1587192-1600437 GCA_028565055.1 Phoeniculus purpureus
GTTGACAATCTCGGTGGGGTTATTCCCTTTGCCTATTGCAAAATAAATCACCACCGGAGTTATCACTTCTAGGGAACGAAGGGCACACAGCCTTCTCTTTGCAGGAAACCCTTCCTTGAATGTGGGATCTCATAGACCTACTGAGACTCTCATATCAGCCCTTTTCTCCCACCATCGTGGTGCATGGAAACCCGGTTGTCACCCCGCTGTAACCGCAATTAATGCTCACCGTGGAAAGGTAGAATGATTCAGGCTGGACTCTGCAGACAGGACAAGGGGAATGGTTTCAGGCTAAAAGAGGGCAGATTTACATGAGACCTCAGGCAGAAATTCCTCTGTGTGAGGATGCTGAGACACTGCAACAGGCTACCGTGGGAGGCTGTGGCTGCTCCATCCCTGGAAGTGTTCATGGCCAGGTTGGATGGGGCTCTGGGTGGCCTGGTGTGGTGAGAGGTGTCCCTGCCCATGGCAGGGGGTTGGAACCAGATGATCTCTGAGGTCCCTTCAAACCTGTGATTCTATAGTAGGATCTCAGGAAGTGTCTGTCTGAGTGAGGACTGAGGACAGACATTGTGAGGAGATGCCTTAGTGTGTCTAGTGATGTTTGGGGTACCCTGGAGTATCTATGACACATACACGAGCCTTGCCTGCAGGACACAGGACATTTTGGATGACTACATAGGGTCTTCCAAACACTGGAGTGGCAGCTGGAGGCTGGTGGGACATCCCACAGAACATTTAAATGGAAGCAGGTACCTGTAGCTAAGCAACAGAATCATGTCTCTAGATGTAGAAAGCAATATGTGGGTGCTTTAATGTGAAGCCAAATGCCACCACTTCAACTCTTTCAAGGGGAGATTAAAGCTTCTTACAGGTAGCAGTGGATGAGAAGAAAACAGCAAAACTTGGACATGGAGGTGGGTCTCCACCCTCTGCATCATTCTCTTGGGCATGAGGTCTGTCACCAGCAGTCTCCTTCCTAGCTAATTATGTGTGAGCTGCCCTGGTCTGCTGCCAGTCTTGCCTTTGGCCATAGACTTGACAGCTCCAGAGCTCATGTAGAGCACTTGGGACGTGATAAAATAAAGCCATTTACTACAGGAACATTCAGAAGGGGAACCACCGAGAATCAATGTCAATAGCTTTAACCAAAGTGTTTTTCCAGCAGTCACATTCTAAGCAGCAACCACAGTGAGAGGGAATGGAAGCATGAAACTGAAGCTTTGGATTTAGCTGCAAATTCGTGTGTGAACCTCCTGAGGTTCAACAAGGCCAAGTGCAAGGTTCTGCATCTGCATTGGGGCAGTCCTTGGTATGAACACAGGCTGGGCAATAAGTGGATTGACAGAAACCCTGTGGAGAAGGACGTAGGGGTTTCAGTTGATGAGAAGCTTAGCATGAGCAGGCAACATACAGTCATGAGCCCGAAGCCACCTCTGCTCTGGGCTGTGTGTTCTGCAGTGTGGGCAGCAGGTAGAGGGAGGGTATTCTGTGCTTCTGCTCCACTCTGGTGAAACCCCACCTGCAGTGCAGGATCCAGCTCTGGGGTTGTCAGCACAGCAGACATGGACCTGTTGGACTGGGGTCAGAGGAGGCCACAGCAAAGATGCAAGGGATGGAGCCCCTCTGCTGTTAGCCCAGGATGTATCTGCCCAGACCACCTTGGGCAGCAATGTGCCCTTAAGGACCTTCACAGGCAGGTTGTTCCCAGGCTTTTACTGGATTCCCGGTGAACAAGCACAAGCCTGGCAGCCAAGGCTTGAAAGACAAAGCAGGTGTGATCCATCAACCAGGGTCCCAAATGCTGGAAGGTGTGTTGGCACTGGATGGAGAGGAGCAGAACTAGACCAAGGAGGACAAACAGCCAAGTGTGAACTGTGTTGCTTTGCTTTTCCATCGTGGTAGCTTTGCCTTTTCTCCCTTGCCTTAGTGAGGGAGTTTTAGTTCACTGGGCACCAGTGCATTTAGCTGGACGTCCTCAGGTTCCTCAGGTTGGAGACTCAGGCTGGTGTTTCCTGAATGACCCCTGCACACTTGAGCCCAGTGAACGTTGCTGCCAGTCGGCCTGCAGACAGGTCACACTAATGTTTAACTCCAGCCTGTGTCACTGCATTCAGAGCTCGCTGTTGCCTTCCCAACCTTACGGGTTTATTTCCTCCCTTTCCCTGCAGTGCCAGTAGATAGACTGACTCCATTGCCTCTTGGTCTCCCCTGCACCAAACATGCATAGTCCTCTCCTGCCTTTCAAGGTCTCCTTCCATCTTGGTTGCTGTCCTGTGACCCTCTCTAGATGGGAAACAACCTTCTTGAAGACAATGAAAACCCTGAGATAGTTCAAGGCTTGTTTTTGCTAGGAAGGACATGTGAATACCTGTGCTGGGATGACAATAAGGTCTAGAAACAGATCAAATTCAGGACTAAAGAGTGAGAGGGCTTTGTCTTGTGGTTCCTGAAAGAAAGAAGGTTCATCTTTCTGTTACTCTTTGCCCACAATGGGGTTGGCTACTTTGGCCAAGGCAATGGAATCGTCTAGCGGCTGTGGCTACTGTCCCCCAAGTTTCTCCAGGAGCTCAGAAACCTCTGGAGCAAGGGCAAGTGGAGAAGCTCATACCTGAAACCAGGACAAAAAGGTCTATGCCAGCTCAGACAATCTACATTTATTTGTCTAGTTCCTTGCAGAGAAACTTCAGACCGTCCCATTCCCCTTGGTTTTAGTTAAGGATGTTACATGCATCTTTTCACTGGAGACCAGGACTAACTTCTACTGCTGATTTTCTCCTCTAATGTAGTGGTCATGACCTCTCCCCATCATCTAGTGCAATGTTCGCTGCCTAACGACAAAAAAATCTGTTAGGCTGTGGTGCTGACGTGCCTCTCCAGACAGGAAGGGGACCTGCACTTCAAAGGTTACCCATCCCTGCCCTGGAAGGCTGGAAGTACTTCCCAAGTGACAAGTATCTGCTGGGGAGGAACAAACACTCCAAGTGTTTGTAGACCATTCTTCTGTTACCTCTTACCACCCTTGATGATGACATGAAGTCAAGGCCATTGTTCCTAAGTGGATTGAAGTGTATTGACCATATTGAGTCATGAGCATTTCAAGACTCATGTGGGGAGTCCTAAGTCTTCTTTGTTAGCCTTTATTGTCTCAGATGTGTCTCCTTTTCATCTGGTGGCTTTCCCAGTGTTGGGTTGCCTGTTTGTGGGTTTTACTGGACAGGAAAATTGTTGTTTCCTACTCAGGGTAATGGGTCTGTCTCAGAGGTAGTTATAAAGGACATCTCTACACCATATTGGTAGCTGGTGTTTCCTCCTACGAGTTCAGAGATCTCTGTCTTGGGAAGGGAAAGATCATGCTGTGGAAGTGACCATCGCAAGAGAGCAGGGTTGGATGCTCAGTTTAAGCTATGTGTAGAATCAAAATTCTGTCAAGTTAGGGGAGTTTGGAGTCAAATCACCATTATCCTCAATCAGCTAAAGGGCATACATGCCATTGTCATGCAGAGACACGGTTACTTAGGTCAAGACATAATTATGCAGCTTGTACACAGTACATCAGAAAATTTGAGCCAGCGTCTCCTGCCCTGGCCCTGAGAAGCTCTGACTTCTCATCTGCTTCACTACAGGTGCTTCCAAACTCAAAGATCAGGTGCACTCCCTGTATCAGGCAGGCTCAAGCAAGAGATACCTCCAAAATGACACCAGTGAGTAAATCTGGCCATCTAACTCCAAGGTCCACAACATCTATGTTGTTATGTGAAGGTGCAAGGATGGGATGTGCAAGGTTGGAAACCAGAAGCCTGGAGTTTTGTGATGCTCAAGCAATCAGAATAAGGGATGCCACTGAAACTTTGAAATCCTGGTTGCTGCTGGTCCTCAGTCTGTTTAAAAGAGTTTTGAGTCAGTTTTGCCTGTCAGCTGGCAGCCAGTTGTGTGATACCTAATAGATAATTTAACGGTTAGGAAGTGGTTTGGGGTTGAAATGTTCATTTGATGTGGATCTATCACAGAATCATTTATACTGGAAAAGATGTTTAAGATTATTGAATTCAACCATTAACCCAACTGTCCCAACCCACCACTAAACAATGTCCCTAAGCTCCAGATCTCCACTTTTATACCCACCCAGGGATGGACATTCAGCTATGTGTGTGAGTCTGTTCACACATACCTTCTTGCCTGTGCATGCCCATAGACCTGTGTGAACATACACATCTATGCATTTACATACGTTATCGCTCCCGTTGTTTCCACCAGTTTGAAGCCAGAACCTCTCAGCCTGGCATGTTTTGTCTCTCTCTTTTTCTTCCGGCGTAAAATACTTTCCCTGCTCGCAGCTAGGAAGTATGCCTGTCACATGAACTCAAAGCAAGGAGCATTATCTGCATGGGTTTACTTGTTGAACAATGTAGGTAGATGATTAACCATTAAAGCAACAGAGTTTGCTGACCCATTAACCAAATAGGAAGGCCCTCTGGTGTGCTGAACAATGGGTCCCATACAGAAAGCACCCTGACTTGTCCACCTCATCAGTGCTGCTGCTGACAGACCGCTGCAGATATTGCGATGTAATGACTCAGTTTGGGCTCTCATGCAACCAATCACATGCTGGAGGCCGGTGCTCCCCACGTTTTCATCTGCACTGTGTTGACCTTGGAAACTACTCCTGACTAAATGCTTTGTATCAAACCCCCAGGAGACTTAATAGCTGCCACTCATTCTTCACCCTCACTTTTGCATGCAGTGTGTCTCTGCATTGCAGAAATGCTCTGTCTGAAGTCAGGAGCTGCTAAAGCACACAAACTTACTCGTCTGGAGGCATTGGCCCAACAACCATGAGTCCTTGCATGAGGCAGAATTAAACATTTCTTTCTAGCTTATCATTGCTAGTTAATCCCTTCATAGAAGGAGACTTTCGTCAAAGGGGTCCGGGGTCACCCCACAACACTTGAATAATAGAATCATAGAATCGTGTTGGTTGAAAAAGACCTTTAAGATCATAGAATCTGCTCATTAACCCAACCATCCCAAGGCCACCACTAAACCCTGTCCCTAAGCTTCAGATCCACATGACTTTGAAATACATTCAGGGATGACAATTCAAACCCCTCCCTGGGCAGCCTGTTCCAAGGCCTGATGACCCTTGACAGGGAGAAGTTTTCCCTCATGTCCAACCTAAACTTTCCTTGAACAACTTGAGGCCATTTCCTCTTGTCTTATCACTTGTGACTTGTGAGAAGAGACCAATCCCCACCTCTCTACAACCTCCTTTCAGGTTTTTCATTCTCAACCACATTGCTTTCTCTGAATTTCCCACCTCTCAAATTTCAAAAGAGAGAAGCAAAGCTGGTGATGTGATGACATGAAGGAGGAGTCTCTTCCATCTGGAGATCATCAAAAGCATATTGGGACATAAAACCAGATGAGAACACTTTTTTCATGCTGGTAAATGGATGTAGGGTAGATGGTCTTCATCCAAAACCACTGAGTAGATGTTCTGCAAGTTGTACATTTGGGGTATCGTTTGGTGTATCTCAGGGGTTCCAGGAGTACTGAAGAAGTTTCACAAAAGCAGAGCTAAGTGTGGAATCCTCAAAGTTGTCTGAAATTGATCTTTCCAGAGGTAATTAGAAGAGTGAAAAAAAAAAAAGAAGGTCCAGCGTTTGAATAGAAACTTCAAAACTAAACAGCAGCACTACGGCTGACCAGAGCAACGACCGCCATCCTGACTTCTGAACTTACTTTGAAAAGTCACTCCTGGGATCTCACTCATGGGAAGCTTCTTCCAACAGAGGGTTCACGAGGCAAAATCTGGCAGTTTACTCGTTAAGGTGAGCAAAAACACCCAACACCTAGACACTCTGGCCAAAGACCAGAGAGATGACCACCTTCAAGACAATGACATTTCAGTTCCAGCAGTCAGTCATTAGCCTGACTTTAAAAGGAGGAGAAACACTGTGAAGTAAAACCCTTTCATTAGCACAAAAAGCCCAACAAGTGAAATAACATGACCAAAATCACCTTCCACCTAAAAATAAAAGCGAAGAGAGAGTTTTTCAGCGGCGCTGGAAAATACTCGACACGTGTTTGATGGGTGGGCTCGATATTGTGACTACAAAAATATTTTCGCTCAGTTTGTTTCTGGCTGTTCCACAGCCGACGGGTTGCCAGATCTCTCGGCTGGACCCTTCCTGCTTCTGCCTTCAGTAAGATGAGTTTGCTACCTTAGCCGTACCGCTTGAAGAGATGCCAGTGCCACCAAACTCGGGAAATGACCCCCCTCAGTAAATCTCCTTGAAATATCCCACCGCTCTGAGCAGCAGCAGCCGTCAACAGCTTCAGAGATACTGCGCAGAGCTGCTTAAAATTCAGCGACCGTCGCCGCTTCGCTTCAGCGTTTGGAGCAGGGTGCAGCGGGACCTAAGGGCAGCAGTTTCCCCCTTTTGTTTAAATAAGTGTGGCTGCTCGCTGGACGGAGGAGCATGGGAGGACAGGTCCCTGGGGAGAGTCCTGCCATCCAAGCGCTGGCGGTGAGCGGTTTTGGACAACGCTCTTGGCTCCTCTCCGCCAACCGCACGGCCCCGGCTTAAGGGGAAGAAAGGTGGGTCTCCTGAGGGACAGCCAAAGGGAGACTGAACTCCCAAAAAGAGGGTTGGAAAATGGTGACAGAAGTAAATTCAGGTAGACTGGAAAGACCAAAGGGGCTTTGGGCTTTTTTCTTCCAGGCTCTTCAGCAAAAAATTGAAATTGGAGAACGGCAAAGGTCCTTTTGGCTCAGCTTGTAACAGTCCATTTGAGCTCAGTTGCTGATTTTGTTTCCTTCTGAGGGCATTTCACTCCTCCCTTTACTGCCTTTCCTTTGCACATAGGGATTTTTTTGTGAAGAGAGCATGCAGTTCTCAAACAAAAAGGTCATATTTTGAAATAGCCAAGGAAGTCTGTTGGCGTTTTGGACCTGCCTTGAGAATGTTGCAGGGAAAAGCTTCATTTTTATCTCCAGAAATTTTTCTCCCACTTTTCCTCCAGCCCACAGAAGTTCATCTTGAATTTATAAATTCATTTTGTCTCTCCTGAATCTCCATTTATCAAGAAATCACTGTTAATTAGAAGAAAATAAAGAGGGAAAAGACACTACCCAGACCTGCCCTTTTTCCGCTGTTATTGTGACTTCTTGTTCTTTGCCATGTGAAGACAGGATGCAACATCCTGAATCCCTTCTCAGTGGGGCCAATGGAAGGAACGGGATTCAGGATGAGCACTCCGGGCTCCATCCATTAACCCACGCCCTGCTCCTCCCCTCAATCCCATGACCACATATTGACATTCAACCCATCTCAACCACATCTGGCCCTGTGTTGTTGCAACTCGTGTCCATAAATGCAGGCCAGGAGGAGCAGGTGCTATGACCTGGCATCTGTCATTAGGGAACGACATGAAATGATGGCAAGAAGCTAGGAATCACTATCAGCATTCTAACATTATCGTCATTGTCTTATCAGAGCAGCGATTAATTAGGGGGACTTAAAAAAACCCCATGGTGGATGTCAACATTCACAGCCAATGGGGATGGCTGGAAGCTGTGACAAAACTTCATCTCAAAGTTAATTTTCAGGGATCTAAAGAGGTTCCTATGTCCAATGGGACAGTGGCAACCACAGCCAGGGACATAGAAATGGGCCAGCTGGACTCCAGAAATGCAGCTCAACTTCCTAGTATATTTTATTTTATTTTATTTTACTTTATGTTTGTTTATTTTTATTTTAGTTTGTTTTATTTTCCCTTTCTCTGCACATTATCATCTCTCCTTTTCCCTTTTTGAGTTAACTTGTTTAATGTATGTTCAAGGTCAAAGACCCTTGGTTTGGCCGTATCCCTGATCATTGCTATCAGGCCCTAAGATACAGAGGCAAGGTGGGTGACCTTAAAGATAGAGGCACAGGTTAACCCAGGGCACCTGTCACCCTAAGGATGAGGTAAACAAAAGGTCCTGCAGGAGCAGAGCTAATGAGGTCTCCTATAGATCGGCAGACAGTATCCTGACATCTACCCTTGACAGCTACCCTCATGGCAACCCTTGCATCACCTTCAGCTCCCCACACATGCACAACCTCAGTTTCCCAATTTTCTCCTCCAGCTGCTCTTCTACCACGTCCAGTGTCTCTACAGTAAGCCCATGACCTGGGAGCTGCTTCAGCGCTGGCAGGAGAAGTTCAAAAGAGCTGTTGAGTTCTCCTGCCACCATGAATGACATCAGGTCTCTCTTTTCTATTTGATTTTCCTAAAGAAGCAAATTGCTGTCAAGAGCTCTCAAATAACGGCTGGTAAATCACAGTGTTTTACATTATGGGCTCAGGTGAAGGGACTGGAGGGAAAGTCTTATGAGGAGATGCTGATGGAGTTGGGGTTGTTCAGCCTGGAGAAGAGGAGACTGAGGGGGGGACCTTATCACTCTCTACAACTACCTGAAGGGAAGTCATAGTCAGGTGAGGGTCAGGCTCTTCTACCTTGCAACTAGTGATAGGACAAGAAGTCAGGGCCTGAAACCGCCAGGAGAGGGTTAGGTTGGATGTTAGGAAGTATTTCCCCACGGAAAGGGTGATCAGACACTGGAACAGACTGCCCAGGAAGGTAGTGGAGTTCCCATCCCTAGAAAGGGAGGTAAAAACCTCCATTCTAGGAGATATTTCTGCATATTTATTAATACATAATAAATATGAGCAATTCATAAATATATAAATAATTTTCTGAGCTCTTGGGAACATCAGTGAAGAAAGATGTCCTTTGCTGACAGAGAGAAGTGTTGGACCTTAAGAGAACCATTTCCTGGGGTTTCCACGGGCAGGAGATATTTCACAATTTCATTTTTTTGAACTATGGAGTGTAATTATAAAGGAAAAAAAAAAAAAGAGGCTGTTTTCTGTCACACACACACACAACATAGGACTGTTTAGGTTGGAAAAGACCTTTAAGATAATCTTGGAATCCAACCATTAACCCAGCACTGTCCAGGCCACCACTAAACCATGTCCTTCAGCACCCACATCTACACAATCTTTAAGTATCTCCAGGGATGAGGACTCCACCGCTGTCCTGGGCAGCGTCTTCCAGGGCTTAACAACTCTTTCAGTGAGGAACTTATTCCTAATACGTAGCCTAAACCTCCCCTGGTTCAACATAAGGCCATTTCTTTGAGTCCAGCAAGCCGCACCAATGGAGACATATCTGCTGTTGGACCTTCTTGAGCTTCTTCTGACTGGACTGTCCTAGTTTGGATTTATTACAAGCCTATGTTTGTAACTTCTGGGTTATCACATCACTAAATGCTAAAAGCAAATACAACAGGGCATCAGTATCTCTTGTGGGTCAAGGCCAACACACACCTCACTACAACCTCCCTTCAGGTAGTTAGAATCGTAGAATCATTAGGGATCGGAAAGGACCTCGAAAGATCATCAAGTCCAAGCAGGATCACCTAGACCAAGTCACACGGGAACAACATCCAGCTGTAGAGAGCAATGAAGTCTCCCTTCAGCCTCCTCTTCTCCAGACTGAACAGCTCTGGCTCCCTTAGCCTCTTGTCATCAGACCCCTAATCAGTCTAGCTGTATTTCTTTGCCTCCCCTCCAGCACCTCAATGTCCTTCCTATACTACAGTGCCCAAAACTGCCCCTAGAACTTGAAGTGTGGCCTCACCAGGGCTGAGTACAGGGATGGAGGTCTCACACCACACCCTGCTGTCTGCAGCTCAGAGCCATCCCTGGGGCGACATGAACTGCCTTGATGGAAAAGTAGTGAGAACCTGGCTCCCAGCCCGTGTGCGATCACTCGATGGGAGGAAACACCCTGGAACTCCTCCACGTGATCATTAAAAAAGGGTAACTGGAAATGAAGGCGATGGTGGCGGGGGGGGACCCCAGGACAACGGTGGAATAACCAATGTCCCGTGGGCAGGCGGCGTTCCTGGGTCTTGTCTGTTATTTCAGACTGTATCCGGAGGGCAGAGAAATACCAGGTCCGCTGCTAATTAAGGAAACTGAGGAAGGGAAATGTGAGTGGCTTGTCTCAGAGGCGATCTGCTGGGAGGAAAGGCAGCTGAAAGCTTCTCAGCTATCCCAGGCACAGCCTCGGATACCCAACCCAGCCCAGAGCCTGGTGAGGTCTCCACCTCTTGCTGCCTTGCTTGAGTTACTCGGATCTGGGAGCAGGTGCCAAGTATCTGGTGGGGAACCCATGCAGTCCTGGCAAGGAGGGATGAATGAGGTGACCTCATGGGTATTTTCCTTCCCTCTCGCACTCCTATGACTCAATCGCCCCGCAAAGCTGGAGTTGCTGCCCTGGAGAGGTTTGGTTCATGCAATAAGACTCGGTGAGCTGGTCAACCAATTAATCTCTCTAGTAAGAGCTGCTTGGAGACCTTGCAATGCAGAGATGAGTATCCGTAGCAAAGCCACGGGGAGGGAAGGGAAACCCTGAGCAGAAGAGGTGCATCATCGTCCTGACCAAAAACCGTGGCAATGATGCTGGTGAGGGCTCCTCTGGGGTGGGGAAACCTCTGGCTGAGCCCTGCTGGAGAGCTGAGTAATGGAGAAGGAAAACATAAGTCAGGCTCTTGTGGTCTAAATGCCCAGGAAGAGACTGATGGGGCTGTCTGAGGATGTCCCATAGGCTCTGTCATGGGTTGGTGTCACCCATGAGGCCGGGATGATGGGCTCATCCTGGCAGTGGGTGCAGGAGACCAGGACCCTTTGCTGGGATCCTTACAAGGTCACTCCCAAAATTGCTTTGCACCTTACACAAGAACAGCGGTGGGGCCAGGGGTCAAGGAGAGGACACAAGTTTTCTGATGATACTAAAAAGCAGTGGCAGGTCCAGTGACAGCCTCTCTGGGCCTCTTTGCCAAGCATTAGCTTTGCACTGTGGTGTGTCCCTTCGACCCTAAACAAGACAGGATGGTGCTGGCAGCATCACCATCTCCTGGTGTGGTTACAGCCCTTTGAAATGTTTACCTGAAGCACCAATCTCCTTGTCCACTTCATCCTTGTTGTCTCCTCCATCCTGGATATTAAATACCTTGCTCAAAATTGCCTACTTCGGAAGACAAACAGAGGAGATGTTTTCACACCATCTCGGGCAACCGGTTTCTGTGCCTGTGTGGCACTGCCCTCTGCTGTCAGTGACACCAGCCAAGGCCACCACTGCTGAAACAGATTTTGGTCATCCTCAGGACTGCTGGAGGACCTAGAAAGCCATGAAGCTGCCATGGGAGGGTGCTGTACCCAAGAGAAGCAGCATCCACAGGGCAGCAAAGCCCTGGAGGACTCAACACCCGCTTGGGCTTCCCCTTTCCCCAGGCTGAAAGCAGAAGTGGTGGCTATTTTTGGTGCTGTCTCACTTTGGAAAGACTCGAGCATCACCCCAGATACTGCACCTTGGTCCAGGCAGAGGAAATGAGTAACAGTGAGGGTCTCGCTGCCTTTCCATGACCCTGTCCCAGACCTCTCCCTTAGGGCTCCCAGTGTAAGCAGAATTTCCTTCCATGTGCTGATTTGGGGATCTGCATGAAGAATGACCTGTCAGCTGTCTTTTCCAGCAGAGAAACACTCAGGCAAAGCTTTCCTATTGTATAAATATTAAATTCGGCTTGTCCCTCCCCACCTCTTCCATCTGCTGTCGTTTGTTGCCGTTTCTCAAGCTGGAAGAGCTCCTGGTGGGAGGATCAGGACACCCAACATGATGCCAGAACTGGTCGTCTCCCAACATCTCCTCAACAAAAGGCCTCTAGATGGGGCTTTAATGCAATATTGCTGCTGGCTTCTGCCGGGCTTCCATTGCCCTCATTGCTTGGGGGCTGCTCACTTCACCTCAACCATCTGGATAAAGGAACTGAGATACTCCCAGACTCTGGTGAATCACATAGATTTGAGGAAGGCACTTGCTGGACTGGAATTGACCCCCTCCAGCATGTTCCACTCCCTCACCTCTACCCACCCCTGCCAAGGGATGCTGAAGGTTGTGATGTGGATCTGCAGAGTGGGAACCCCACACCTTGTGCACAGAGATGTGTGAAGTTTCGCATGAGGCTTTTTCATACGGTTGTTCCATCAGGGACTGGGCTGGGATGTTTCACACATTAAAAATTAATGTGGCTCCCCCCCCTCAGTTTTTATCCAGGGGCTACTCCAGTATAAAAGGTTTGTCCTCATTAACCCACCCACTGCATGGTTCCTGAAGTGGTTTGTCAGCAGACTATTAGGGTCAGGGATGCAGACAGACCCACCACGATGATCCAAGGGTCTCCTTGTTTCATCAAACCCCTGCTTGGGCACAGCTCTGTGGAGCTGAACACAGTAAATCCCTGGGAAGGGTGGATTTGGATGTGACAGTCCAGCGCCAAGTGCCTGTGTGTCCTTCTTTCTGTTCCCTCCCTAACCTTCAGACAACCATCCATCCTTTGCATACCAGTCTGGCCTTTCCACACACATCCCTGGCACACACAGCCCCTGCACTGCAGCCCTTTCATGACTACCTGGCTGTCCAGATGCAGCACATCCAGCTCTTGCACAGCTTCTCAGACTTTGCCTGCCCAGCTGTGTGACACCCAGGCTTAAGACATCCAGGCTGAGGACACCCATCTCTGAGAACAACCAAGCTGGAGATACCCAGGCTGGGGACAGCTGGATAGGGGAAACCCAGGTTGAGGTAACCTCGGTTGGGGACATCCATCTCCAAGAAACTCAGGTTGGGGACACTCAGTCTGTCGGGGAATTCCAGTCTGGGGCTACCAAGTCTGGGGACACCCACCCCGGAGACACATACTTAGGGGACACTCAGGCCCAGAACACGGAGGTTTGGGAAATCCAGGCTGCAGAAAAGCAGGATGGAGAAATCCAAGTTGAAGACACCCATCCCCAGGACATCCACGCTGGAGACACCTGTGTCGGAGACACTCACCCTCGGAATACCAAGCCGGCGGCACCCAGGTTGGGGATACCAAGTCCGGGGACGCACATGCCCCGGACATTCAGTCTAGCCGCACTCGGGCTGGAGACACTCAGTGTGGGGACACCCAGTCCTTGCTCACTCATCCCCGGGACACCCGGGACGGGGTCGAGAACACCTAGTTTGGGGACACCCCTCCGCGTTCTCCCCGCCCCGTCTGTCCTCCTCTCTCCGTCTATATTCACCCCCCGCCCGGGCTTTCTGTCCACCTCCCGCCTCCCGGGGGCGTGTCCTACCGCCTCCTTC
>JAOXOE010000506.1:1600537-1617217 GCA_028565055.1 Phoeniculus purpureus
ACCCTGGACCCATGAAGACGGTGATCGGGGTGGTGCTCGGCGCCTGCGCCGTGGCGCTGGTCGCCGCGGCGGCGCTGGGCAAGGCGCCGCTCCTGGTGCTGCCGACCCCGTGGGGCGTCGGCCTCAGCGGCGTGGCCATGCTCGCCGTCCTCGCCCAGCCGTCGGCGGCTCGGTCGGCCCGCACGGCCGCCGTGGCCCTGACCACCGTCGGCGCCGCGGGCGCGGCGGGGGGACGAGATGAGCAGCGCCGGCGCCGCTGCAAGATGCTGGATGGACACGTCCTGCTGGGATGGCTCTTCTTCCCCTGTGCGCTCCTAGGGCTGCTCGCCCCGCCGCCCGCCGCCTCGTACTTCGGGTACGTGCCCGCACCTTCCCCTCCCTTCCCGCTTCGACTTTATTCCTGTGCGTTTATTTGGTAAAAGGTGTAGGTTTGGGGGTATTTGTATGGGAAGTGGGAGGTTGACACTTTGCCCCGAGGTGGGGGATGCTGTTGCGCTCCGTTTCTCAGCTGCGCTCTGTTCCCTCAGCCCTCTCCACGGGTTAGGGGGTAGCTCCGTGCTTGGTGCGTCTCGGTGATCCGAATCACCCTGAGGTGAGGGGTAGTCCCGTGCCCAGCGCGTCTGCGTGACTCAACGCCCTCAGAGGTGAGGGGTAGCCCCATGGCCGATGTGTTTTTGGTGACCTGAAGCCCCTACCCAACCCTCCTCCCCACCCCGAGGTGAGGAACTGCCTGGTATGTCCCGGTGACCTGAATCCCCTCAAGGAGAGGGGCAGCTCCGTCACGGATGTCCCGGTGACCCGACCGCACCCCGAGGTGAGGGGCAGCCCCGTACGCGATGTCTCCCCACGGAGCGTGGTGATCTCTCACTGCTCCGATCCTGCCGTGATTTTTTTTTTTCCTGCTGGGTTTCCTTTTTCCTTACCCCGACGGGCCACACCGAGGGGATGGAACAGGTTTTTTCCCTCAGTTTAAGTGCCTTCTTCAGCGCCAGGTGCTGGCGAGCGGGTCGCGACATCCCCCCGGCGCTTATTTAGTAATTATAACTAATTTTTTGGGGGGGAAGACAGGGGCTCTTGCATTCTGCTGACATCCGGTAAGAAGTTATTCCCGAAAGAAATGAGGGTTGTTCCCCGACTCCCGCACCCCAGTGCGGAGACTCCGCATCCCGCGGAGCTCACCTGTGCGCAATGGGGGGGCGCGGCCGGCAGGGGGCGCTACTAACTCGCGCCGCGATGCGTAGGTGGGTCCCAACCCGGGACCCCCTTTTCGCCCCCCTTATCCCCCATTCCCTTGGTGGTGTGTAGGGAGTGACCAAATAAAAGCTACTCGCCCCTTCTCTTTAACCCCTCTTTGAAACAGCAGCTGCATTTTGAGGTTTTAACCCTCTACTTTCCATGTCCTTCCCCCTTTTTTGCTTTTTGGGGTGTCGGTCACTCAACCCGTTGTTGTATTTAGGGTGATAGGGTTGGTTTGTGATGGGAGAGGGACGCAAGCGCCTGTTGGAAGAGGTTTTGGGGCAAGTCGGCTCCAGAGTGATGGTTCTTGCTGACTTTTGGGATGGTGCATTGTGACCGCTGGTAGGAGCCACTGGACCAACCCTAGAGAATGTTTTGGCAGACTTGAGGTTTTCTTCCTTCCCCCGCCACCCCAACTTTCCAGTAAAACAAAAATCCCGCTGTTGAGGCTTGTCCATTGCTTGTGGTCTGGCAAAGTTTTTCCAAACAGTGCTACTTGCATCTTCTGTTTCCAACTCCAGAACCGTTTAACTTCCTGCTGCTGGGGCTGCTTTTCTGTGGAAACCGCCTGTCCTGTGCTGGGGGAGTGGTTGAGGGGAAAAAAACCTCCTTTTCTCCCCCAGTAGCTCAGAAAGGGCTGCACTGAGCCTCTTAGCTCGTGGGTCTGCCCAAGACCACCGGCACTGTGGCAGCTGTACTGTGCCTCAGGGACTGACTGGGGCTTGGCTGTCGCTCTCCAGTTAATCCGTGCGCTGCTAGTGTCTGCTCTGGTGCAGCAGGTTACTTGTTCCAGTTTCTCACTACTGGGATTTGTCTCCTAGGGCGTTGTGTGGCCAGTGTAGACTTTGAGTTAAGAGAGAAGTGAGTTCCATCCCGACCACCTTGGGTTGGTCTCTTTGCTGTTTCTGATTTGAGACTCCCTCCCTGGCCGTAAGCAGGGGAGAGGCAATGCTGCCAGATGTGCGCTCCAGGGCTGCTGCAGCGAAGTTTGCTTATGCAAAGCATCCTGCTCTCCCTGGGTTAGAGCCACAGTGAAGGAGCAGCATCTGCTGCTAATCTCCTCTTTGTTCTACGGAGAGGCCCAAAGCTGAGATTGCACTTGTTGGGGACATGGGGTGGGGGGAGAAATAATCAGAGCTGATAATCCCCAGCAATGTGATCTGGAAAAGCTGATTCCTCCTTGCTGAGGACTTCTGCTACTGATATGGGCAAGTTTCACCTGGTAGAAGCTTTATGGTCTTGGTGCCTTGTGAAAGCTGGTATTAGCATGGGGAAACTGCTCGCAGGGATCTTCTATTCATTCTAATATAAAACCCTAAAAACCTGGCTGCATCCCCAGGAGCTGAGCTAAAATGCTGAAGTAGACTTGGTTCACTCAACATCCTTTATGCAGTCTGAGACATCACTAAAGCGGCCAGGATGCCTCTTGGTGGCCTGATAGACCCCCTTCTGTGGGTTGGAGTGGGTGGTGGGAAGCAAGTGGCTGTGTCAAACAGATGTCCTGTTGTAGCTGCAGCTTGGCTGCTCTGTTCCACAGCCTGGTGGGGGATAGGGACAGCTGTGGGTGATCCCTCCCCATCCCCAATGTCTTACTTCAGGGAAAAGAATTCAGTGTCTCTGAACGTGTGGCCCTGCTGGGGAATTAGTGTGGGGTGATGGAGGGGGGAGGTCTGAAATGGGGCACAGTTACATGATAACAAGATTGTGTCAGCATGTAGTTATGTCTGTGTCTGTCTCACAGCGGGGATATTGGGGTGGGAAAGCCATGGCTGGAGGCTGCTGCTTCTCTGGAAGCAGCTTTGGTGTTCTCGGAGGGATGCAGGAGCAGCCAAATGAAGATAAATGGCTTCTGAAAGTAGACCTGGGGTTATGTGAGGTTCAACCTCAAAAAGACCCATTTAGGGCATGTGGTGAAGGTGACAGTTTCCCATGCAGGGGAATTATAGAATGTAGTGGGTTAGAAGTGATCCCCAAAGGTCATCAAGTCCAACCCACCTGCAACAAGCAAGAGGGACAAGCTTGTCCCTTGCCTAGGGTTATGCTGCTTGGCATGGACCTGGTATGCAACAAAGGCAGAGTCTGAAGTGATGGTCAAGTGTGGCAGTGAGCTGAGCTGTGTCCCTGTAGGCACCTGCTCAGGAAGGGTTCCCAGCCCTAAGTACTGGGAAGTTGCTGGTTTCAGGGCTGTGGGGATGTGCAGCTCCAAATCTTTATCTGATATGAAATCTCCTGATACTAGAGAGGAGAAAACTGAGCAGGACCTGACTGGCAAGTTTAGAGCTGCCCTAAAGATGTCTGATGGGGAGCATTTTAGGGTGAGGGGTGTGTGGAAGAATTTACTTGCTGAGCCTACACCAGAGGAGGAAGCATTGCCTTGGAGATAAGGGTCAACTGGTGTTGGGATGCACTGGGTGACCTAAAAGCGAGAGATGCTTTTATGCTTAGCCACCTCCTCTGCAGCTGGGCTGCTTGAAAACTGGTTTCCACCTTATTCCTACTGGCTGATGAGATCCTTGAGAGCCAGGATCCCCAAGAAAGACCTGCATTTCGCTTTCCCTCACTGCTCTGCTTTCCTGGAGCCTTGCAGCATTTGGAGTGTGATCACCTCTCCTCCCTCCCTTTCTTTCCTCTCCCAAATGTGGCCGGAGGGTGGTGGAACTGGAGCATCTGGGAATTGTGGGGGGGGTCTTTGGATGTGGCAGATTAACAGTTGGCCTCAATGATCTTGAAGTTCTCTTCCAACCTAAACAAATCTATGGTGCTGAGGTGGTTACTTCAGTCCTGCTGTGCACTGATGCTAGCGGGAGGGTAAACTGGGCTGTAGGAACTTGCTACTTTTCCTGAGCTGCTGGTCCGAGGTCACAACCTGTCCAGGGCCATAAATCAAACTCCTTTCTACTTCTTCCTGGCTGCTCTAATTTCTACTGATTCCCTTTGGAAAGGTCTTTTCCAACCTAAAAGATTCAGTGATTCTACAACCCCTCCCTTTTCTTGCTGAGAGAATCCTAGAATCCTATATGATTTTTTGCAGGTTGGGATTTGCTCCATATGCCTTCAGCAGGAGGCTGAGGTGGCTTCTCTACCCCTTGTGCAACCACTTGTCAAGTCAGTAGTAGAGTTACGAGTGGCTCCTGCTTACACAGTGTTTATATTGACAGGTTGCAATGTTCTTCGTGGATGTAACTGATCTCCCTGCTGCACACAGGCAGCAGGAACCCTTCAATGCTCGCGTTGGAGGGAGGGAGGGGAGGCATAACTTGTCCTAATTCACCAGCACATCACTAGTGAGAGCTGTGTGGTGGGGCTGTGGGATGTGCAATATGTTTTTTGGGGTGGTTAAGGTCCCCTGTTGTGCTTTGGGTGCTGTTTGGGTAGAAGTTCCACTTATTCAGTGCTTGCAAAAGGTCCCAGTGCTGCAGCAGACCCCAATACTGGACTTGAAGGATTATGAGGTGGTGACTACCCTGGTGGGCTCTTGAGAGGGCTGAACATTAGCATCAGTGCCTGAACTGTCACCTCTTGAGTGCTGTCTCAAATAAAATCAACCCCACTGGTGCTGTCCCAAGTGTTTTTTTCCCATCCCATGGGACTCCATTAGGTGCCAACAGGGCTGTTGCCTCTTGAGGATTTCTTTACCTGTCACTTGATGGTGGTGTGGGGCCACACACTGGTGCTCTGCTGTGTGTGGACTTCTCTGGGAAAGCTGAGGAGCAGCCAGGCCACAGCATGGTTGGCTTTCCAGACGTCACCCGTCATGGGGTCATGGGTTGAGATGGAGCAGCTGGTTCTTGGCACAATCCCAAAAAGCAAAACCTGGATGTGAGTTGTGAGGAAGGAATGAAAAATGCAGCTGGAGCACAAGGAGGCAGTTCCTGGGGACTGGGAGTGTGACTTTGCTGTCCCTCCTTGTAGTCTTGTGCTTTCTGAGGTGCTGGCTTCTTGAAGATGGGGAGGGTCTGATTGTCTGCATGGAATTATTTCTTGTTTTATTATTTCTTTGAACTCTGCTGGGTGAATTGTCACATAGACTGATCTGAGGAAGTTTTGGTTCCTCCCAAAATTTCCCTCGTTGGGTCAACTCAAAGCAGTGATTACCTTTCATCCTCTTTGCAAAGAGTGAACCCCATGCCTAGAAGAAGCCTTTGCTTTGTAGGCTCTTGGAGGTGCCTTAAGGGTGGTGAGAAACCCAAGAGCATTTAGAAACAAACTCAACAGCTAAGGTCTACCAGAGCAGACCTGGGGAACCAGGATCTGTCCCACATCAGGCTGGGAAGCAGAATCATAGAATCATACCTTAAAGCTATGACCCCATGTTCTATCATTCCATGTCCTGAGAAGTACCCAAGAAGCTCTCTCCACCTCTGGTCTACTTAGAGGGTGGAGCAAAACTTGATTCAGACAGGGATTAGTAGGGTCTGTCTCATGTACTGGACTGAGCATGCTGGTTGAGACTTGGGAACCACTAGATGACACCAGAAGATGACAACAGCTATGTTGTGCCTCAGTTTCCCTTACTTGGGAAGACACTGGGGCTACTTCTTTCTGAGCTTGGCTTAAATATATGCAGCTTTGGTGTCTAAACAGTGAATAGTTTCTTTGTGGGAGTCACTGATGACTCTTTCAAGGGAGAAGATGGCTTGTTAGGAGGACATTGAGTGAGCACTTGGCAAAGCAGGAAGCCAGTGGCTTTCTTTAGTGTGACTGGTGATGCAGAACTAGAGACCAGGAATCTACAGGACTCTGGCTTCCTGGTGAAAAGCCTGGTCAATGATTAACTTGCCTTCTGGAAGGTGCTAACGACAATAAAAGGGAGTCCAGCCCCACAACCTCAACACAAAGAGTCTCAGGAGTGTTTAATAATTGAAGGCCGCCTGCTTTATCGCAGGGTAATGAGAATTGCCTCTGGGCTTAGGCAGGGGCAGGTAATTGAATTAGCTTGTGGCACTGGGAAGGGGGAGGATGAAGTAGAAGCCCTGTGAGACTGCACAGCTCTGTGTCGTGCTCTTTGGGTTGTCTTTCTGGCCAGACTAGGGTTTGCCCATCTTTGCAGGTGGGGTTTTTTCCCCTTTTTGCCTACTTAATCCATTGTGTTGGCAGCCCCCTGGAGAAGACATCTCTGTCCAAGGGATGCTGCATTCCATTCCACCAAGGGGTTTGCTGGTGGTGTGGTTATCCCTGGTGTTTTCCTTGGTGAAACACTGACATTTAAAACTTTCTTGGTTTTTTTTGGTGGAAAGGTGAGAAGGTGCTGCTGCACTCTACCCATGTTCATGAAGAACTCTGACAAGTCAGAGGAGGAGGTGAACCAGTGAGCACTTCCAGTGTTTTCATTGCATGAGGTAATTTTTGATGCTGAGCTAAGCAGAGCAGCACAGGAGGGTGGAAGTTCACCTGTAGCAAGTTCACCTCTGAGTAGCTGAAGGCTGGACTTGCCCGCCCTATACACAGGAACACACTGCTCAAGGAAGTTTGGATGTTCCATCACTGGTAGTGTTCAATGCCAGGTTGGATGGGGCTTGAGCAACCTGATCCATGTAGATCTCCCTGCCCATTGCTGAAGGGTTGGAACTAGATGATCTTTAAGGTCCTTTCCACCTCAAACCATTCTATGATCTCTCCTGTGCATAGCTGCTTTCTAAGAGGATGAAAGCAGTTTTTAAAGCTTTTTTGATTTTTGGAAAGTGAGCTGTCACATTGGAATACCCCTCTGGAGGAGATATGGTCATGGTAGGCCACTTGAGGTGTAAGGACTTTTGCTGTCAAGCCCAATATAGATTCCCTGCTCCAACTTCACGTGCCAGTATGGTACCTCCAGGGCTTGGGTTCTTGCAACACTAGGGTTCTCTACAGCACAAATGGTGCCACTTCTCCTAGTGCTTGCTGCCTGAGAAGAATGCTCAATGTGTTAGAACTCTCTTGGTCTGGTGTATGTGAAGGCTTTCTTTATGCCTAACCATGCAGCTACATCTACCTCCTGGAGAAAGCAGCCTTGGGTGGGATGACACTTACTTGATTCATACTAAAAGCCTGTGTTGAACCCAAACTTTTTTACCCCAAGTCCTCCCACTGCCCAGGTAGCAACCTGCCAGCTTCCCAGTGCTTCCCTGTGGGTGTGTGGTGAAGCAATCCAACAAGTCTCATATACCTGGCTTTCCAGACTGCAAACATGCTGAGCCTCTGGCTTCCTTCCATAATGGAGCAGCCGTTCTCTGCCCAGCCAAAAAAAGCTCTCTGGTGGCTTGTAGTATGTTAATGCACTTGGTTTCTCAAACTGAGCAGCCCTCAAGCAGTTGCTTGCACTGTTAAAATACTGGTGGGAGGCTTCTGCTCCTCTTGAAGAAGGTGGCTGTGGGGAGACTGGTGCTGTGGATCCTGGACCAGCGTGTGGTCTGGCTGTAGGCGAGGCAAGTAGGATGCTTTCCTGATTAACAGATGCTGGGGACCCAACTCAGGTAAAATTGACCTGGATATGTTTAAAGATTGTGAGCATCTGAAGCTTAGGGACATGGTTTAGGGTGGGCTTGGGACAGCTGGGTTAATGGTTGTACTCGATGAACTTGAAGGTCTTTTCCAACCTACATGATTCTATTACAATGCTGTGTGGAAAGGGTTAACCCTTAAGGAGCCAGGGTTTTTTTAATGTTTAGATTCAAGTTGTTTTTTCTCTCCCCCTGTTTTAAAGGTTCCCTCAGATTGTGGCCATAAGTGCTAATGAGTCTTATCTCCAGAGATACTGTCCTAAAATACACTCATGGAGTTTATCAGCTAAGTAAGGTTTGCATTTTATTGTAATGCATGTTTGCTCTGTGCTAAGTGGAACAGGGAGTATTTTGACTACATGAATAAACATAGCAGTTATGAGATTTGCTTTAGCTCATAGAAAAATCTATTCGGGGTTTTTTTTCAACCCCCCCTAGCTGTTGCTGTGTGAACCCTATTTCAAACGGATCAAGCAGCTCCTGCATGCGCTCTTCCAGTCAGCTTGTGACCTCAAATCATTCCTCTCTGAGGTGTGGGGAGTATTTTGAAGGATTTCTTATGGGAGAAGGGGAAATGACAGGTTAAGAAAATGTGAACCTCTTCCACTGGCAGGAATACGGAGCAAAACAGCTCTTCTGTGTGTCCCCTGCAGAACACGCAAACTCAACAGCGTCTTATGTTAATGCTGACACTGCTGGCTTGGAAGAGGGTAGCGAGGAGCTTGCAGTTCGTGTTGATGGGATGTCAAGCTGTATGGCAGTTGGCTTGAGTGGGTTCTTGGGCTTTTTTTGAGCAGATGCATTTGGCCTAACTCATTAGAAAAACATTAATTGGCTATCCAGATGGAGTCTGGGGGGAGGAAAACTAGTTTTCTGACTTCTGCATTTGCTCTGCACTGGATGGACAAGTTTCATAACTGCAGCCAAAGTTTCCTTTCTTGGAAAAACTGCCGAGAGTCTTCCAGAGACTGAAGTAGCATAACTGGCCATTTACTGGGCATGGTAGGAGGTAACTTCTTGTTTTGTGGAGCACAGTGTGGTCTTTCCTCTAGGTGTGAATGATGTCCTGAGGTGACTACAGGAATACCTGAACTCTGCTTGAAACAAAACCTGTCACATGGCCCAGATCAAAGCAATCCTGGGAGGAATGAGCAGAATTTCAGCTCAGAGCCTCAACCTGCAGTTGGAAAACCTGAGACCCAACTCTAGAGCAGCGGCTAAGGTCAGGCAACCATGTTGCTTTCAAGGCTTCTTTTGGAAGAGGGCAGCTGATGAGCAAAAGAATTAGATTCCATTGTCTGTTGGATTCATTAGCTTTTGCTTTCTTCATCTTTAGTGTCAAGTGAAATTAACAGCTGCTTTGAGATACACAAGGGTGAGTCTTTAGTCTGATGCTAGGGTGATGTCTTCATGTGTAACATGCAGGTAGGTTGCCAAAATTAACTTGCACAAACTTCATGGCTTGATGTTGGGAATCTTCCATCTGTATCTTAAGCACCTCTTAACTTCTTCCCAAAAGGGTTATCGTCATGGCTTGTCTTCAAAATCGTCTGCACTGCCAGGAGAGCATCTGCTGAGGCAGTCTCACCCATGTCTGTTAGCTAGTTACTACTCTTTTAAGTTCTACCTCCACAAGGTGCCTTATTTATGGTCCTCCACTCTCATCAGAAGTAAATCTTGCTGCAGGAGGGTGAATCTTGCTGTGTGAACCTCTGCTGCATTGACTGGCTTTCACTACTGTGGTGAGCTCAGATCTTTAAATATCTTCATAGTCACATCTTCTCTGTGGGTTGAGCTTTAGAGTTGATGATCTCATACTTGGTATTGCAATGAAACAAAGCTTCAAGTAAAAACATCCCAACCCATCCAAGCCTGAGGAAGCCCGAAGTCTGTTAGCCTCGAAGGAGGCTTATGGTGTCCCCTGCTCAGGTATGGCAGCATCTATACCCTGACTGACCTGGGATATGTCACAGCACTCTATGCCCCTGAATCTTGCCTGCATTGCTGAGCTTCTCCATCAAGTAGAATCAGCTTTGGTCTTGTTTAGGTGGGGCTTGCTATGTGGATGAAGGAGATGTGACAGCAGAGTCAGAGAGCCAAGTTCAGCTGAGGGTAGGCTCAGGAGTGACCTGGGAGTGAGGGCAGCTGGTGGGATTGGACTTGATGATCTTAAAGGTCTCTTCCAACCAAAGATACTCTGTGATTCTGTACCTGGGAAGCTGCTGAATGGCTACACTTTGGATGAGGATCCAAATTGGGGCAAATCCTTTTGGGCTGGCTCCACTGGTGCTGGCTGCAGGGACCTCTCCCAGTGCAATCAATGGAGATTTTGTGGAGCTTGTCCAGTCCAGGGACACAGAGTTCAACTTACTGCTCTGCTGTGGCATGACAGGGTTGCCCATCTCCTCTGACGAGAAACCCTATCCTGGAGCCCAAAGCCCTCTGGGGACAATTCACCAGAACTGATACTCTGCTTTAAAAGAACTGGGTTATTTTGCTTAATCTTGACAAAATTCTTTTCTAGCCCTAATCCTCTTCCAGTGTAAGGTGAGAGCTTGAAATACCTGGCAAATATCTAGCAAAGCTCTTTCTGCATCTCTTGGTAATCAAAGGTGGGGGGTGGAGGAGGAGGGGGGAAGGGTAGGGATGTTTTCAGCCTCTGCCAAAGATAAATCTCCTGCTGGGAGCTATTTCCCAGTCTGTGGTTAGCAAGTTGACCTGACAGGCACATTACAAGGTCTAACCAAAGATCCAACACTTCCCTTAGCTCATTAGCTCAGCTGTGTTGCATCCCTGGATTGATTAGATTTATAGAATGTATTGGGCTGGAAGGGTCCTCCAAAGGTCATCTAAACCAGCCCCCTACAACAAGTAGGGACATCTCTATCTTCTGGCTTGTCTCATGTTGACTCTGGAAAATCCAGAGGCTTAATGAGTTTCAAGAGAGGACTGGAAACTGAACAGCTGCTCTTGGGAGACTGTGAACTGGACCCAAGCAAGGCTTTGAGCAGTCCCAGTTGAAAGCCATACTCTCCATGCTGACTTTTGAAGCAGGTGAGATGTGTCTATAGGTAGAGACTTGCTTCCACAAGGTGTAGGACAGATGCTGGGCCAGATAGATGGTGTTTGGAAAGAAGCAGGACCAGGAATAATCCTGCATTTGTCTCCTGAGCTTGCAGAGCAATCAGCAGCAGTGAAGAAACAAGTCCTGATGCAGTAGAGACACTTTCAAGCTACCTAGAGCTGGTCTCTGGGGAGTTCGTCATCTGTCTTTCCTAGTGCTTGATTCCCTGTGGGCTGTCTCAGACTCTGCATAGTGAGAGGTACCAGGGCGAGTGAAAGGCATCCTCCCTCAGCAGGACATCCCTTGAGGCACTGGCATGGGCTACTGTAAGGCTCATGGAAAATCACAGCTGAAGCTGACACTGGGAGAGGGGAGGTGAGCTTGATGGCTTGGCCAGTTCTGACTCACTGGAGCCTGGGACTGCTCCAGGCTTGATGAACCTGTTTTGTGGTGACACTGGGCCGTGTTTTTTACTGTGTCCCCTAGCAGCTGGCTGGGCTTCATTCTCTTCCTTGTAGACCTTCTTTCAGACCGTGCTAAGCAGGGGAAGCACCTGTGATGTGGAGGTGTCTGGTGACCCCAGAGGCTGACTGCTCCAGCTGAGGTGTGGTGTGAGGCTGATGGGCTGCTCTTAGGGCTGTTCTTGATGAGCTGCTCTTGAGGATGCATCTCTTCGTGTGGTGTTGGACACATCAGCAGAGTGTTGGAGGCTGGGGCATCTTGTCCAAACAGATGCTCTTGCCTGCTTGTGTAGGGCTGTTTGTTACCAGAGCTCTTGGAAGATCTCCTTCCAAGTTCTTTTAGCATTAGAGCTGGTGTTCCATCTGTCTGGATGGGTTCAGAGGCCATCTGCATGGCTTTGGGCATGTTCCTTTACCTCTGGGTGCTTCAGCTTGGGGAACAGGCTGTGAGTTGAGCCAGGGACTTGCTGTACACCTCTTGGTTCTTCTCAAGGCTGCTAGATTACAGACCAGGTCTGAAAGGATCTTCTGTTGAAGCAGAACCCTCTGTAATTCGAGTTACTGCTCTTGTTGCAAGGGGGTTCAATACAAACATGTGGAGGATCTACTGATGTTTTGGTGAGCTCTGAAGTGTTAATAAACATTTACCTCCAGTATGCGAGGTCTGACTGCCACACAAGCTGAGTAGTTGATGGTTCATTTAAGGGGTGTAGTGTTTCCCTTAGTCTCCTTTTCTAGAGCCTTGCTGGGAGATGCACAGTGGGATTTTCAGTGCAGCAGCTGCTCTATAGACACATTGCTCTTGCTCCTGTCAGCTGCCAGAGCGCCTCTGTTTGTGTATCTACAACTTGAAGGGCTGGAGAAGGAAGAAATCTGACCAGTGCAATGGAAACCTTCAATTCCCTGCACTCCCAGGAGGAGAGGAGTAGCTCGAGGCTGGAGCTAGGAATGAACTTCATTCGGACACCGCCTTGCCTCTCTGGGAGGACCAGCCAGGAAAAATATCAACACTTCCATTAAAAAGTCTGCTGCTTTGCTCAAGTAGTGGGATAAACATACCTGTGAGGCATAAATGGCCTGAACCACACAGGAAACATTAAGCAGAGTGAACACACGCAGCGTCGCTCCCTCTTCTGCTGGGTATCGCGCAGATATAGGACACGGTGCGTCCATGGCAATGTGTAAATCAAACAGCAGCTGGGGGGATTATTCTTAGCTGGGGAAGGAACTGGCCTGGATTGGAGGGGCTTGGTGCTTTCCTAGAAAGGGAAAACCTCTGAGGCTGCTCTGTGCTGGGCTTGGGGAGAACCTCCACTAGAAACTGGGGTAGAGGGCTTGTGGTCTAGGCTAAGCTGGTCCAGGTGTCCACCCTGTGACACTTTGGGGTGAATTTTTAACTGTTTCTTTGAGTTTTGTTGCTGCTTCTTGGCTTTCTGTTCCTTGTTCTGTGGGCAGTGCTTGGGGTTGAGCTGCTTTTTTTCTAACCAGTTGACTCCAGTTGGGAAAGCTGGGATGGAAGCCAATGAGAAGTAGGTAATGGCCTGGGAGTTTGGAGAAGAGTAGGGTGGGTATGATAGTGCTAAATGGGGAAACCAGCCACCCCAGCCATTAGTGGAGGTGGTCATTTCTGACCCCACAACACACTTCCTGACATCTCTGGGGTGGGGGGAAGTGGAGAACTGTGAACTTATTTCAGTGTGGGAACGTGAGCTTCAAGCCTGGCTTGAATGGGAAATGCTGCCAGCACTTTTTGGACCAGCAAGGCTGGACCCTGAGGAGGTCATGAAGCCAGCTTCCCCCTTGGCCATACCCAGCCAGAAAATACATGTGGAAAATGCCTTTGGTCGCAACCAGATGGCACCTGTCAAGCACAAGTAGACATTTCTATTAGTGCTCTTAGTTGAGTGTTTTGGACTACTCCCAGGCTCTGGATAGCAAAACAGCTATCCTCTAAGTGTCCTCCCAGAGCAGCCCCAGAGGCAGATTGATGGGATGATTGCATGCTAGAGACAGTCCCTTTGCTCCATGGGGCCTCATCTGCAGCAGCCACTTAGCACAACTAATCTGAACTGACTTTTAAAGTGGATTAGTTCAATTACTCTTAACTAGCCCTGGTGGAAACCAACTCTCCTTGGGGGATTAAAGATCCCTAATTCACTTTAACACACTTGATTTCAATGCAAAGCAGCCTAAACTGAGTTAAGGGCACTTGAGAGCCTTGCAGGGAGGCACCTCCTTCAAAACTGATGTGGTCTGACCATGCTGGCATTCCTGAACTAGATTCATTGTCCACAAGTGTCTCCTTACAGAAGACTCATCTAGGCAGATAAGAAGCTGTAAATAGGTTACCTGGACTGATGTGGGAACCAGCTCCTACGATATATTTTGCTTAGCAATAAGGTTTAGTGGTCAGCTTGATAGAGTGAGGTAAATGATTGCAGTTGAAGATCTGGAGGGTCTTTTCCAACGTATACAATTGTGTAAGTTGCTCCTGCATCTGTTGTCTCAGCACCTAAAGTGCCCAGCCAGAGGGTTTTAGCTCTTTTTTTTCTTTTCCATGTCTTGTTTTCTTTAGTTGTTCAAGCTCTTTGCTTTTTCACTTAAAAACGCAGGGCAGTGACTCACTCTCCAGTTTTTCTCTTCTGTCTCACTCTTACCTCAGTCATTTAACTCTCAGCTTGAAGAGGAGCTGTGGTTGTGAGAGAGTGTGATTTGCCTCTGTTTCCCTGGAGCTCAGCTGAATAACAATCATTAGATGCAATGCCCTGGGCAACTAGGCAGCTTAATCCTGGCTTTGGACATAGTTGAGTGGGACAGGGGTTTTCTCTTGTGTTTTTAAGCATCAAATATGTCTTGGGGAGGAGAGGGAGATCCCTGAGAAGGGGTGACATATTATCACTTACTTTTTCCTTCATACTGACCCTAAATGTTCTGGTTCTGCTTTCTGAAGATGAGTGGAGGTACCGCTGACTTGTCTGCAGGTGAGATTTTCTCCATCCCCTTGCTGTTACCCTTGCAGTACACACACTGATTTAATACCTGGCCCCTTGGGCTTTACCTGAGACCCTGGTTTGCTGTTCTGGGCTTAAATTTAATCCCTGCTTCTTAGAGTGGTGGCAGGGAGCTCAAAAGGCTACTCTTGTAAGTAGCCAAGAGTGCTGGAAACCTCAATGCAAGACCTGCATTAGACCTGTGAGCTGCACTTTAGACTCAAATGAAATCATAGAATCAAAGAACAGTTTAGTTTGAAAGGGACTTCAGGGATTATCTAGTGCCAACCCCCTGCCATGGGCAGGGACACCTGTCACCAGACCAGGTTGCCCAGAGCCCAATCCAACCTGGCCTTGAACACTTCCAGGGATGATGGAGCAGCCACAGCCTCCTTGGGCAGCCTGTTCCAGTGCCTCAGCACAAGGAGCAATCTCTTAAGGTCTAATGATGATTCTGTTTGACTGTTTGCTGTGCATTGCAATGACCACTGGGCAGAATGGACCTGCTGGAGCAGCACTTAAACCACATCTTAAATGGGTGAAAGATACTGAATTCACCCTCTTGTGAACCTTCATTGTGAAGGGTTGCTGGCCCCTACTTTGCTTTCAGGCTCTGTTAATTGCCTCCTTTCTGCTCCTGCAACTTCTCCCTAAGCTTGGAAAGGATCAGCTGTAGAGCTGCTGTCAAAATGGGGAGTAATGGGTTAATCGAGATATTGGTGCAGAAGTTCAGTGGCTTCTTATGGTGTCAGCCTGGGAAGTACAAACCTCAGAAACTGAATTCTTACTGTAGTCAGGTGGTGATGATGAAGAGAAGGGCTGCACGGAGGAGCCCTCCACAACTTTGGAGTAGGATCTAGGCTGCTACCAAGTCCTGTCTCTGGCTGTGATGACTGGTCCATGGGATACCCATAGAGAAATGTCTTCACAGCCTAAGCTTTTGTCCAGTTGGATGATCTTCTCCTGTAAAATGTACCTTTAACAGAGTGATGTTGTTGTCTTCAAATCATTGTGAACTCTTCAAAATCAAAAATCCCTGCTGTGGGGTTTTTGTACATTCTGCTTAATGGCTTCAGGCTGGAACTATGTCTTGATCTCTTGCTGCCCTGTTTTCAGCAGCCTCTGGCCAGCCTGTGGGCCATTGCATTTAGATGCCAGTCCAATTTGGTGAGGATTTGTCCTTTTTAATGGTTTCATTCTCACCTCACTTCTTAAAGCTGCTCTAATTCCATATTGCCCTAATTGCAATATGCAAATTTTTAAAAGGAAAATAGCAGCCAATGTGTCTCTTAAGATCCTTATGGGCAAGCAACCCCCCCTCCTCTGCTTAACGTGATAAATTTGGACAGCTTTGCTCACTAAGGAAAAATAAAAAAGCCTTCCAAATCAAGAAAATTATGTAAGCAAATCCGATGAGCGTGCTCTAAAATTAAACCTGCCTCAAAAGTTCTGGGGTCGCCAGTGAAACCAGTGAAGATTATGGTGGGGAGGCTGTAAATCCTTCCTAGGATTTGGGTGGTGGTCTGAAGTTCTTCCCCCTCTGACCCACTCACCCATTTGTTGTGATGGAAAGTGTAGGACTACTGAGGACCATCCTTGCTAAAGTACAGCAAGCCCTGACGTCCTAAACGAGCCACAAGGAAAATAAACTTTACAGGAGCTCTGGATAAGTTGTCCACTGCCTTTGTGCAACTTCAGCCATGCAATATCCTTCTTAAGGGTGTGACTCCATCACAGTTGTATTAATTAAACCCTCCCATGATGCAGTTACATAAAATGCTTTTCTGAAGTCTATAGCCAAAGCTTTTTTGGAGACCTTCACGTCCACACTGCAAGCTGTGCTTTGGAAAGGTTGAGATTATCCTCCAGGAGTTTCATATAATGGTTTGGGATGGAAGGGACTGCAAAGATAATCTTGGAACTAGATAATCTAGTTGCCTAACCTGTAACTGTAACCCTGGATCATCTAGTTCCAACCCCTTTCTAGTGGAGTGTACCTTCTACTAGACCAGGCTGCTCAAAGTCCTGTTCGGTTGGCACTTGTGTGTCCACGAATGGGGCATCCACAGCCTCCCTGCGCAATCGGTGCCGGTGTCTCATCATGCTCACATTTAAGAATTCCTTCCCAACGCTTAACCTGAATCTCTCCTCCTTTAGTTTGAAATCACTACCCTTTGCCATGTTTTGCCATGGGAATTCTGGTGCCAAATTCCCTTCCGGTTTGGGGTGGGAGAGGGGAAGATCCTCGTTTCTGAATACAACCACAGTGGGAATTAATTGACTTTCTCCTCTTAGAGAATGGTTTGGATTGGAAGAGACCTCAGAGGTCATCTAGTTCCCATCCCTCTGCCATGGGCAAGGACACATCTCACTAGACCAGGTTGCCCAGAGCCCTATCCAACCTGGCCTTGAACACTTCCAGGGATGGAGCAGCCACAGCCTCCCTGGGC
>JAOXOE010000506.1:1617317-1700760 GCA_028565055.1 Phoeniculus purpureus
CCTGGCCTTGAACACTTCCAGGGATGGAGCAGCCACAGCCTCCCTGGGCAGCCTGTTCCAGTGCCTCAGCACCCTCACAGGGAAAAACTGCATTTCTGCTTAGACAGCTTTGGGCTGTTGATAGTCTGAGATGATCTTAAGGGGTTCATGGCACTTCTCCTGGCTGAAGCCAGACATAAAGACCTAGTGCTTCCTGCTAAGGCTTTCCTAATTTTATGCTTTTAGTTCTCGTTATGCCTAATAAGTCTGTCAGCTTGGCTGCATGAGGTATTCCCATCTGGGGGGAAAAAAATTCCTCCAATTCTGATTTATTTTTATTAGCAGGCTGGTGGCAGGTTTCTAGCAAACACATGAAGCATCTGTTAGTGTTGCTATCCTTCCTCTTTGCCTGAGTCATTCTCTCTCTTTCTTGGCCCTGGGTCTTCCTGAGTTCTTGAAGCCAGGAGACACTGAAATCACAAATGTGCAAAATCCAGGATGGATAAACATCTTAATCTCGTGGAGCCTTCAATCTAAATGTTTTCTGAGGCCCTTCTGCATGAGGGATTATCTGGGAACAACATCTGAAAGGTCATAGCCTTGCTTCAACTTGTGCTGCTGCTCAAGGTGCTAAACGTGTGTGAGAGCTTCAGCAAGAGGCCTGGGATGCCATCGCTGGTCTCTAAGGTTCCAGGAATCATCTGCCTGTGCTCTTGGGCTTTGGACACTGGTCTTGGACCTCTGCCTGGTCATTAGCCTCTGCTCTGTATTAGCCATTGTGGTAGCGTTGCCTGGGGCTCCCGAATGTGACTTGTCTCTACTGGCATTCTTGGCTGCCCTAAGCGCAAGATTTTTCCAGCGTCGGTTTATATCTGTTCTTGGGGGCTTTTTCTGCCTCTCCAGTGTGTGCGTGTTGCTGTTATGATTTATTTCCAGGCTGTAGCTTTGGTTTTATCGCTTGAAATACTTTGGAAACTTGTTGTAAGCCCTCTTTAACCTGGAAGAGGGTGAAGAATGGTTTTTGATTCCTAAATAAATTACGCTAGACCTCTCACAGAAGGTCTCCTCTCATCTCTGTGCTCTACGGACCTTCGCGTCCTCTGTGAAAACACTGTTTGCTTTGACAAAGTTGACTTTGCTTTTTTCACTGGCTCCAGAACAGGTCAGAGTTTGTTATTGTCAAGACTGTCAACACAGCTGGTGATAGTTGATGGTGTAACTGTCACACCTGGAAGCGCTCAAAACACACATAGGTCTGCTGCTAGGAAGTGGGACTTGGTGGGCGTGCTGGGGTTGTGCTGACAGTTGGACTTGATGATCTTGGAGGTCTTCTCCAGCTTCAGTGGTTCTATGATTCTAACATTCAACAGAAAGCTGGGTGGGAAACCATCAGCCTAGGAAACTCATATGAGGACTTGCTTAAGCTCCTTCGACATGAAGTGGGGAAATTAATACAAATAGAAATTAGTACAATGCTTTTTGAGGACAATTAATAGCAATAGTTGTGTGCTAGGATGGTGGTTCTTTCTCCCCTTTGTCTTGAGACCTGCTAGTGAGCCCATAGCAGCAATAAAGAGGTGAACATCCTCATGGTTGACCCTTTGCTGCAAAATAAAATGTCTTTCCCTGATTTGAGTATTGCTTGTTGCTACACATCCGTGTGCAAATTTATGTGCTGTTTGGGTTCTTTCAACCGCTGCTATTTTGGGGGATGGAGAGGGGCAAACTAGAGGGATTCCTTTCTCCACCACTGAGAAAACAAATGTTGCTCTGGGGATTGTGGTGGAGAGAAAGTTGGCAAAGCAAGTGAGCTCCTGCCACTCTTGTTTCTGTGGTTCAGCCAGCAGAATTGCAAGTGTAGCCCATGCTTGCAGGGATTCAAGGAAGTGAGGTGTGAGATTTTGTGGGTTAAGGTCCCTTGGGCATGCAGGTCAGGGGATGCCAGATGCCGCTATAACCTCAGGGAGGGCTGGAGGGAGCTGGGAGGTCGGTGAAGCTCTTGCAGGGATGAGAGACCAAGGCTGGTGGGTGTTGAGGTAGGACAGTTTTCTTGACACGGGGATAACTAAAGTCTCAAGCACAGACAAAGGGAGTGGGGAATATAATTCTGTCTACCAGGTAAAGATAGAAAACTGAAGAGAAGGACACAGCCAAGTTTTGTCACTGAGCTGGCTGTAGTGTTTAAGCTGCTGCTTCAGCAGCACTCTAGTGCAGTGATTTGCTTTAAAGCACTGGGAATTCTAGTTCGCTATGTACCATCTAGGTGTTTGCATCTGTTTAACTTTGAAATTCCTTGATTCTCCTGACTATTCCCCTTCCTTTGCAGTAGTTGGTAGTTCAGACAGTTTTTTAACTCCTCCTGCCCTGGATTTCATCTTTGCCATATTACCTAGTATTGAGCGGACATCTCTGGTCCTTGCTCTACTCCCTGTGGTGAGAGGACCCACTCTCACCGGTGGGAGTCTGCAGACAGAAGTCTGCACTCTTGCTCTAGTATCAGGTTTTTTACTGCTCCAGTATCATAACTTTTTGACATCATAGAATTCAGAGATTTTGAGAATTCAGATTTTGCTGTACAGCCAAACACCCTCATGACACTTAATTCACAAGTTAGGTCCTTCTGATTTTATTTATATGTATGTCAGGGGGTTTCTTTGCCTATTGGCTCTAATACTGATAAGTTCCATGTGGTCATGCCCTGTATTGTCCTGAGGATGATGGCTCTGGCTCCAGACCTGCTGAGAGAGGTGGGATGTGGGAATTGTAAAGCCAAGCCCACGTGCATTTTGAAGACAGATGGAAGCTCCATTTCAGACTGGAGCTGCTCTGATTATGAGTAGCTCTAATGAGCATCTGTTGATGGAGTAGTTCAGGGAGGGGGGCTCTTGGTGTTCTTTATTACTGATTGTGTTAGGATATGAAGAGCTCAGCTGATACAGGTTGTGAAGACTTACAGCAAAGCTGTGCTGCTTATGGCATATGCCCAACATGTTTTTGCAATTCTTCTTTTCCACTGTATGGTATTTCCATGCCAGACAAATTCCTTGTTCAGCAAACCATTGGTTTATTATTGGATTTTTTTATACATAGATTTCCCTTTATGTGTAGATCACCCCAGGTATAGGCTGGGGTCTCTGGAATTTGCTTGTCTCCTCTAGTGCTGAACACAGTTCCTGGTAACTACCTGTGAAAGTGGACTACTGATGTGGATCTGCAAAGGATTCCAGAAGTTGTGTGACTTAATGCCAGCACTTAAAACATCTGGAGATACATTAGCAGCGATCGTGTATTATAAGTTAAGTCAGTTTAATTTAGGAAACGTTATAGAGGTGATCTGTGAGTAACCTAAATTTCCTCTACGCACACACTGCAGTGGAATTTTCTCCTGTCATCACACCCAAGTTTTGTTCTGCAAAATCCTTCCCTCATGCAGTGAAAGGGCAATTACTAAATATTTCTCTTTAACATTCCCATTAACTGTGTGGCCCTAAGGTTTATTTAGAACATGTTATCCAGGTTCTGCACTCAATGGAAAACACATTTGTTTCCTCATGGGTGTTTTTAAGATGAGACAACGAGCTCAAGCAGAAAGCTGTCAAGAGTTCACTTACTTACAGCATCTCTTCTGATGCTGAAAGCCAGTTTTCTTCTCACTAGAATAACTACAGATCATCCACATCTAGTTGTCACACTAGGGAACTACAAAGATTCAGTACCTGGGAAATGAGGCAACTGATGACTTGTGAGCAACTAAAAGCTCTTTCACTGGACTTGCCTTCTATCACGATCCCATTAGAATACATTTTAATGCTACTTACTACTTACCAGCTTCCGACTCTCATGCTCCACTGCCTCCTTTCCATCTAGTTGTCTTGAGGGGATGAAGACAAGATGGGAGTCTGGAAAAGAATATCTCACGCAGTTCTCCTTTGCAGAATGTGGCCACATGATTCTTTTAGATAGAACTGATTTCCTAATGTAAGCACACAATGATGCTGACGTGTCTTGGCCCCTGAGTGGCCAAATTGCAAGTGATTTGTATATAACAACCCTGTTCCTTCCAGAATCACAGACTCGTTAAGGTTGGAAAAGACCCCTAAGATCATCAAGTCCAACCTTCAACCGAACACCTCCATGACTACTAGACTAAGTCCCAAAGTGCCACATCTACTTGCCAGGGATGGTGACTCCCCCACTTCCCAGGGGAGCCTGTTCCAAGGTTTAACTACTCTTTCACTAAAGAAATATCTCCTAATATTCAATCTGAACTTCCCCTGGTGCAACTTGTGGCTATTTCCTCTTGTCCTGTCATCAGTTATTCGGGGGGCCAGCACTGGCCTCCCTACACCCTCCCTTCAGGTAGCTGTAAAAAGCAATAAGGTCTCATTTCAGCTTTCTCTTCTTCAGGCTAAGCAATCCCAACTCCCTCAGCCTCTCCTCATAAGATGTATTCTCAAACCATTTTCTTCCACTTCTCAAAGGAGTTCACATCAGATAACTTAAAGACAAAACTTTAAAAAGCTCCTCATTCCTGTGTCACTGTTGGATGCTGAAACATCCTGAGTTCTAGAGGAATTCAGGGATGGAGATCATAATCATTGCAAATGTGGTGCCAGCCTTTGTACGTTTGTGAAAAGCTGATCATCCAGCCCTGGGCTTGGAGATGGATCACCATACAAACAACTTATGCTGGAAGACAACATCAACCTGGGTCACTCATGCACAGCGCAGAGCAGCAACTGCACTGGCTGGTTTATGTTCTTCCCTGTTGGGTTTTTCCCAACTGCGTTGATGAACAGGACATCTCTTTGTTGGATGATCTTTTGAGGTCCCTTCCAATCCCTGATCTTCTATGATTCTGTGATTTGCTGGGACTTCAATGAACAGCTTGCAAATCCAAATGGCTTCCTTACCTGGTTTGCTATTTCTGAGGTCATATTTTATAGTCAGTGGTTGTAACTCAAGACTTGCTGTGAGCTTTTTCTTGGAATTGAAGTGAAACAGTGCCAGCTTCATGAAGCATGTCTCATGGAGCTGAGGAGCAGCTCTGCTAAATGAATATGGATATATACGTGGCATCCCACAATGGTGCTTTTTTATGTGCAGTCTTAAGACGAGGCTCTTCCTCCTGCAAAAGTAACTTGAAATCAGTCAAAATGCTGTGAAGAACAACCTTCACATTCAGAGAGGATTGGGCTGGTGAGGTATGGTGTGACATAATATGTCTCTGCCCTCGGTAATCTTTTACCCCTTCCAACATCCAGGCACACAAGAGCTGATTCAATTCTTAATCTTGGTGTAACGAAACCACCTCGTGGTTTCTGTGTTTGAGTTGATCTAAATTGGGATGGCAGGAGTTCTTGAATCCAACAGCTTTAGGCTATTTTAGGTGGTGAAAATCTGCCATTGGCACTATGGGAGGCATTTAGAAGTAACAAGCTAATTATGTAAAATGCACACTGTCCACTTGTTAAGATCTTCTTAGTTTCATAATCTAATCAGAATTTGCTATGTATAACACTTGGCTTGTTGTCCTCCCCCCTGCCTTTTTAATGCAACTTAGTTGAGTGGTTGGATGATCGATACAGGAAGGAAATGATTTCCTTAATACCGGTTGGTTGAGCGTGCACCACGTGCCTTCTTAAGACGATGCATAAAGGATTCTTCCTTTAATTATTGAGCACAGTAGCCTTGCTTTGAAGATAGGTGGTATGTGGTCCCATCTGCTCAGTAGCTGTCAGAGAAGCTTTGGCTTCCCCTTGGCTATAGTGTTTTAGTTAATCATAGAATGGTTTAGGCTGGAAGAGACCTTAGAGATCATCTACTCCAACCTCCCTGCCATGTGCAGCAGTACCTCTCAACTAGACTTAGTTGCTCAAGGACTCATCCAACCTGGCCTTGAACACCTCCAGGGAGAGGGCAGCCACAGCCTCTCTGAGCAATCAATTCCAGAGTGTCTCCCCCATTGTACAGAAGAACCTCTTCCAAAGATCTCATCTAAACCTCCTCTCCTTCAGTTTAAAACCATTTCCTCTTATCCTTGTCCCTGCAAGATCCCCCAGTGAAAGGTCCCTCTCCAGCCTTCCTGTAGGTTTCCTTCAGGTACTGAAAGTTGGATATAAGGTTCCCCTGAAACCTTCTCTTCCCTGAAAACCCCCAGCTCCCTCAGACTGTCCTCATAGCAAAGGTGCCCCAGCCCTTGGATCATCTTTGTGGCCTTCTGTGGACTCTAATAGCCCTATGAGTCTAATATGATTATTTGTTCATATGAACTCCTTATAACATCATAGGGATGTGTATGTTGAAGTCATCAGGTACTCTGAGGATATTCAACTGAAATGTTGGCCAAGTTAGGTCTGAATGATGTTCTTGATAATGCTCTGTAGTCTGCTCACCCTCAGAAGGTAAATAAGGGTCCTGGCAGACTGTTACAGGCTTCTTGGCTGTTGACATAAATTTATCCATTACCTGTGATTAGCCACTGTTGGAACATCTCTTACGAAGACAGGGGGAGAGAGTTGGGGTTCTTCAGCCTGAAGAGAAGACCCCAAAGGAACCTTATAGTGACCTTCTAATCCCTGAAAGGGAACTGTAATAAGACTGGGGAAGAACAGTTCATGACGGCAGACAACGATAAGACAAGAGATTATGGTATTAAGCTGGAAAAGGGTAGGTTGAGGCTGGACATTAGCAGAAAGGTCTTTAATCTGAGGGTGGTGGATCACTGGAACAGGTTGCCTGGAGAGGCAGTGGAGGCCCAGTCCTGGAGACATTCAAGGTCAGGCTTGATGGGGCTCTGGGCAATCTGGTCTATCTAGAGATATCCCTGCTTGTTTTAGGGGGGTTGGGTGAGATGACTTTTGGAGGTTCCCCACAATGCAATACATCATGTGACTCTACTGCATGATTCCCTTCTGCAAAGCCATGCACAGATTCATTCCTTCAAAGAAGTGTTGCATCATTCCTGTAAAGGTGTAGGACCTGGGTCTGTCTTGATGGTAGTGAATGACCACCAGGAGATTGATGGCAGATGTTCACATTGTTTATTCTTTCCTTTCTCCTCTTGTGGGGTCAAACTCTGGTGTAGAGGAGCAGTGTTTTGGGATGCTGGGAAGGAAAAGAGAGAAAAAGTATTTCATTGATTGCAATGAAGAAGGACCATGCAGTGCCTGGAGTGGGAGATAGTAAAGTTTGTGATGTTGGTTGGCTTCGTCAGCTTCATCAGGACGTGTTCTAGGATACAACAGGAACACAATCCCTGCACTGGTGGTTTATCCTTACATGAAGAGTTCGAAATGTTGACCAGAGTTAATTCACATAACTGGAGATTGAACCTTCTGGCTTTCATTTGAGGCTTGTGAAACCTCAGAGCTGTAAAGCTCTTTCAAAAAGATTAATTCTTCATGGATGACCTTTCTGCAGGAGCCTTTGAGTACCCTCTTGAGTTTTGCAAGGCACTAGCCCCTATGCTCACAGTTCATGCCCCCAGTCTCTGCTGGAGCTCGGCACAAGGAGAAGCTTCCACCATCCCATCACCACAACGCATGTCTCATGCATCCTGCCTTCTCTAGTGCCCAAGAAAGTTTGTTTTTTCACCTGTTTAGTTTTTAAACCTGCCATGAGGATAATATGACATTAGAGTGGAAAAGCTATCGCTGCTGTGCCGGGGAGGAATTGCAGAGCCATAAACTGCTCCCAAAATAGATCAGATGAGGTGTCAAACCGCCCAACCATCTAAATACTCCACGAGCTGACCTCCGTGCGATATATAATAGGGGCTGGGTAAAATGTTTTGAGGGGAGGGGGAGGTGAAAACCCCCTTCTGCCTGAACCTACATGCTTGTTTCTACAAGTTGTCATTTGTCCAGGAGTTGATTAGGAGCCAGTCCCTGCTTCCAGCTGAGACCTGAAGGTCCTAAATAGAAAAGCTGTGGTCAGGGAAGGAGGAAGCTGCTCATTTTCCCATCGTTTTTCTGTCCCAATGGACTCGAGGAGCTGCCTGTGCTTCCCCCAGAAATCCAATATTCTGATGTTTGTGTCATGTGGCGAGAAACCTGTATTTTCTGTCTTGACTCTGTGTGCACACAGGGATATCTCCAGGTAGCCAGGGAAGCTGCTGCCTTGGTTATGAGGAGCTTTTCCCTGGCTGCCAATCACTGTGGTCTGGGCAAGGGCAGCATCTGCTGAGAACAGATCAGGCAGTGTTTGGCTGCGACAGGGTGACTTACCCAACAGACAGGGCACGGGAGGAAAGGAACGGGCCAAATCCTGCTGCATGGAGCCCTTAAGCCTTTATCTCCCCCATCTAACAAAAGGGCTGGCTGAGGTGCTACGGGAGACAAACAGGCGATTCATTCCCGGGTCAGATGCGTTCCCTGGCAGGGGCGGGTGGGAGAGACTGACACTGACACATGGCTGGCCCCGCTGTTGCTGGGGCCGTGCGGGGCATGGCCGTGTCCTGGGCTGCTGTGAGCGCTGCCGTGGGTGGGAAGCTTGCTGGGGACAGGCACGCTGCCTGAGGTTCAACGAGTCCTCAGTGGTGAACTTGGTAGAGTAGGGTTAATGGTCAGGCTTGGTGATCTCAAGGGTCTTTCTCAACCTGAGTGATTCTATGATTCTAAGTCCAAGGGTTCTACATGTGAATTGGGGCAATCCCAAGCACAAATCCATGCTGGGTGGTGAATGGATTGAGGAGAAGGACTTGGTGCTATTGGTGGATGAAAAGCTTAGTGTGAGCTGGCAGTGTATGAGGGCAGCCCAGAAGACCAACCATGTCCTGGGCTGGATCAAAAGAAGTGTCACCAGCAGGTCAGAGGAGGTGATTCTCTCTGCTCTGCTTGTGAGACCTCACCTGGAGTCCTGTGTCCACCTCTGGAGATTCCAATGGAAGAAGGGCATGGAGCTGTTGGAGCAAGTCTAGGGGAGGCTACAAGGATGAACAGAGGGCTGGACCACCTCTGCTATGGGGACAAGCTGAAGGAATCGGGGCTGTTCAGCCCCGAGAAAAGAAGGCTTTGGGAGATCTTATAGCAGCCTTGTAGTACCTGAAGAGGCTTCAGGAAAGCTGAAGAGGCATTGTTTTTGTGAGGGACTCTAGTGATACAGGACAAGGGGGGTGGGTTCAAATGGAAACAGGGCAGATTTAGATGAGATCTGAGGAACAAATTCCTCCCTGTGAGGGTGCGGAGGCACTGGAACAGGTTGCCTGGGGATGTTGTGGCTGCTCTACCACTGGAAATGTTCAAGGCTGGGTTGGATGGGGCTCTGGGCAATCTGGTCTGGTGAGAGGTGTCCCTGCCAGTGGTAAGGGGGTGTTGGAACTAGATGATCTGAAATCCCTTCCTACCCAAACCATTCTGTGATTCTATAGAATTGCTGCTGGCACCCTAGAGTTGCCAAAAGTGAGCGTAACCTCTCCAAGGAAAGAGTGGGGTGCTCTGGATGTGTATGAATCCATCAACCTCGTGTTGCATTAGTGTGTGGCATAAGCTCAGCACCCCTGGGTTGGTTCCTACTGCTGGTGGGTGAAGTGCTGCAGCCAAAGCAATGTTCTGCAGCACATCTTGCAGGCTCCTGTCACAGTGCTGACAACATAACTGCCATACTGGGTCCAACCAAGGTTTCTTCAGCCAAACATGAATGTCTGGGGAAGCCAAGGAGAAATGGGACAAGTGATGTGTCTCCTGGCATGTCCTGCTGGCAGCCAGTGGCGTGGAGGAGGTCTGAGCCAGAGGCTGCTTTCAAAACCTCATGTTTCATCACCCACCTGGGTGAAACCTCCCTTTCCTGAATTCATTTTGGAATCTATTAATAGCTTTGGGCTTCACAACATCCGGTGGCAATGAGCCTTGCAGTTTAATGATGTGCTGTTTGGGGGGGGATTAAAAAAGGCTCCATTCTCACTTGGAGTGTTTAGCATTTATTTAATTTATTTTTTTATTTAAAATGCAGGTCTGAGCTTTGCATTGCCCTGAGCAAAGTGCTCCCTGTGGAGCCCACAGCCTTGGGAAGATCCATGAGGTCTAATTAGGCTTTGTGTCAGTAGCTTGAGCTGTTGAGAGACAGAACCTTAGAATCATTCAAGTTGGAAAAGACCCACGAAGGAGAGAAGGGAGGTGTTTTGGGAACTGGAACTGCCCTTACCTCATGAGCGATGCTTTCCAGTGCTGCTGGAATAAGTATGAAGCAGCAACAGTGTGAAAACCATAATGAACAGGCATCTGTGGTGTGTTTTGGTCCTTTCAAATGCTAAATATTCTTGCTACGTGCAACTTGCCCCAGATGAGGGAAGTTACCAAGAAAGACAATGAACCTGTTTGGGTTTTTTTGCTTGTAGCAAAATATCTATATTATAGCTTATAGGAAACCAGACTTACTGCTGCAGATGATTGTCTAGCTTGTAGGACTTTGGGCTTCGTGGTGGGAAAAGGTGTAGCAGTTTGCAAGTGGCTCAATGCTTTAAGACAAGAAAATCATGGTATTGAACACCTGGCTTGTTTGCTTTAAAATCTGGTATAATCTTTCTTTACTCCTTTGTGTGATCTGCTACATCTGCAGTCATCTTCTGGTCCTCAATCCCACCAAAAGCTATGCATAAGCAAGATGGAGGGATGGTTATGTATAGTTTCCATAAGTGTGATGTATGTCCGTTGTTTTCTATGTCATGGAGAGCTGTCAGACCTGATTCTACATTCAAATGAATCACTCTAACCCATGTGACAGAGCACTGGAAGGGGCTGCCCAGGGAGGTTGTGGAGTCTCCTTCACTGGAAATGTTTAAAACCCACCTGGATGTGTTCCAGTGGGATTTGATCTAGGTGGTCCTGCTGTGGCAGGGGGATTGGACTAGATGATCTTTTGAGGTTCCCTTCCAATCCCTAATGATTCTATGTCAGGAGTGGAGTGTTGTTCATGGGAACAGGGATGGCAAGATTCTCAGCAGTGTCAAAAAGCCCAGCCCCATAAACAGTGTCTTTGCAGTCCTGCAGTCAGCTCCCTCACCAATTCATCTGGTCAACAGGTTAAATAAAACCTTTTTATGTTCTTCTCTGGGCTTATTTCTATCCTATAGAATAATAGAATGGCTTGGGTTGGAAGACACCTCAGAGATCATCTAGTTCCAATCCCCTGCCATTGGTGGGGCCACCTCTCACCAGACCAGATTGCCCAGAGCCCCATCCAACCCAGCCTTGAACATTTCCAGTGGTAGAGCAGCCACAACATCCCCAGGCAACCTGTTCCAGTGCCTCCGCACCCTCACAGGGAGGAATTTGTTCCTCAGATCTCATCTAAATCTGCCCTGTTTCCATTTGAACCCACCCCCCTTGTCCTATATCACTAGAGTCCCTCACAAAAACAATCCCTCTTCAGCTTTCCTGAAGCCTCTTCAGGTACAGCAAGGCTGCTATAAGATCTCCCAGAGCCTTCTCTTCTCAGAGCTGAATGTCTTCTGAATTTGTCTTCTCCAATTTAAGTGCTTCCTTTTGCCAAAACTCATGGCTACGTGTTGTCCAGTGGAACCCATGTCAGAAGTGGGCTGGGGGGGTCCACTGGGGTTCCAGGATCTGTGTCCATTCAGAGCGAGGGGCACCACGGGGGGTAATTCCTGGCACAGGCTGCCAAGGTTGAATTTAATGCCGTCTTAAAGCCCTCGTTGCGACCTGGCTCGTGCATTCCACTGGCACCGCAGTTCACGGACTGCTGTTAAGTTGGGTTGAAAATCCTTCATAAATCTCCCTGATTGCTGTTTCATTCTTGAGAGGATGAAGGGGAGAGGAACTTCCCCTCCTCCACTGCATCCTAGGCTGCATCTAAAGAAGTGTGGCCAGCGCATCAAGTGAGGGGATTCTGCATCTCTACTCTGCCCTGGTGAGACCTCACCTGAAGTCCTACGTCCAGCTCTGGCGCTCCCAACACAAGAAAAACGAGGACCTGTTGGAGCATGTCCACAAAAATGATCAGAAGGCTGGAGCACCTCTCTTATGAAGACAGGCTGAGGCTGTTCAGCCTGAAGAGGAGAAGGTTCATGGGAGGACCTTATAGTGACCTTCCAATACTTGAAGGAAACCTACAGGAAGGCTGGAGAGAGTCTTTTCACAAGAGGATCTAGCAGGCACAGGACAGGGGGAGATGGTTTTAAACTGGAGAGTAGATTTAGACTAGTTTTTAAGTTCTTCAGACAAGGCTGGAGAGACTCTGGAATCGATTGCCCAGAGAGGCTGTGGCTGCCCACTTCCTGGAGGTGTTCAAGGCCAGGTTGGATGAGGTCTTGAGCAACCAAGTCTAGTTGAGAGGCACTGCTGCCCATGGTGGGGAGGTTGAAGTAGGTGATCTCTAAGGTCCCTTCCAACACAAACCGTTCTATGATTCAATTGCTCCTCTATTAGCTGTAATTCATAACCTGTGCAAGTTGTCTGCCTTGCAGAGGTGGGAAATGCAGTAGCAGCTTGAAGTACTTGCTTGTGCTGCTTCTCCTTGCCACAGTGTCAAAGCAGCTGTTCCTCATTGCACCTTGGTCCCATAGGTCCTGTGCAGGAATGCACCATAGCCAGAACATCTCCAACCCTCTGCATCTGAGTGCAGTCACATTGCTGCTCATTTGCTGAATGCTTCAATTGCTGAATTTTTTTTATTGTATTCGCCTAAGGCTCTTTTTTGGTAATTTGTACAGACGTTGAGGGCATGTTACGGCATGAAATTGTGTGAATGCATCTCTATACCCAACAAACCATCCTATCTCTGGTAGACAACCATCTGTGTCTTGCCCCAGACACAGAAAAATCCCTTTTGAACCGGTCTAATAATGCCTGTATGAGGGTGTTGGGGTTCTGCTCTCTTCTCAGTGCAAGACAGCTGGCCTTGGGGGGAGCAGCTGTTACTTCTCTTTGAGCTGGATGCAGGAAGTAACTCTTGGTAGGACCCATAAAACCAGTGGGTATGCATAACAGGATCCTTACGTGTGTACTCCTCCATTCTCTTGCCCAAGATACTCAGGAGATAAGAATCATGGAATCATTAAGGTTGGAAGAGACCTTCAAGATCATGAAGTCCAACCATCAACCCAAGACTACCATGGCCACTCAACTGTGTTTCCTAGTGCCACATCTATGCATTTCATGGACATCTCCAGGAACGGTGGCTCCACCACCTCCTTGGGCAGCCTGTTCCAAGAAAGCCCAGAGGAAACTACACACACCAAAAAAATCTGACCATGCTTCATCAGGAGTCTGATGGAGACTGATACTTCCTCAGATCCTTTGGATTGGGAATTCCCTCATGCTGCTGCATTTCCCCTCTCTGTCCTCCTGTTTCTCACCACTTGGAAGCAGAACCAAGGACTTAAAAGCATTTCCCTCTGGAGCACATGCTTTTTGTTGGAGAATAGGATAGTGCCAGATGGACAGGGCTTTGATTTCTAGTGGAGCATAGGTTGTTCAGCTCTGTCCTGTAAAGCCTGAATGTTCTACATTTTTCTCATACTGGGACATACTGGAAGAAACACTTTTCCTTCCATCGCCTTATTTGACTTCCACAATGCCACAGTACGTTATCCGAGGAGACTGGTAGTAAAATTGTTTAGTAGCAAAGAGGAGAGAGTTTTCTCTGATTCCAAATGATTTGGGAGCACACTAATGCTGCTTGCAGCTCTGGGAAGAGCAGAACCAAGGTTGTGGAAAGCTCTTCAGATGGTTTTCTCCGAAGGATGTTGAGTTAGTGTGAGCACCGTGGTGGAACTTTGACATGTCAACACTTACAAAAACTCCAACAACACAGTGCAGGGTGAGACAGTTGAATGTTCAATGGCCAACTTTTGCTCCAAATACCAGGTCTTCATTGTTCACCGTAGAATTTAGAGTTTTCTTGGTGTTTTGGCTTCTTATACAACAGCAGCTAGCTGTTGTGGGATGGGGATGGGGGAATTGTGTTAAATAGATGTAAAAAACTTCTTCACAGTGTGGAAGAGTGATGGTAGGAGAAAGAGAACCACGGAAGCCTGTTGGATGCAAAAATTGGTAACATCAGCATGATGTCTAGCATAGTTCAGCAGAACTTCTTCCACTGTGGAGTCATTAATATGATGCTGCAATGAAGAAAGTTCTCAGGAACTTTTTTCTCACTTGTAATAGTTTCTCAGAAGTGGTGGAGAGAGAAGAAAAAATGTTGGATGCTGTGATACTGCAGGAAAATCATGCAGAAAGTGAAAATAGAATCCATTTGGTCATTGTACGGAAGTACCAAGGAGCAAAGATAAATCTCCAGACACAGAAGGAAGTGCTGGGACAGGAATGCAATAGTTCAGCAGGCTTGTCATTCCGGGAAGGTGCAGCAGAGGTTCTTCCTTGCAGGAAAGCAGCTCATCTTGGCTCTTGTCTCTGGTGACACTTGCAAAGAACTCTTGAGCATATCAAAACTGAGTGTGTGCTCAGATCTATGCGGGTACTTTCCTTCTGTGTCATTCCCCTCAAACTCCCATCAGGAAACCCCCCAGTTCAACAAGGGAAGATACTAGGACACTGATGGAAGTGTGAGCTGATGGGGCAGTAAAAACACTTGGCTTCTGAGTCCTGAGAAGAGCTGAAAGCAGGACCCATCTTCAATAGCCTCTCTGGAAGGGCAGTGATTCCATGGTGCTACAGATAGAATTTGGCTACACACCTATGAGAATGTTGTGCAGTGGCAGGAGGTGCTTTTAGGATCCTTCCCAAGTCTGAACTCCAGGAGAGCAAAGCAATTAGCAGTGTTTGGCATGAAGTTCATGACCAAGACAATGGAATACCACCACTAGTATGTGCTGCAAACTGGATAGGTCTTGCTCTTCACATCTGCTGGTAATAAACCTGGTTTCTTGGCTTCAAGCTAGTGACAAGTTGAAGCGGAAGGAGAACAGTGTAAATGAGGTTGCAACGTTTCCGCTCAGTTAGGTGGGTCTGGCGTTGAGCAACCAGGTCCTTCCTGACACCTGGACAAGTGCAAACGTGCCACTTAGAGCAGACTAGACCAAAGTGTGAAGCAGAAACAGTCTCCTGAGTTAGCGGACCCATACTGTTCTCAACACCCAGAGTTAATTTCCAGGGAGCTAAAGTTCCCTGGGTTGTATGCAATGAGCTGTTAGGTGTTTCTGCAAAACGCCTTCATCTCACCCTCAGCCCTGTCTAGCCAAAGGAACACAATTGTACGTGCTGCTGTCTGGTGGTTTGATCATAACAGTTGTGGGTTGGGTGTGTGTAAAATCAAACCCACCCCACTTTCCTGAAAATTTTCCTTAGAAGAAACAGCTTGGTCTTTGTGAGGAGCTGAGAAAGCATCCAACTGACACCGTTGCCTTACGGGACCTCACTCAGCCTAGGTTGCATAAAAGGGCTTTATAGGATTATAAAGGTTTCATGCAGCAGCAGCTCCAAAGCAGCATTTCAGGTGGGGGCACTGGCTCCCTGGTTCTGCTTGTTTATTATTGATGCCACGCACTGAGAAAGTGCCACCTCACCCCTGTTCCTGGCACTGGTGGAAGATGTCTGCAGAGCTGAGGCTGCTGTATTGGTCCCCCCTTGCTGACATGGACATGCATCCAGCACCGGGGATGAAAGAACATACGTGTACGTGCCTGTGCACTGCTTTTCTTCATAGATGTCTTCTCCTCCAAGGGAGAGCTTCCTTGCTTCTGTTGGCTAGGTTCTTCTCTGGGTGATTGTGCTCTAGCAGAGGGATTAGGTCTAGATGATATCCAGAGGTCCCTTCCCATGCCTACTGTTCTGTGACAAGCCCTTTTCCTCTAGATTTCCCTAGACTTGTCTCACTCTGGAGATGTTTTCTTAAGTCACTTGTTCTGCTCTAATTCAGACCAGCTTGGAAGCTGCTGAAATTAGTGTGAACAATAAGTCAGACAGCTGTGGACGGGTCTCTGTTCATTGTGAGCATTTCATGGCTTGTTTTTCACCTGTATGGAAACAAGAGGTGCAAGAAGGTAGAATTCAGCCTTCTCTACAGGAAGTTATGCTGGTGTCTTCTTTTGGGTTGTTTCATTGGGAAGGGTTGAAGCAAGTGTCTGCATGTTGGCCCAGCTTTCTCAATTCACTGCAGCCATTACCCACACATCCCAAATATTGGAGCTGTTGAGCTTCTACAAAAGCCTTTTGCAGGGGGGAGGTTTAGATTGGACATCATGAAAAAATTCTTTGTGGAAAGGTTCATCAGGCCAGGAAGGGGGTTGAATCACCATCCCTGGATGTATTTAAAAGTCACGTAGAACTGGAGCTATTTTCTACCTTCTCTCTTTCCCTGGCTCTTTAGTTTGTTTCGACTTAGATTATTTCTGTTGGTGACACGTGCAACTGGGCTGTTTCGTCAGCAAGTTCTGCACAGCTGATCTGTGGGAAACTGAAGTATCTGAAAGCCAAGCACCTGAGGAGGAGACTGGGGAAGGGATTCAAAAGCCCCAGTTGCTCTACAGAAATCTTGGCTGTGGGTTCAGTTTCTGTATCCCCCCTCACTGCGATAGCCATCTGCTCCGTGATACTTGGAGCTTATGTATTCCAGAACATCTAGCTGAACAGTACCTGCTCAGCTGGGAAGGTAAAATGGGGAGGGAGAGCTGCAGAAAACGCTTTTATGCCTCCTTCTGCTTTGCCAGCTGAGGATCGTTCAGGTGCCAACCGCGGAACCTTGAAGAAATGAGCCTTCAGAGCAGAAGTACCCATGAAGGCCAGGAATGAATGTCCTGGAGATTTTGTTACAGGTTTTTAGGGCTGTGAAGTTCAGACTAAGCCAGCTCAAAGCTTTTGCTAAATGAAGTGCCAGGGCTGAGTGATGTCCTGCCTCCTGGAGAGCAGTCGAGTCCAAGTCCACACTCTGTCCCAGTCAAGACAGACCAGAAATGTAAAAGTTAATGTTTGTCAATGCAGCTTGGTGCTTGGCCTTTGGGATTTTTATATCAATTCGGGGAAAAACTATTTTCTTGGGAGACTTACACTGGGTTTTCCATGTTTCCCACAAGTAACTGACTTCTCATGCAGCGTTTGGAGGTTTTTTCCTGGAGTTCCTCATACCTTTGATGATAACTGAAAGAGGAGATTTCCTTGTCTATCTGTTTGTCCTCCTAAAAATACAAACCCAGACACTGTTTTCTCCCTCATTTAGACATCTGGTGTTAAATCACCTTGCCAAATCATCATTAACCACAGAATGTTTTGAGATTAAAAGGACCTTTAAAGCTCATCTAGTCCAACCCCCCTGCAGTGAGTAGGGGCATCTGCAACTAGAGTGGGTTGCTCAGAGCTGCAGGGTTCAACCTGACCTGGTATGGTTCCAGGGATGGGACTTCTTCCACCTCTTGAAGCAACCTGGGCTGGGGTCTTACCATCCTCAGTGTGAAAAATTTTTTCCTTCCATCTAGTCTGAGTCTCCCTCTTTTAGTCTAACCATCACCTAGTGTCCTGTTGCAACAGCCCCTGCTGAAACATCTGTTCCCATCTTTCTCACAGGCCCTTTAAGTACTAAAGCACTGCAATAAGGTCTCCCCAGACCCTTGTCTTCTCCAGGCTGACCAGATTATTGGATCTGTGCTGGTTGTTGCTGCCTGTGATTCAGGTCAGGGTTTTGTGCAAGTTGTGCCAAGCAACTTTCAGAGCCAGAGCATCCTGTCTGCTTGCGCTTGGGGACTGTGCTCCAGGATGAACCCCACAAGTCAGAGATTAATCCCCATTAACAAAAGAAACTACAAATCCCTGCTGCTGCAGGACAGGTTGGGTTTCAAAGGGTTTCCAGGACCCTTCTGTATGCAGCTGGGGTTGGAGAGTGTGCTGCGTCCTGCACCGAAGGAGACATCTGAGCTCGTGACCCATCCCGATGCTGTCCTGTGCGGGACTGCGATGTTCTAGCATGTTTCCAGTTCTGGCTTTAAGTGATTCTTCCTTTTTGGCTGGGGAAACCTGCCTTCAGCTCCTTCAAAACCCTGCATAGTGATTCCCATTGATTGGTGGACTGGCATCTGGCCGGAAAGGGGCAGAGCCAGGAGAGTGGGGTGCGGGCAGCCTGGCCAACAAACCACTCTTGAGCCCAGCAGATGTTCCCGCAGCCTCTCTGCTCCCTGGGGCTGATGCCAGCCTGGTCCTTTTCCAGCAGCTCGTCACTTGACACTGGGAATGGTACGCTGGCTTCTTTTGTGGCACATTGTACGAGTCAAGGACCTCGTGTTGCAGAAGGCAGGGGAGAAGGCAACAGGATGCCTTCAGGTCTTGGTTTTTTTTTTTTTACAATTTGAGGTTATTTTGCCTGGTAAAACCTTTTGGCAGCGTCGCCTGGAAAGTGTATTCTGCTCTCAAGCCTCAGGTTGTGCCTCACTAGTTTTGTGTCAGGATGTCTTCTGAGGGCAAGGTGGTATGTGCTTTCTTGGTGTGCCTCCTGGGATTTGGTTGGACAAACCATCTTCTATCCTTTCCCAAGCAGGTTCTGGCACTGCTTGGTGTTTTAAAATGATTTGTTTGGTTTTGTGCAGGAGGGCAATTGTGGTACTGTTGGATTTTGTTCTGGTTGCCCGAGTTCATGCAGTTAGGTACCTTCCGTTGTTTCCCCCCAGTTTGTTTTCAACTGTGGTGGATGTTGCCAAGGTCTTACATCCAGACAAGCTCTGTGAGAGCCAGTGAAGATAATAAATCCAGAGATTACTGTTCTCGCTCTTGCTCTGCCACATTGCAGAGACCCTCACTGTGAAACCACTCATAGAATAGAATCATAGAATCATCAGGGTTGGAAAAGACCTTCAAGATCATCAAGTCCAGCCATCTGCCCTACATCCCCTTACCAGTTATCTTCTGGGACACCATGTCTACCCATTTTTTTAACCCCTCCAGAGATGGTGCCTCCACCCCCCTCTGGACAGTCTGTTCCAAGGCCTCATCACTCTTTCTGTAAAATTTTTCCTAAGACCCTATCTGAACGTCTCTTGGTGCAATTTGACCCCCACTTCCTCTTGTCCTATTGCTAGTCACAAAGGAGAAGAGGCCAGCCCCTGCCTCACTGCAACCTCCCTTCAGGTAGTTATAGAGAGCAATGAGGTCTCCCCTCAGTTTCCTCTTCTCCAGGCTGAACAGCTCCAGCTCCCTCACCTTTTCCTCATCAGACTTGTTCTGCAGACCCCTAATCAGCCCAGTTGCCCTTCTCTGCACCCTCTCTAGCACCTCAGTGTTCTTGTCCAGGCATCAGCCAGTGAGATCCTAATTCCACTACAGCCCCCATTTCTGTCACGAGCTGCATTTCTCTCTTCTCACTGCTTTTCCCCTCTGTTCCTCTGCAGACTGACTGGGAACGAACCCCTGACCATCCTCCCTCTGACCTCAGAAATGGAGGAAGCTGCGATCAAAGCCCACTACAAAGTCTGTGACCGCCTGAAGCTGGAGAAGAAGCAGCGCAGGATGTGCCGGCGGGACCCCGGTGTTGCAGAGACCCTGATGGAAGCCATCAGCATGAGTGCACTGGAATGCCAGTACCAGTTCCGCTTCGAGCGCTGGAACTGCACCCTTGAGGGTCGCTACCGGGCCAGCTTGCTAAAAAGAGGTGAGCAGTGGAGGGGTCTTGGCTGGGGGTTCTGACACTTCCTGCACCCATGGGCTTCCCTAGTGTTTTGCAGATTGGTCATCCTGGTGCTTCCTTTGCCTCGGTGGTGGGTTGCCACCTCCCCAGAGTTCCAAAAAGAGCTTGTAGAAGGTAAATGCAGACTCAGCTCATCTCTGAAAGTGCAGAGTAGGCAAAAGATGTGTGATGTGGTGGTGATTTGTGTGTTTTTATTATTGAAGTGCAACCCTATTTGCTTCCCATCGCTGGCCATGGCTCCTCTCCTTGGAGGCTGGAGATGTCTGCTGCCAATAGTTCCAGTTGCTCCTCACTTCTGCTGGAAGTTGAGCTGTTACTGGAGAGGAAGATGTTGATGTTCCCAAAGCTGTCTATATTTTCTTAATTTTTTTTTCCTATTTACTCTGTCAGCCTTTCAGGAAAAGGAAGTGGTGGAGTCACCACCCCTGGAGGTGTTCAAACGGCAAGTAGATGAGACACTTTGGGACACGGTCATGAAAATGTTGGGTTGAAGGTTGGACTTGATGATCTTAGAGGTCCTTTCCAACCTGAATGATTCTGTGACTCTATGAAAGAAGCTGAGAAAAAGTCTTGTTAAGGGAAATGGACTGTTCTGTGCTGTCCTGCTCTGTTAGTGGAGGCAAGGAAAGCCCTATTATTGTGGAGAGGAAAATGTGCAAATGTTTGTGTGTCCTCTTACTTCCCCATCCGTTGAAAACAGGTCCTTGGATGTGGATGGTAGGCAAGTCTTACACCTCTTCCTAGCAGCTTGGGTGGAGATAGCCAGAAGCTTATTGAGAGATTATTGGAGGAGTAGATGTGTTTTCATCTCTTTCCTTTGTTTTATCTCATAATCATAGAATTGTTCAGGTTAGAAAAGACCTTTAAGATCATTGAATCCAACCATTAACTCAACTATCCCAAGGCCACCCTAAACCATGTCCCTAAGCTTCAGATCTCCATGACTTCTAAAAATGTCTAGGCGTGGCAATTCAACCCCCTCCCTGGGCAGGCAGTTCCAGGGTCTGATGACTCTTCCCATGAAGAAGTTTAACCTAAATTTCTCCTGGTGCAACTGGAGGCCATTTCCTCTTGTCCTACCACTTGTCATTTGCAAAAAGACACTAACCCCCACCTCTCTACAACCTCCTTTCAGGTACCTGTAGACAACAATAAGGTGTCCTGCATCATCCCATTAAAATCCCTGTTCTTATTTCTTGAGTGCAGCTAACAGTGCCTCAGGACCATTTCACAAATAGCTTGTGCAGGTCTCGAGGGCTTTGGTGACTTAGGGGAAGTCCCACCCTCAGTGATGGAGCTAGACCTAGAAGCCCAGGTCATGTTGTGCTCAAAGAGAAGAGCAGAGCTTTGCGAAGCTCCCACCCTAATTAGTGAGGAGGAGTAATTCAGAAGCACTAGGGCTTTACTAATGCACTGTCACCAACTGCAGTGGAGACAAGGAAAGTCCTTATGAAACCCAAGAGGTCCAGTCAGAGCTGCAAGGCGTTTAAAAATATCCCCGCATGCCAGAGGAGTCCCTGGATTAGTGGTGCCTTGGGGAAGGCCAAGCACTTTCTCATGCTGACACCTGGAGGCCACAGCTTGTTCCTTCAGATGTGCCTACCCCAGCAAGGGGTATTTTCAAACAGCCTCAAGTTGAGCTGCCTTAAAGCACCTTAAAGAACCCCCTGTCTGCCCACCCCTTGTCAGGACCTTGAGTAATAAGTGGCACCTCTGGGGGTTGCAGGACTCTGCCTGCTGTCTCATTCTTCTGTGTTTTATGGCCCTGCACCATCTCCACCCTCCACCGATGCTGTAAATCCTTCAGGTGCTGCTCCTGTGGTGCAACACACTGTCCCATAAATCTTCCTCCTTCTTTCTGGGAGCTGCTGGTTCCTGGCTCAGTGTTACAGTGAGTGATACCCCTGGGTATAAGGGCACATGCATCACCTACCATGACACATCAGTGTGGGCTTGTTTCATTGAATCATCAAATTGGAAAAGACCTTCAAGATCATCAGCTCCAACCATCTGCCCTACAAGCCCTAACCACCAAACCATCTCCTGAAATACCATGTCTACCTGTTTTTTGAACACCTCCCAGGGCAGCCTGTTCCAAGGTCTCACCTCTCTTTGTGAGAAGTTGTTTTCCAGAATATCCAGTCTGAACCTCCCCTGGTGCAACCTGACCCCATTTCCTCTTGTCCTATCACTGGTCACTAGGGAGAAGAGGCCAACACCCCCTCACTACAACCTCCCTTCAGGTAGTTGTAGAGAGCAATGAGGTCTCCCCTCAGCCTCCTCCTCTCTAGGATGAACAGCCCCAGGTCCTTCAGCCTCTCCTCAGAAGACATGTTCTTCAGACCCCTAATCAGCCATGTTTCTCTGCAACCCTTTCTAGCACCTCTCCTCCAAGACCACTGTGGCTTTGTAAGGAGAAAGGAAATAAAAATCCAGCAAACCCCTCCATGTTTCATTTCAGAAAAGCTTCTCCACTCAGTTGCTGGTTTGCAACTCAGGCTGATGCAGCCCGTTTCTTAAAATAACAGGGGGATTGTTTAAGGGACTCGTTATCCTCCTTGGATCCTCACGAACCGTTTTGGAAATGGCTTGAAACTGGATAGCTGCGGCCGGCAGGCTGTCGATGCTCCACCGGGGGTTAGAATGCCGGCATTGATTTAAAGCTCATTATCTTGTTACAGAATATCTTGATGCAATCAAATAGTGTGTGGCGGAGATGGCTTAAACTCTGGCCAGAGCCAAATGTCACATGGACTTACTTGGAAGCCGCCTGAGCTGCTTTGTGGGCGAGATGATACCTGTGCTGATGAGCACTGGGATTTTGTGAAGCTTTTGGTGATGGAGAACAGAAGGAGTTGGAGATGAAGCTGATGGGGATGTTGATGGAGGAGGAAAACCTGGCAAGTGAACTGTTCCTCCTGGTTTTCTCTCAAGACTGTATGTGTGGTGGTTGCACCATGATGGCTTGATGGGACTCTGAGCAATCTGTTGTAGTTAGAGATGTCCCTGCTTGTTGTAGGGGAGTTGGACTAGATGACCTTTGGAGATCCCTTCCAACCCAACACATTGTGTGGTTCTGTGGTACTGCTGAGGTTTCTCAACCATTCTGAGTTAGGGGCTGCAAACCAGGAGGCATTCAAGCAGGTTCTAGATCTGGGCTGTCAGGTGCACCAGGCTGTTTGCTGGTAATTGTGGAGTCTCAGATTCTTAGAGGAGAGTCTATGTGCCTTATTCCATCAAGGACTTTGTTAGCACACCAGTACCTCTATGTCTTGTAGCACGAGTACTAGTGGTGTCAAGAGGCTTGGGAGCATCTGTCTCTAATAGTGGCATACCTCTGACAGGCATGTGGGCAGTTGAAACTGGATTGGAACCTAGAAAAAGCTTAACTAGTCTACAAAAGCTGCTTGGAAAGCATTTTCTACCCAGAGAAGTTGTGGTCTGCATACCCGTGGGTTCTTGTCTGAATTAAGGAAAGAATCCTCCCAGTGCTCCCAATGAGAGGGTTTGCAATGCTGGAGTTGTTTCTGGGGTGGACATGGGGAAAACCTCCCAGTTTGGTTTCTCAACCATGACCACTTCTTATGGTGCCCTCAGTGAGTTTGGAGTTGGGCCCTTTTTTTTTTATTTAAACCAGGACATTCCTGCTCTTCTTTTCCAGGTGAGCAGTAGAATGGTTGAACAATTCTGGTTTGAATCAAATCAGCTCTCTTGGGAAGGCTAAACCTCAGTCTCCTGGACTGTATTTGCCACCAGTCTTCTGCTGAAGTTCAGCATCGTGCACCTGGTAGTGCTTTGGGAAGGTTGACTGGGGGTTGGGCCAGAGTAGTGCCCTGTGAGCTTGCTTGGACTACCACGAACGTCTCAAGGAACAGTTCCAAAAATGACCTGGCAGTGTCTCTGCCTGTCCTTGCTTGACACACCAGCTTGCAGATATATCCACTACTGTCACCATCCACTTGTGTTATTTTGGAGTGGGGGATTTCTTGAGTTGCTTCCAAAGCTGTTCTGGAATTGCATCTCAAATATGCAGTCATTTATGGCTTCCATAGCCAGAGAATGAGGAGCTATAAATATTGCCAGGTTTGCTTTATAATTCTGACTTTTTCCCACTTTGACTGAAAACATGGGTCTCCCTGGGCCTCAGTTTACCTGTTGGGGGCGAGCAGATGCTCTTGCATCCCCACAAGAGACCCTGGAGGTGTACAGAAGGGCTGCGTGTGGAAGGTTTGAGGTGCAAACTGCTTTTTGAGATGCTTGAGTGAGGTGCTACGCTGAGTGACAGACTGGCTACCACGTGCTTCTGAGCCTCAGGTGCCTTCTGCTAACGATTTTATTGGACTGCAGGAGGGTCCAGTGATTTATTCTTTTCAGAGGGAGAGGGAAGAATAAAGAGGGCTTATGCTTTCTACCCCAGCCATCACTCTGGAAGTCTATGCTGGGTTTCTCCTGTTTGGTGTCCTCTTGGTAGCAGTGTGCTGTACCATGGTGATGGTACCTCCATGGCCTTTCCAACTCTTGCTCACATCTTTGTTTTCAGGAGGAGACTATCTACAGAGTAACAGCCACAGAGCTGGACAGATTTCATTTGTGTTCTTGAGTCCTGGCTCATGCCACCTCTATCCATCTTTCCTTGCCCTCTACCCCTCTACTGTGTCCTCTCTACCAACAGTGATGTGTGTAGAGCTCAACATGCTGGAGCCTAGGAGATTCCATGTAAACACAAGGAAGATCTTTTTCACAGTGAGGGTACCAGAACCCTGGCACAGGCTGCCCAGAGAGGTTGTGGAGTCTTCTTCTCCGGAGACATTCTAAACCCGCCTGTACCTGTTCCTGTGTGACTTACTCTACGTGACCCTGCTCTGACAGGGAGGTTGGGCTAGATGATCTCTAGAGGTCCCTTCCAACCCTTAATATTCTGTGAGTTGGTGACATCACTCAAGCTCTTCTGACAATGGGTTTTGCCTCAATTTCCTGAGTTATTTCCCTCTTAACTCTTTTTCCAGCTGTGATTAAAGCCGCCACCTCCTCTCTCCTGCAGGTTTTAAGGAGACAGCCTTCTTGTATGCCATCTCTTCCGCGGGGCTGACGCATGCCATGGCCAAGGCATGCAGTGCGGGACGGATGGAGCGTTGCACCTGCGACGAGGCCCCTGACCTGGAGAACCGTGAGGCTTGGCAGTGGGGTGGCTGTGGTGACAACCTGAAATATAGCAACAAGTTTGTCAAGGAGTTCCTGGGGAGGAAGCCCAATAAGGACCTGCGAGCCAGAGTGGACTTCCACAATAACCTTGTGGGCATGAAGGTGAGTTGGAAATTGCTTGGGGTGGGGATTCGTGCTATTGTGGGGCAATGAGGGGCTGCACTTGGATGTGGAAATGCATGTTGGATGCAAAATGCATGGAGAAGAGCAGGCTCTGAGATGACCTTATAGCAGCTTTCCAATATCTGAAGGGGCCTACAAGGAAGCTAGAGTAGGGCTTTTTACATGGATGCATAATGAGATGACAATGGGAAAGGGTTACAGGCTTGAAGAGAGGAGATTGATGCTGGACGTTAGGAAAAATTCTTTCCTGTGAGGGTGCTGAGATGCTGGAACAGGTTGCCCAAGGAAGTTATGGCTGCTCCATCTCTGGAAGTGTTCAAGGCCAGGTTGGATGGGGTCCTGAGTAACCTGATCTTGTGAAGGTGTCCCTGCCTATGCAGGGAGGTTCGAACTAGATGATCTTTAAGGTCCGTTCCAACTCTGGCCATTCTATGATTCCATGGAATCCTTGTGCTGGAGGGTTCAAGTCTCAGTTATGGGACCATGTCTTGGTTTTGTCATTGTGCTTTGAGAGTTATGCAAAACTGTTGGAGGGAGACCAGCAGAAAAGGAATAGGGCTGTCCAGATCTAGAAAACATGAGATTGGGACAAAGAGTGATGGTTTACCACCAAGAGGAGACGATCTGTGGCGGTTTAACCCTAGCTGTCAACTAAGCACCATAGGGGTGCTCGTTCCCTCCTCCCTAAACCCCCACTGGTGAGATGGGGAAGAGAATCAGCCAAAGCAAGTAAAACTTGGGAGCTGAGGTAAGAACAGTTTAGTAATTGAAGTAAAATAATAATGAAAAGATGGCCAAGATAAATACACCCCAAGAAAAGAGAAGTGATGTGCAATGTTCACCACCCACTGACTGATGACCCCCAGTTAACTCTCAGCTCAATTTATTTGCTCTGCATGGTGTCCTATGGTGGGGATGGGTTCTTCAGGCTTATGTGGGCCAGGCCAAGGAGGAAGGGATTTATGCTGTCACAATACAGGTTGAGGGATGCTTTTCTTGCGGCAGTTCAGTAGGTCACGGACACCCTAGCATCTCCATAGCCAGGTTTCTTTAAAACTGGCTGGACAGACACTTGGCAGGGAAGTAGAGTGGAGATATTACTCTGACCTCACTATTAAAAGTCCCTTCAGCCTTGCTTTCTGGCAGAAGCCTCCTGTGTTGCCTGGAGCTGCTGGGTTTGCAGCTGGCAGTGCTTGGGTGTATAGTCCATTTTTTTTTCCCCATCTTTATCTTCTCTACTGAAGGACTTTCTCCTCTTGACATTGTGTTCTTGCCATGAAGCTTTATCCTCCTGCCTGTGGGGCTGATGATAAGGATGAAGTGCCTGCAATTGTTTGGTCATCCCAGCGAGAGAGGGAAAAGGAAGGGGCTTTCCATAGTCTCCCATAATCTGCTTGGCTGTACCTAGCCTAGAGTTGCTCAAACATGAAAATCCCTCAGATTGGCCAGCACAGGTGCCTAGGATCAGTGTTTCATTGCACCAACCTCAAAGTGGGACATACTATAAGGCTAGAAATAGCCTTTGAGCTTTGTTATTGTCCGTGTGATTGGATGGAAGGTTGGGGCTGGGATGGGGGAACCTGGGTCTCCAGTTTCCCAGGCAAATGCAGCCCAGCCAGTTGTGCATTCTAGGAATCGCCACCCCAGCTCAGTTGTTCCTGTGCGTATGCATAAAATGTCATTCCTCGCGACAGAGTTGGGGCATCAGAGAATGTCACCAGTCAGTGCTGGCCAGCAAAACGTCTCCCACTCTCCCCACCACCAGATGCTCCTAGACAGCGCTGAGATCAGAATTAGAAATATCCTGGATTTAGCTGGTGTCTGGCTTTGGCTGACGGCTTTTCCGCCGCTGGATTAAAAGGCTCAATGCCTCTGAACTCCTGTTGCAGCTCTTTGGTGTGTGAAACAGGCTTTGCACGGTGATGAAACTTGTTTTAATCCTCCTGGTTGGTTGTTCCTGAGGGCTTGTCCCAACCCTTTGGAGTTGGCTGTATAGCAGATGGGGCTGAAAATGGAGAGGGTGGTCCATGGAGGCTGTGATTTCATGCTAAAGTTTGCTGTGAGATCTCCCAGCTCTCCTCCCTTTCCAGAGTCATACAATACGGTCTTGTCAAATCATACGAGGCTGCGGCTTTAGGAATCATTCAGATGTACTTGTAACTCCATAGATACCTCCTAACAGATACTAAAAAAGCTCCACCAAGAGATTTGACCTAACTCCTGGTGCTCTTCAAACCAGTAGCTGGACATAGGACACCCATATGGCTGGGACCAAACTTACGTGTCCTTATTTGTCACCTCTGCTCTACACTGTCTTTTGACTTTGAGCTAAACCATCTCTAAGGATGAGCTGGAGCAAATGAATGTCCCCTTTCTTCCTCTTTCTGTCCTGATCCCACTATTCATTTGTTCTCAGGGGAAGAAGAGATCTCGGGTACTCTTCTGCATCCTCTGCTACCACTTTTCTTGGCACAGTCAGGCTTTGGTCATTGACGGTGGTTTCTAAGCACTATATGTAGTGTAATATCTACAGCTAAACAGCTGAGTAACAGTTGTGACGGTTGTCCAGACACCGAGAGCCCTCGTGGCAATCCAAGTCAAAGACCTTTGCTACAGGTCAGAGATCCGGTGTTCCTATTTTTGTCCACCCGCGCCGTGTCTGTTGAGTTGGTATTGCTGTCTGACAGCTTTGATTGCCTCTTTGCAGCAGCAGTTGAAATGATTTCTCTGTTTATCCTCTTAGAATAGTTGTACCATAGTCTGGTTGAAAGGCAAGACAAGCAGCCACTAGGTTCACACCACCACCACGAAGTTAGGCAGAGAACTAGCACGTTGTTCTCTGCATGTTGTGAAGGAAGCTTTTAGAAGGATGGTGGCTCAAGATCAGGGGAATGTCTGTCTGCTTAGCTGGGCTATGTGGGCCTAAACCACTGGAAGAAAATGGCATTAAGATGATGATCACAAAGTAATTAAGGTTGGAAAGAACCTCTAAGATCAAGTTCAACCTCCAACCCAACACCTCAGACATGATGAGAGATGTTTAAGTCAGATATGAGGACCCAGGCTGACATTGTAATCACAAGGGTAAAACTTGCAGCACTTGCTTCAGATTTCAAAATATTGAAATTGATCTGAAGTCTGAGCATTGACCCTCTTGGTGTGGCTGATAGATTATCTCTGGCGTTGCTTACACTTGGATTCAATATCGTTCCTTCCTCTTGGTCCCATTGCAAGGGCAGTGTTGGTGGAGAGTAGCTGAGCATGTGGTACGAGGTTCCCTTCGAAATTTATTGATGTTTTCCTTGATGAAGATAGTGGATTAAATATGGAATTCAACATCTATTCTCTATTCATCTTTCCCTGAAGAAAAGGTGGCCAACAGCTAACTCTTGCCAGTTAGACTTCCAACCATTGAGTGGCAGGAGATGCTGTGACAGTCCGAAATCACTTTGTGCTAACCTAGATTGGTTATTTGAGCAAAACCTCTTGGGTTTGTTGTAATGTGAATCAAAGGCAGTATGAAAGGAGTGCAGATAGCCTTGATTTGTGCCAGTTTGGAAGTGAGTGATCTTTAGCTGGAGCTCGCATTATAAAACTAAGATGCTCTTATTATGGCCTCTAGGGTGTTAAATGTCCCTTTGAATTGGAAAAGGATGATTATGGTCATTTCCAGCAGGAGATGGGATGCAAGCTGGATACCTTTCCCAAGGTTATGCACCAAGCTGATGGTGGAACTTGGTGGTCTCTCAATGCTTCTTAACAAGATATATAATCCTTCCCATCTAATAAGTCTTAATCATGGAAAAACATATAAATAGTCCCTTGAGACTCAGAGAAAAAAACCAGACATGAGCTTAGCTGATTTGGCAACCAACCCAATACCCTTCTCATAAACACGGTGGTTTCTCCGTGCTGTCAAACTAGCAAACAATCAGCATATTTCTGCAAGGGTGACTTTATCCCATCCACTCAAGTTTTAGTGTCTCTTGGTGGATGTTCTCATTTAATTATGACTTTATTTCAGTGGTTTTGGTTTTATTTTCATTTTACAACCTTGATGGGCTGCATGTAATTTTGTTGCCACCGATGAAATAATCACTGAACATGTTGTGCCCATGATGGCTCACAAAGTTAAATGATATGACCTCAATCGCTAATGAAAGGGCGAGCTTGTCTAGCGTGAGGATGAGGTAATTAGACCAGGACTTCTCCAGCCTTCACTTTATTGAAAAGTAGGAGCTCTGAATAGACCACTTATTAAAAAAGCAATTTCCCTTCCTTTGCACAATTTACTCTCACTCATTCAGCTATTCTTTCAGAGGAGTCTTGGGTGGAGAGGGTGTGTGATGGGGGGAGATGTGTCAAGGGGTTGGGGGGTGGCGGCGGTGAGAGAAGTCAACTGTACTAAAGCTCCATTGCAAGCAATAGAGTTTCTTGGCTATATTAAATGAAGCACAGGCAGCTCTCTTCTCTATATCCTCCCCTCCTCCTTTTCCCCCCTTGTACACACAAGTGCAGCCCTCTTTTGTAACCCATTAATGAAAAGTCGGAATATTAGAGCACTCAATTAGTTCCACTGGGCTTGAGTAAGTGATGTTTTAATTAAATTTGCCCAGTTTCTCAGCAAAGTATCATTAAACATGACTTTCCAACTCCCTCTCTGGAGCGTTGCTAAGTTTCTTAATCCCAGGAGTGCTGACCTCTTCCAGAGGTATGTCTGGTCAAGCATGTCTTACAGATCCAAGGGGCACTATTAAAGGGGGCTGCTGTTACCCAAGGAAAAAACTGAAAAATTGTCATGTTCTCGTTCCCTTTTCTCTTTGTCCTTCCAAAAAGGACACAAGCAAGCCTTCGCCTTCAGGATCCCCAGTTAAGGGATATAACCACAGACTCTGAGAGCCAAGAATGTTTAGGGCAAAAATATGGGAGGGTAGAAATGGACAATGAGAAATGGGCAAGAAGGTCTCTCTTTAACCAATGTCCCTCTTTGAAACTGATTTCAATCACAGAGTCATAGAATGAGAGGGGTTGGAAAGGACCTCTCGAGATCATCAAGTCCAACCCCCTCGGCCAAAGTAGGATCATGTAGGACAGGTCACACAGAGCTGCGTCCAGGCAGGTTTTGAGTCTCTAGAGAAAGAGACTCCACAACCTCTCTGGGTGAGGCTTCCTTCATGGTTTTCACACAATATCAACCCCTATGTTCTGCTCTGTGCAGCCTATACATTTCCTGAAGGATCCTTGTTGGGTGTAAGGTACAGACCCATCCTTAAACACGTCCTCTTTGAAACCCTGTGGAATGCTCTGGAGAAAGTATTGGGAGGTTGATGAACTTTTCCTTGCTGTTGATTTGCTTGTTTTGGAAGTCCATGCAAGAAATGGCTTTTCCCTTTAGGCCATGCTGTCAGGGATCTATCTCAAGGGCTGAGCGTGCCTCTTGCACTGGAGATGGACTCTCCATATCAGGTAGATGTTTGCCCAGCTATCATCTGTCTGAGGAACTTCACGAGCTATCACATAACACGTTATCAGAGCATACCACCCTCTTCATTTCTCTATCTCCGTTTTACTGAGGGGAAATTGAGACCCAGAAAGATTAAGTGACTTATTAAAGGTCACACACAGGCGTAGCAAAGCAGAGACTTGCACCCCGGTCTCCTGTTGCAGAAGACAGTGTTTACAAGTACTGCACATCCCATCTCATACAGTTCCTACTAGCAAACAAACTCTGGAGTCTGTCTAACAGGAGAGCTCAAACGCTAATCCCTCTGTTTTTCTGCACCCTCCAAAAGTGTAATAATTGCTGGCTTTTGAGGAGACAAACCCATGTGACCTCACTAATACAGCTGATGCATGGGGAAAAAAGACCCCAGAAGAGGCATAATGCGTCTTTTTCTAGCATCACACTCGGTACAAATTAACCCTAGCAGATAGCAGCCTCTCTGAGACTGGTTCTGTACAGATCGGCTTGCAGGGCCACCACTAGTATTAATTGTGTCAGGTTATGACAGGTAGGAATGCGCAAGCATGCTCTCTGGATTTTCCCTTCCTTATTTCAGGCTGAGATTGGCTCAGCCAAAGTCTTTCTAAGGCCTGGAAATCAACACGGTGGAAAAAATTGCTTGCTGTGCCCCATCAGTAATTGCAGTTAGTTGTTTATGTGGAGATTTCCTAGCATGTGAAGCACGCCAGGAATACTGAAGAGGGAAAAAATACTTCTAGAGTTCTCAAGTTAAAGTAGGGTTATGTTCTCCTGCCGTTAAGTTGCTTGTATTTTAATACATATTTCACTAAAACACGAGTGCTCACATTTTTAAAGGAGAAAAAGTAGTGGAAAGGTTTTACCTTTCAGTTTTTCTTTCACTTTTCACTTTTTCAGTTTTACTGAAAAAAAACCTCTAAGAACCTGATCAAAAGAAGTTTTGGTTTTCTTTTTAACAAAATAGAAGGAGAAAGTGAAGAAGCAAGAAAAGAAACCTCCGAAGAATTGGTGTAACTTGCATGATTCAACCGATGGGGATGACCAGTGCTAAGAGCCAAGTCTGGTCTTCCAGTTGTTTGGGCGATGTGAAGAAACGGGGACTGTGGCTGCTGTCCAAACACACATTAACACTTGAGACAATAAGGTCTTTTTCTTAAAGGTCTTCTCCAACCTGAACAATTCTATGGCTCTATAGTAACTAAGACTTTTTAAATTGAAGGGGAGATAAGTATGTAGAGGATGTAAGAGATTTGATGTGTTAAGAAGCATCCCAAAGCCCTGTCTGAAGTAAGTCAAGATGAGGGCAGGCTATTTTTTTTCTCCTGGATGAGCAGACTCTTAAGCAGGTTCATCTGCTCCCTCCTCTCCCCCAAACCATAGCGAATGGTTTGAAGACTTGGAGCCGCAGACCAGCCATGACGACAGCGGAGCTATAACTGAGGAATTCCCACGGCTGCATGGCCGCTTCGGACTGTTGCTGCCCAGACAAGAGTTGTCTGAAAAAAAACCCCACCGCCAGAGCCCCGTGACCCAGCTGGGAATGAATGGGAATCTGTCCTCGGCGTTTCAGCTAAAACACTGAGAAATTGTGTGTTGCAGCATGTCTGAGACTGATCATTACGGGGGCACTTAGTCTGAGCTTCGTAGCAAACCATTGTTGTGAGGAAGGATTACATGTTGCATAGCAATGCTCTGCTGTGATCCCTTTTCCCTGTGGCTCTTGTAAAGCCATTCGGGCAGGAGGTCCTGCAGTGATATCTGATTTCCTAGTAGCAGCAAGCCCCAAGAAAAAAAGGTTCAGTCTTGCTCTGTCGTGATGGTTTTCTTCCCCGTGCTTTTGTCAGCCATTGATATTCTCGTGACAAGATCGATGGGTGTTTGTGTTCTTAAACTAATTTGCTCAAGGAGTTTTATTTTCCTTCCAAGCTGTTGTCTTCATACAGGGGGATTGGAACTAGATGATCTCTGAGGTCCCTTCCAAACTAAACCATTCTATGGCTTACCAAGATTAATTGTATGATTTACCGTGATAATGATAAAATGATTATTGATTAAGTGATGATGCAACGTGCGTTCAAGAGAGGTTCAAGTCTCTGTAGGGTGGAGGCAGATCAGGCTCTGAGGTGAGAGATGTCGAGATGTCCCTTGAAAAATAAACAGGAGCTACCTATGGCTCTTGAAATTACAAGGTCTTATTCTGCCTTGTGTAGCCTAGAGTTATTTTGGAATAAAAGCAGAGTTATTCTATCCTGGAAATTCTTCCAGGTCTGAAAACATCTTGTACAATATGCTCATTTGTCTCAGGGCCCAGCCAGGACAGGTTTTTCCAACACTATTCCAAGCAACCTGCTGACTTGGGTAAGTTTTGCTCTGCGTCCTGGAGGAATGAGACAGATTTAAGTGTCTCTGACAGGAGCCTGCAACAAGAGGAAGAAGGTTTCTTGTGGAAGCTGGGGAACAAGATGGGGAAACAGAAGGATTTGCCAAGACTCGTTTTGGCTTGTGGGTGGTTAGGGACCTATAGGCAGCAGTTCTACATTTACACATGGCCTTGAGTAGCTGCATCGTGACTGACAGCGGCAGGGGAGGCTGGCTGGGGAAGAAACTTTTTGAGGATTTTCACTATAGCTGCCTCATAACATTCTTGAGCCTTTCTTGGTCCTTCAGTGAGAAGGTTTATGGGGCGGTTGAGATGCACCACACTTGCACAGTGGCCATATGACTATCCATGTGAACTGGTGCATTCATGAGGTTGGGAACAATGGAAACCTTTTTATGCTTGTGTCAACCAGTACGTGATATTTAAGCTGTCTTGGCCATTACTCACCAAAGAGCTAGAAGTGGGTCGGGAAAAGAACCAGGCTGGGATCTCTTAAGGGCTTTGTTCATCACTGTTTAAGTCTGGACAAAGAGAATATAATTCATCTACCTAAATATATGCTTTACTGCATTTTGAGAGATGTTTAGGCTCTTGGAGGGGCAGCTGGTGGAGCAGAACGATGTTTTACACTTCCACAAATGATTCTAGATGCTGATATTTAGACACCTGAACTGATTCGAGAAGGGGGGGATTCTGCTCATGGGTTAAGATATCTAAAATGAGCTGCTGGGTCCCTAAGCTCCTTAGTGAGCTTAGTTAGAGGTGTGGTCAGCACAGTTGGTGGAGCCTGCAGAGCTGGTCAGTGGTGTGTGTATATGTGTCTGCTTTGCTGCAGGATCCTCTGCCAGCTTTGACTTCCCTGAGTCAGATGGGAGTTTGGAAGTGTTTCTCAAATATAGGCAGTTAAACCTAGTGAGGTCAAGCCTGGCTGGATGGTGTGATTCAAGTGCATAAACCTACATGCCCATTCTTGACTGAAGGTCCGCTGCCATCAGCTAGCTGCCAATCCATCGAGCTCTGGATTTCCAGTGCCATGTTGGGTCACATCTCTCGTTGATGCTTTTGTTATATTATGCACCTGCAATGTCAGCTCTCCCACTGAGCTCTGGTGAGATGGCTCCTGAAAAGAAGAGTCCTGTGTTCAGCTTCCCTTTCTGCATTTCACGACCACATCTTATTCCACCAGCTCTAAATCCAGCCAAGCCCTTGTACAGGAGTGGATCTACCAGCTGAGCCAGCTCCTGTTGGCTTCTTGCTTTCCCATCTCTTTTATCACGATGGTCATCTCCTTTTCCAGGTGGAGCAGATGCAGATGGGTTGGAGGAGTTGAAAGAGTTTAGAAAAGCCCAAACTGATGAATGACTGCAGTGTGCAGCCCTTCTGCAAGTATCTCAGCAATTTTGCCTCCTTTGCTGATGGTCTGGGCGTGAAATCAAGGTCTAGGAGCTTCATTTCACATGAGCTCAGCTCTCTCGCTTTGGGACAACCGGTGAAATGCTTTTTTTTTGGTGTTGAAATGCGTTCTGTACGCTCATGTCTAACGTTGTGGGATTTCTTGTGGAGTTGGCTAGACGCTTTGGCATGCAAAGCGTGACAGCTCCTAACCAAGCCGGCCCAGCTGAGTCCTATAAGCAGCTACGTATCCCTCTCTATAACCCGTCGCTTGTTTGAATGCTACTGTGCATTATTGAATTGCATTTGAAAGGTCTTGGCTGTCGCAGGAATGAAGTGTGACCATTGGCTGGGCTGTGCTGAAGGCCGTATTATGCATCGTGTCTTTCTAAAAATGTCCCTGTAATATCACGATTGGGCCAGGCCCCAGTTCTGAGTCGCTGACCTATTGCACATTTGCACATGGTGCCCCGCAGGACCCAACACGGCCAAGCAGTTAAGAACCGAATGGTCAGAAAATGGACCAGAGCCAGACCTCTGCTGTCATGAAGCCATAGTGGAGGCAAATGCTGTAACAGGCAGAGGGGGAGAGATGTGGTGTTCTTTTCTCTTTCACACACCACAGTTGCCCAAAGGAAGGGCACTTTCAGTAGCACCTGGACAGGAAGCAGCTCTGTACAACAAACTGTCCTAACCGGCTATTTTAAGGGGTGGGTTATGCCCTGTCCATTTAAAGTCAAAATGGGACCTGTTTTGGGGAAAGGTGAGGGAGAACTAGAACTATAAATATCTCTTTCAGATTATCTGTGACTGTCCACATAGTGAGTCCCAGGTGTACATCTTAGAATCTTAGTAAAAGGCTGGGAAAGACCTTCAAGATCATAGAGTCCAACCATTAACCCAATTGTCCCAAACCCATTGCTAAACCATGTCCTAAAGCATCTATCTCTAGAGAAGGTGGGGAAGAACATTCAGATGCAATTTATATGGAAATGGGTATACCTTTGTACCAGGAAACATCTTTACTGCAGCCTTGACATTAGGACTCTTCGTTTAGCATCAGTGGGTTTGTGGGGTCCTTCACAGCACCTGGGGCTTTTTTGGCACCTTTGTTGGTACCTTTGTAACTGTCCAAGATGAGTAATCACTGACTCTTTGCTTTCTTCTCTTCCCTTCCTGGTAACTGCTGCTTCTTTCTGTGATGCTTTTTCTGTTGAAACTCACTTTGTCTGTCTTCTCACTCTATTTCCTGTGTGAACACTGTGGTTCTGCTGGCTCTGCTCTTCCTTCCGTGTTTACACTTTGTGTTGATCTGAAGAGGGCTCTTTCTATGCAAGATCTCTCCAAGCAAGATCTGGACATGTTGCTATATAGACACTTACTTTCTTTAGCTTTGGGAATAAATTAGGCATAAACATTTGCTTCCTGATATGTGGAACGAATTGCTTTTCTCCTCTAGGGATCTGTGAGTTGAGTCTCATTACAAAACTTCCTGCAAGTATTTGAATTTTAAAATAAGATCAAATAAAAAAAAAAACTAATGATTTGAAGCCTTGTTACCTGGATGGATTTGGAGCTGCTGGTGATTTAGGTTGTTCTCAAGATACATTTCAGCTACGTAGAGGTTTTTCCTCACTCATGAACTGAACTAAGTGGGATGCGATGCTCAGCTGTTAATGGTGGAAACAGCACAACTTAACCATAGTTTCACTGACCATGTGCTGCCTGTTGGGAGCTGAAGAGTTGAAGGTGGTGTCCTGCATGTTGTGGTGTGGAGAAGGTTCCTACTGCCCATGCTCATGTTCTGGAGCACGTGCTACCCTCTCGGTGTATTTGTGTTTTACAGAAGCACTCTCCCACCTCTCCCCATTTATCCAACTCCTACTTTTGTTGCCTCTTATCTTGTTCTTATTAAAAAAGATAAACAGATGTTAAAACACAAATTTCCTGTCTTAGTTGCTCCACAGCTATGGAGCTCTGTGTGCTTAGGTGAGTGCCAGCACCACACAGCCTTTGTACACTTTACTGGTGTTATTAGCTAGCAAATAAAGCAATATTCTGGCAAGCAAATGTCATATTCCTGGAAACTGGGACCATTCTAAACCAAGTATTTCCTGTAGTATGTTTTCTGTCCTTTTTCATCAGAGTTTTTTGTATTGTCATCAACTTTGTGCTGCAGAAGTATCTTCTAGCAAACGGTTTCTTTTTGCTGTGTCTCGATTTCCTTCCTCGTAACTGATGTTTTTTGCTGGGGCCATGTGTGTCTGCAGGTCATCAAAGCTGGAGTGGAGACAACCTGTAAATGCCATGGTGTATCTGGATCCTGTACTGTCCGAACGTGCTGGAGGCAGCTCTCTCCATTCCATGAAATAGGGAAGCAGCTGAAGCAGAAGTATGAGACATCGCTCAAAGTGGGCAGCACTACCAACGAGGCCACAGGGGAAGGAGACATCTCCCCACCCAAGAAGTCCATCCCTGGTCATAGTGATCAAATCCCAAGGACTACGGATCTTGTCTACATTGACGATTCCCCGAGCTTCTGTATGATGAGTAGATACTCACCTGGGACTTCAGGAAGAAAATGTTACAAAGACAAGAACTGCGACAGCATCTGCTGCGGGCGAGGGCACAATACACAGAGCCGGGTAGTCACCCGTCCGTGCCAGTGCCAGGTCCGCTGGTGCTGCTATGTGGAATGCAAGCAATGCACCCAGCGAGAAGAGGTTTACACCTGCAAAGACTGAGGGGTCTTCTGCTTGATGGCAACCCTCGGTGATGGGCGATTGGCGATCTCTGAGAACTGCATATGGAGACAAACAGGGTTTGATTGACCTTCTGGGATCTGAAAGCTATGTTGAGACATAAGCACTTTGTAGGGTACAGGTGACCCAGCTGTGTTGCTGTTTTGTTTTTTTTTGTTTGTTTTTGTTTTCCTGTAGACTGAACTTTCATGAGGTCCAACCATGTGGAAATAAGTGCCTGTCACACTGGGGTTAGATACCAGTTGACCTTCACCTTAGTCATCTTCGCAGTTTGATGGATCATTTATCCTCAGAACATCTTGATCATTTCGTCAATCCTCCATGAACTCCTGGGCTAACATATTCTCTTTGGCATAAATAACCTTTACTCCTGACGCTTACCCAGCTGCTTGTAAGGCTAAGCACATAGGGAAGAAAGATCTTTGAATGCGGTGGTACGGGAAGCAGTAATTTATTTCCCCTTCTGAAACTGAAGAGAGGTGTGTAGGGTAAGCAGGAACAGCCCTGACGGTTCCTCAAGTGGAGCTTCTGCACATCGAGCAAACAAGGCTCTGACAAAGAGACCCACTGGGAGGGTAAGAGTTTTAACGACAGCTCCGTGTCCACGTGATTTGGTCAACAAATACAGCTCAAAAAAATGTTGGGTCCATCACGTTACAGACAGAGACATAGCAAGAAAGAGGTTGGGAGGACAAGTAGGAAACCAGACGTGCCCGTCCCCTTCAGTCCAATCACGAGTTCTTTTTTAAAAACAATTCCTGCAAACGCAGTGTCTTTAGCACTATTGCTGTCTTAATTTTATTTTAGTTAAAAAAAACCCAACCACTAGATACTTTCATTTTATTTTCACTTTTGTGCATGGTTTGTTTTTCCTCTCCTCTTCCCACCTCTTGTTGATTGAATTCACCCTGTGGTAACTGCTTCAGAAATCTGAACTGGAACTGTTTTGTCTTATGCCAGCTGACTGTGGATGCGTTTTTCTGAGTAGGACAAGAGAAATTCGAGTGCATCTTGGAACACGGTGCTGTCTTGCCTTGTTTTGCAGCCATTGTGGACTGGATCAGACCTCTGGAGGAGCTGACTTTTCTTTTACTAGGTCATCATTCCATTTACTCTAGACCATGGCAGTGGTACATGACACAAGCTGTATTGTAAACCCTATGACCTTAAGATCTTTTTTTTTTAACCACTAGATCGAGAACTTGTATTTTAAAAATACAACTGCTAAACAGTAACCAACTATGAGATTCAGAACAACCAATCGACACAGAGGCAAGCTGTCAGGTGGCCAGAGAAGCCAAAATTTGACTGCAGTGGTAGATCGCTCTGACGCTGTGAAATAAATGACAACCCTCAGCATTTCCTCTTTTCCTTTTAAGAGGACACTCACAATCCAGGACTTGATACACTTCAGTCCTATAATAAAGGATTGGAAGCAGCCAGTGGATGCCTCAACAAGGCTTTCTAAGGAGACAATGGAGAGCAGAGGGCATGTTATTTGATGTTTGGAGACAGGTTTTGGTTATCCAGTAGTAGCAATTGCCACAAATTTTATACAAGCCGTTGATCCGATCCTCAAAAGAGGAGAAGTCTGGCTGGAGCTTTCCAAGCAGTAGTAGGTATTTGCCAAGCAAAAAGAGCGGTTTTCCTAGATGGATCATCACTTTTCAAGGTATTTTTTATTTTATTTCCCACCCCCAAAAGTTATAGCCACTAATATTGAAGCTGATCGTGTGCAGGTACTGGGAGGAGAAAAGATTTTTGATGTTGATTTTTTTTCTTGGACCTGCAATCCAGCCTGGCTCATTGGCATCAAATCTCATGGTGGGGTATGGAGAGAGATGGGAGGTTACTATCAATAGCCCTGCAAAGTGAAGCATCCTGTCTTTTTTAAATATTTCCTTGTTTGCTGTACAATTCTGAAGGTTGAGGTATTGCTGGAGAAGAAAGAATCTACACAGGGTGTTCGTCCCTTCCACCACGCGTAAAGTTTGTAGGAAGATCTCGGAGCTTCTGGGAGAAGGTTTGGCAGTCATCCACGAGCAGTTTGTCTAATGGTTTAAAAAATAAACTGACTAGAAACCTATAATTCGGTGTGTGCATGTGTGTGTGTATATATCTATATAGACACACATGCTGACACATAAATATATATATATAAATATTGAATGAACATTTATTTATTCTAAAGCCCTTCAGAAGGACCTTCTTATGGTTTCAATGTGGTATTATGTTAAATCCTCTTTTTCCCTCTATCTTTTTCTCTCTCTCTCGTGTGCAAACTCACTGTTACATTTGTGTGTGTGTGTGCTAGAATAGCCCTTCCCTTCCAAACTAAATCTGGATCCAAACCTGCTCAAAATTGAGGATGTTTGGGTCTGAATTACGATTTCTGGCTTCATTCTTTTCTTTTTTTTTGTAAAAAAAAATTTGCTCTTAACTGAAGAATGGGCCACAATTTATGTGCATTATTATTATTAATTATTAATATTATTTTAATATTTAAACCATGGGCCTCATTTTCCTTCTTTTCACTGGTGTCTCTGTCTCCATTGACCTCGCTGGAGTAACTCCACATTGCACTGGTGTGAGAGGAGGATGAGTCCCTAGATGCAGAAGAGGGGGCAGTGAGGACATAGATATCATTGCCTGGGTTGGGTGGGGTTGGGGTAGCTTGGTGTATTTGGAGTGGGGTAGGGAGAGAGAGAGATGCAGATGGGTGGGCAATAAGGCAGATTGTCAAAGCTTGACTAGAAGAACGCGGCAAAGAGTGAATGAACTACTGAGTGAAAGAGCTCTTCTGTGTATCGTAACTCACGCACTGAAGCCTGGATGCTTTCTGTAAGTATTTAAAAAAAAAAACACCCAACAAAAAATCCAAAAAAATCCCAAAACCACAAAAAAATTTCCCACAAAAAACAAAAATGTATTTATGTTCATGGTGGATATATTACTTGCCTGTTATATATTGTAAATAGCGAGGTTTATTCTCCTGTGGTTAAAAAAATAATTATAAATAACTAAATAGTAGCGAGGCACATGTGTTAAATGTATAGGCAGTGTATGAAATGTACTAACACTCTGAAATCAGGAGAACTTGTCTTCTTGGCCTTTTGACCTAGGGTGATAAAACATATGTGGGCTATTTTTCTTCTCCCACGGCGTTGTGTGTGTTTGGGGTGGGGGGTGTGTCGTTCCAGTTTTCCAAAGTTTGCCTTATCTCTGAAAAAAGAAGGGGGGGAAAACGCCTCGATTGGGAAAAATCCCGTAGAGCTTGAGTGAGAGGAAACCAGCTGGTAGAAAAGATGCCAGACTGTCTCAAAACCTTCTCAAGTGCTGGGTTTTCTCTTGATGATAGATGTGTGTTGGGATGGAATTAACCAGTGGAGCAGGAGCTGCTGCTTGTGCCGCTCCGTATCCACCTCAACAAGAGACCTTGACATCCTTTATAAAACATTGGGTGGTGTCCTGTACATCCCTTTTGGTTCCAGCTGTATGCAGTTGGATTTTTCCAGAGAGGCTAATTCTCCCACCATTGGATCTCCAGTGCAACTCGGTGACATTGCTCGGTTCTGTAAAACTACTCCAAGAGTGGATTTGGGTCCCTGAATCTTTCACGGTGTTGCTTCATATCAAAAATAGAGAAGTGCAAAGCAACCTTTTCCCTATCCCCAAAGAAACAGGTTTTTGCAGCAGATGCAGTTGGAGAAGGATTGATGGGTGTAGGGGAGATCTCTTGTTTCTGATCTCCCTTCACCCAAAGGAGCTCTCCTTTCACCTGTCTCCCCCAAAGCGTCAAAGCGTTGGTTCGCCTAAGCTGATCCAGCAAGACTTGCGAGATCAGTGGTGGGGTGGGGTGGGGGGGGTGCAACCATTATTTATATAACTTTTTTATTATTTTTTTTTAAAAGAGAAGTTAGCTGATGGAAGAATATTTTTATTGAATAGTGCATTTAGTTATGTCAGAAATATAAAAAAATTATATATAATATTTTTGTAAACAAGGCAAACTGAGAACGTTTGCTGTTTTATATTAGAATTTTCTATTAAAAGAATAAAAAACCCACACAAATAATTGTTGCACCCGTCATCTGTTTTTTTAACTAGCTTCTATTCTGTGTGACTGACTCGTATATGCCCGATGTGGAGACATGCAAAACAAGTCCTAAACGTTACATTCGGAATTGTCTTCCAGCTCTCAAGACTCCAGTTAGTGAAACAATCAGTATTTAATCAAAGGGGCTTATTTTTTTCTTTGATTTTTATGCAAGTAGCTTACAAATTCAAAAATCCACCCCAAAACATCAACTTTAGTTGTTTAGTTGGTCTTGAGATGACTCTGGATGGATGGAAGTCAAAAGCTGTTCACAATAATTATTTGCTGTGGACTTCAGTTGGTCTGGGAAAAAAAAAATCATAAAAAAGGGTTTTCTTGGGGAAAAAAAATTATCTTTGTATATGGGAAGGTTAGATGATGAGGACCAAAGTCCAGGCTAGATCTAAGCACTAGGAATTTTAATGTATTTGAATAGGACAGTGTAAAACTGGGGAGCTGGGTGCATGGGTTGCTGTGGTTCACCTTTGGAAGCAGGGGACCTTCTGTTTTCCAAAGATCTTTTGGAATTGCTGGAGTTGGAGACCTGTGCAGGGGTAAAATAATTTCTGAAGATTTTTTTTTTATGGTCAGACAGCTCATCCCCATCTGTGTTCCTTTAGCCCAGGTCTGGAATGTCTCTGTTAATCAGTTTTCAGCTGCCCTATTTTAGCCAACACGTATTAGGCTGGTTTGACTGTGGTAGGGTTGGCTGAGAACCCAAATGAAGGAACATATTTCTCAAGGGTACTTTCATGGAGTAGATACTGCTTAGGGTGATTTTCTGGTGGATTACAGTGCCTGTGAAAAATTCCTCCATTGATGCTGCAGCAAAATTTGGTCTGTTCTGTATTCGGATAAAACAGGTGCAGCAAAGCTCTTTGTGCTCAGTTTATATGGCTTTGTGAGCACATCTGTTGGGTTGAGTCTGGCTTCCATGGTCAGCTCATCCTGGTTTTCAGTTTTCAGGATGCTAACTAGGTGATGACTTTTGGAGGGCAGCATTTTCCCACAAAATACATGGTGCCTTTTTACGACCATTACCGCTCAAGTAACTTGAGGCTCAGTATGGCACAGGATCAGGCCTGTAGACATCCTTGCTAAGGAAGTAAAGTGTAGAGCCATGGATGTTATCATTGAACAGCTTTTGGATCTGAGTTTTCACTGGTGAATGCTTCATAGATTTATGGAATATCATATTGGAAGGGACCTCAAGGATCACCTAGTCCAACCTATCAAGCTAAAAATAGTTTAAATGAGATGTCCCACCAGCCTGGATTTGACACCTTCCAGGAAACAGAATATTTATAAACAACAGAAAAAAATTAAAAGAGAATCTCGAGTGATTTTGGATGGCAAGGAAAAGCGAATCGATATTGCAAGCACAGTTTAGCTCTGGCATCATGGTAGGCTTCCTGTAACTACGTTTCTTCAGGTGCAAGGAGTGAGTAGGGTATAAGCTAAGACCATAAATGATTCAGGCACATAAAATTCAGCAGGCTAGCAGGAGATGCTTCTGAACACCATGTTTTCCTCAGATGTTGCTCAGTGTTTTCTTTTCAGCAGCAATGGACAAGGTGACCCAAAGGGACAGGAGATTCCTGCCTCACCCAGTACTCCTTTTCATCACCAGGTTGCTCAGGAAAGCTGGGAGAGATGCTGACACACTTGGCATAGTAGATCAGTTGCAGAGGACCTGGAGCCATCCTCTGCTTAGATAAGGTCCCTGCAGTCTGCGATCGTTGTAGTTAGCTGTAGATGGTGTTTTGGCCCATAAAGAGGTGCCAGTTTCTCCCCACGGACAAAATAGAAGGGGATAAAGACATAAACAACCAGGTTAGTAGAAGTGGGGATGAATTCAGGACTAGTCAAGGTGTGTGTGGATAACCCTTCCAGCTCCTCTTGGGCATGGACTCATCTGACCGACTACCAAACTAGCACAGCATTTTTCCTTCGCTCTGCCCCATCCCAGTTTCTGATGATGCCCTTGAAGGCCTGAATGTAAAGTCTAGGATTTGTTTTGCACGCTTGGGATGGCATTTCCTTTTAAAGGGAGGTGGGAATACTAACATGAAGGATTAGTATTTTTCTTTTTTTTTTCCAATGTCTTATGGGAGCCTAAGTTATTTTTCTCTACCTCATATGTACAGCTTGTAGGTATAAATCTGATTCTGAGTGACTGTTGAGAATGTATTTAAGTTATTTAACATCTTTGTATAACAAAAAAAAAAGCCAGAACAAATGAAACAATAAATGTATTTTAAATTATACTTGAGGTGTGCTCCTCTTTCTTTGCATCTGTTGAAAAAGGGTTGAAGTTTAGTCACTCTGGGAACCTCTGTCTGCTAATCTTCACCTCCGGTCCTGGAGCTAGCTTGTCCCTGTGGCTGAGGTAAGCCTCAAAAAACCATAAAGCCTAGTAGGGTGCTCCAGTTTTGTGTGATGATGGACTTGTTTAGGGCAAGGCCCAAACCCCTGGATCCATGCTCTTCTCTCCACATCTACTCTTCCAGCGAACCGGCTAACAAAGTGTGTTCTGATTCAGGACTGATACAGGGTGCTCTGGTTTGGTCCAGTCACTGTGCTGGTATTTTGAGATATGCAACATTCAACAAGCTCAGGAGGTTCATGGACTTCATCAGCTTTTTATGGGATTACGTTAGTCATCATACTTTGCTGGAGAAGCCATGATACCTTGGCATAATGTCATTGTCATGACGTGACTGCAGATTTACTCTGATCAAGTAACTGGCTTGAGCTCAGAATAGTGAGGACGTGGCCAAAATTAGTCTGGCTGAATGACAACAATTAGAAAAATTGTCATTATCCCAGGCCACATATTGTCTTGCTTGATCAAATGTCTTTTTCTTCACAATGCCCCCCTGGAGCTATTTAGTGTCCAAAATTCATTTCAGCTGAGCTTTAAATAACCAGAGCCTGTTGCTGTTCATCTTATGAGCTACTAATGACTCAAGCATGACACGATTTGGATTTGCAAAGCCTCTGAGAAACAGCGCATGGATGCATGGGCTGAGATGCTGCTTCTCTGGACCATGTCTGTGGGATGGTTCACAGATGCTGTGGATTTCATGTGAATGAGGAGAAAGCTTAGAAATCAAGAGGCCTGAGGTCAAACCACTCAACATGTTTAAAACAAACTAAAAAACCCAACTCCACTGTTGAGGCAGTATCACATCACTTTGTTGTACTCTCACAGCTTGTTATCTGCATCATCCACCCAAGGAAAAATGCACTAAATCAGTGAGAACCCTGCACAACCCACACGCCTTCTGTGCTTGGCTCCTTCTTGTGATCGGAAATGCCAGCAGCAAGCTCTGAGCAACCTTGGCCAACGTTTGGTCCAGGTAGTTCTAAGCAAGAAAAGTGTGTGATTGGAGATGATGCATGGTGTTAGGATGATAGCGACGTTAGGAAGAATTTTTGTTGCCAAAAGGGTTCTCAAACATTGGAATAGGCTGCCTTGGATAGTGATGGAGTCACCATCCCTGGAGATATTGAAAAGATATATAAATGTAGTGCTGAGGGACATGGTTTAGGGGTGACCTGGCACTGGTCAAAGGTTAGGTTTCCATGGTCTTTTCCAGCTAAAGATATTCTGTGATCCTGAGATAGCAGAATTGAAGATGAGGATCCCTGGAGTTACGACTGGTCTACTTCCCATCAAACCTCACAGCATACCTCCCTGTCTGCCTTCTTCAGCTTCCCAACTGACCTTGCATTACACTTCCTGGCAGTTGGGTAATGAGAAATCTCAGGCTTGAAACCTCGCAGCCAGCTTCCGCCAGACCCTTAAAGAGCTGCTAATGTGAGTCGTAAAGCCAGGGCAGCAGCGTTTTGACAGCTGTTCCCACAGAGGAAGCGGGTGAAGCTAGAATGTGTATTGTAAGAATCTGGGATTTAAAAAAGAAAAAAGTATCAAATGAGAGGCTTCACCTCCAGAAAAACAGAAGTTTTCCTTCCCCCTTCTCTCCCATTTATTTCCTTGGGGCCACTGATAGGTGGTTTCAGATGGCATTTGTGGATGTGCTGAGCAGCAGGGGAGCATAAGAGCTGAGTACAATCCAATAAATGGTGGAGAAATGGAGATGTCTTTAGCTTAGAAAGAACTAAGAACCTCTGAGCCCTAAATAGCTGAACATCTGAGGAGTGGGTGCATAAACCAGCTAGGAAACTAATGACTGGCATAGACAAATGTAGAAGAACGTGTGTGTCTTTGAGAAAAATATAAAAACAGAAAAGAAAGAAAGAAAAAGTAGTAAATGGACAAATTTTGTACAGAGGTTCCTCTTAACTTGGCCTGGAAGATGAAAACGTGACTGTTACTTGGACAAAGATCAAATGAACCACTAAGAGGTGAGATGAGAGACTCAGGTCGCGTACTGATTCATCATCATCATCATGATTAACACAGCTCAAGCTGCATAGGTGCCTTTGGACATCTCATAGCAGAGGTTCTGAGCTACTTAAGAGGCAGATGCTATGTCTGTTCTCTTTAAGTCTAAGCAGAAGTACAGGCACAGAGTCTTTGAGGTGAAAGAGAGGAGATGTGACTTGTCCAAACTCCTACCATAGTCGTTTTGAGAACTGAGCCTCAACACTATTTGATCTGGGGGAGTACCGCAGATGGCCAGGAAAGAAATTCACACTAGACTTCAATGCAGCCTTTCTGCAGTGGGAAGTGAACAAGATACCAACACGATTTGTGTGTTTCCCTATGGGTTTGCTTGAAGCCTGGCTCTCCAGTCTTAAACTAGAGGCTATATCCACTACTTCTGCCAATTACCAGTCTTGCAGTGGAAATCAAAGCTGGCTAGAGATTGCTCCCTTGTGTGCCGTTTACTACAGTACTGGTGGGCTGTAGCCAGGCTAGTAAAGGGTGTAACAGCTTTCAAATGCAAAATGGAGCACTTCCCTCAGGATCTGGGGTACAGAGATTGTGACAGGAGATGCTGCCAGTGGCTTGAAAAGTCGAGGGAGCAGTTTCACTTTCTACATCCTCTCCTAGGTCATCTGTGCTCCCAATTCCACGAGTCCCAGTGCCAATATAAAGTGGATTAGACTTTCTGGCTACCTCTCCACTAGTTAATGAAACATAACTCTCATGCTGATGCCACCTGGCACAGAACAGCCCACATCCAACCTATTAAATTCTTTTGCTTAACAGAACAAGGTGGCTCTATGCAAAATGTCTCCTGGGAGTGGCCCTTGGCCCAAGCTCTTGAACCATGCCAGGAATTGCCTGGGAGTGTGCTTTCACCTGAGCCTACGGCGCGGTGGGAATATTCTAATTGCTTAACACTGTATTGGACCGAGTTCCCATGGCTGGGAATGTTCATTGCCCCCTTAATCTTGTAAAATCGATGCAGAAATGCAAGGCATCACACACCGAGCCTGATGTATTTGGTGGTCAGGGCTTTAGTTCTGCTGGTGGTGAAACCACATCTCAGGGAAGCCTGGCTTTCCTGCTTGGCTAGGACTAAAGCCAGTCACAAGTCCATCATTGCTGCTTCAGCACATCAGCCTCCTAAAGCTTTTGAAGTGACTGCTGCAATGGTGAGTATCTGTGACTAGACCTCACAAAATCAGTCACCTTTTGGATAGCACATGACCAGACCTTGATAAAAGCCTCATGCCAAGAGACAGCCAAAGTGGAGATAACCCTTTTTGTGGGGGATAGCACTGATTGATGGCTCTACACAGCCTTTCACTACCCCATTCAACATGCTAAAGGACTGAAAACCTTCTTTTAATGTTTCCACTGAGGTACCTATATAAAGAATGTAGGCAGTACAACCACCACCTGTGGTTAATGGAGGTATAATCACACCTGGAGAGCAACAAACAAGCAAGGTAAGTGGTGCCTCTCAAATGTTTCTTTCTCCATTGACTGTTCAAGCTTTGGCTTATCTGTATGTTTAAGTGTTCTGTTCTTGAACAGAACTCATTATTTACTTTCATGCAGCCTATAAATGTAGTGGTTGTCAGTGTTTGCTGCAAGAATGCCAAACCCAGGGTTCTGATACAAAACCTCCTGGAGTCAAAGACCCCAGTGGGCTTTGATCAGTGTGAAATCCTGAGTCACAGAATCATTAAGGTTGGAAAAGACTTCTAAGCTCACCTAGTCCACCCAGTAACCAAGCCCATCCAGATAGTATTAGAATATCAGTTATTACTAGAATTCAAGTCTAGCATCTGTGTTTCAGTATTCTTCTTTCATGATGAAGTACACAAAGTCTCTGGTAGTAGCCCCAATTTGTTAAAAGCCCTCTGCCTGATGGCTCATACCTTAAAAAAGCTTAATATTGCATCAGTTAAAACAAATGGGGTAGAGTTTCAAAGCTCTGGTTGCCTGGGGCTGTGTCTACCTTTAGGCTGGGTTATCCCTGTCTTCCACCACCTCCAGCTCCTACTGACTATTAAGAGCTTAGACTTAGCATCAGAATGATGCTTCTGTCCTGGCTACGTTTCCTTTACAGCCTCCTCAGCTTGCCTAGACACCGATATTTTCCAAGGTGCTAATTGGAAGTGTACTCATCATAAATTATCACTCATTTCTCTCCCTCTCTCACACAGAAGGAAACCCTCAAAGGATTGTGCTCATTATAGCAGGTCCAGACTGTGTGACTGATGTCTCAGGAGATCTGGGTAGCCTGCTAGGATGGCAGAGGAAATAAAAAAGAAAGGTGGTTTGGCCCTGAGGTGTAAACTGGGGGGACCTCCAGCCCTAGGGAATCCTCCAACATCTGCTGGGAAAGTCTGCTGGATGATTTGGGCAGAAGATTGTGTGTCTGAGATTTTGTAAGGATTAGAGATGAAAAAACGTTAACTCTAACAAGGTAGCACTGAAATGGAAGTATTTGGCACAGCTTAAAAACATGCATCAAGAAGATGCCTGAGGCACTAATAGGTGTCCTTTGTCTGACTAGGTGAGTCAGTTAATTTTACAGACTGGGAAAACTTCCCAAATATCAAGGCTGACGATCTGCTATCATCTTTTCCATGAGCTGCTTCTTCCTTATTCTTCTGTTTATTGTCTCCTGAGGCAAGAAAACCTCAACAAAACCAAAGTTTTCCATCCCCAAGGTGTGAATGACCTCACTTGTGCCTGTTCACCTTTCTTTGTTCCTCATGACACATGAAGTAGAGGAGACAATGTGGCTCTCATATATTTCTTTTTTTTTTTTGGTGTTGGAAATACTTTCTGTGCTGTTTTCTGCCCCAGGAGAGAGCCAAACATGGATAGTTTGTGCATCCTTAGTGCCTTGCTGATGCTTGCATCAGCTCCTCTTCCTTCCCAAAGAGATCTGCCCAAGTGGGTGGAGGACGCTGAGCTACACAGAACTGCCCTGTAGATTCCAATGGGTGGAGTTTAGATGGAGACATCTGCTTTGCTGGTGTCTATATGGCTTTAGCTCATATATAATTGGGTGGATTATGGAACAAGTAGGATTCCAATGGGATGTAACTGTACTGAAAATGTTGTCAGCGTGGCTTTACCTCTGCTTTTACTTTGTTCTTCCCCCTTCTTTATGTTGCATTTTTGATCTTAATGATCTTAAAGATCTGTGGTTGTCTCTCTACAGTTCCATCAGTGTTTCTGAACCTGCCATTAACTCTCCATAGCCCCTATAACTTTCTACAAAGGCTTCACTTCTCACACCCTCATGTTTCTCATAGCAGTGACCTCAGCTCCTGGCATGTCTAAACCAGGACCTTCACTTGTAAACTAGGGGGAAGATCCCAAAGGATACACTCAGCCTTCCCAAGAGTATTTTCAGCAAATATAAATAACAGTGTTTGTAACCATCTTTATGTGAGAAGTCAAAATATTATGTGCTTGGATCTGTAGCATCTTAATTAGCTATGAGCCAGTCCCAGGACTTTTTACCAGCTCGTTACTTTCAATAATTGCTGGTGTTTAGAAATTAGATATTAAATATTTAGGGGGAAAATTAATACTTTCATGATTCTTCTTACTGTTCTCTCAGGAAACAGATTCTGTCATGTATTTTAAAGTATCAGCATTCTACAGTGGGCTGTAATTTTCTTTTAGGGCAGGGATGCTCTGAATTTGGTCTGGAACTATTGGGATTTTTTTTGCTTCCTTACTTCTTCCTTCTTGGTTTCTTTCTTTTTCTCTTTAAGGTTGGACTGTGTGATCTTGAAGGTCCCTTCCAACCCAAAACATTCTATGATTCTACCCTTTTTGGAGGTGACCAGCCTCCTGGTGCTATCCTGATCACAATTTGTTATCTGAGTCATTCCAAGGGCTTTGAAGGATCTTGGACCCTTTAAATATAGCGTTACCTGGAGATGTCTAGATGTTGTGTTCTTATAGCTCCTTATCATTACAGTCACATCACATATAATGATGGAGCTGAAGGTACCTTGACCAGAATGAGACAGTGGCACAACTTCAGCTCCTTATCATGAGAAGAACAGGTGAGATGCTTCAGGTTATCACAAAGGACATGTCTCAAAGGAGGAGATGCCTCTGTCTGTGCAACTAAGTTCAACCTTGCATCTCCAAATGCCAAGCTAGAAGATACCACTGCTCTGAAAACATTCAGAGAAGACTTTTGATAGTCTTTTATGATCTTTGACAGTCAGGAGTGAATCAGCTCTGCGATAAATGCTGCAAACAGCTGTTGGCTATGTCCAGCTGCCAGCCCAAGTGCTAAGTGTCTTCCTCCAAGCTGAGATGTCCCCACCACACTCACCATGCACATGCAGAGGTCAGAATTTACTTAGTGATCCAGTGAAAGGCTGTTCCTGCCTCACGAGAGAAATGTGGGGCACTCATGCAAAATGGCAGCAGCAGAAACCTGAGTCCTTGTCCCCTGGGAGCCCATGTCAGATGCCCAGAGTAATAACCCACAGGTCCTTTTTGCCACCAGGTGGAGCTGGGAGAGAGCTGCTTGGACCAGGCCAGGTGATGACACCCTGGGACAATTGCACAAGCCCTGTGGCTGGCCAAAAAGATTTTTTGTTTGGTTGTTATTTTACACCCCCCTCCCACCCCCAGATCAGGAAATTCATTGTCTGTCTTACAGAGAAATTTCCTCCAGGAAATCAAAGAAGTGAGAAACTTGTGTGGTTCTGTTTTCAAAGGACCCATTCACCGCTGAGATGTAAATCTGGACGTTGCAACCATTGCTTGGTCCAGCTGATTGCTGGCTGAGAGGAACAGCTGATACAGTGCTGCTGTTGCTGTTTATCTCATGCATGACTGCTAGATTGGCTCCTTGCTCCTTCTTGTGGTCACCTTGCAGCTTGGGACTGTCCACCCAGCCTTGTTAGGAGCAAGACTGGTTTGCACTAGTCTCATGGAGCTACTGGAATATTGTGTCCAGTTCGGGGCCACTCAGTTCAAGAAGGACACAGAACTGCTCGAGAGAGTCCAGTGCAGAGCCTCAAAGATGATAAAGGATGTGAAACATCTTGATGAGAATAGGCTGAGGGAGCTGGGTCTCTTGAGCTCGGAAAAAAGGAGACTGAGGGGTGACCCCATTGTTTGTACATGTGGAAAGGCCAGATGTGAGGAGGATGGAGCCAGGCTCTTCTCAGTGGTGTCCAGTGATAGAACAAGGGGCAATGGGTGTAAGATGGAATGTAGGAGGTTCCACATCAATATGAGAAGAAACTTCTTTACTGTGAGGATGACAGAGCACTAGAATGGGAGTTTGTGGAGCCTCCTTCTCTGGAAACAATTGATTCTCACCTGGACATGTTCCTGTGTGACTTGATCTATGTAATCCTGCTTTGGTAGGAGGATTGGACTAGATGATCTTTTGAGGACCCTTCCAACCCCTAACATTCTATGACTCCAGCCTTGACCCTTGGTAGCTGCTCAGATGATGGCTGCAGCATTGCTGACTGGTTATGATATTTCAGCTCTGAGCCAAAGTGGGTGGAAATACTTTGCTGAAGAAATTCTCCCATCTATAAGAGGCTCTTAACCACAGTAAACACTGACACAGCTTCTCCCACTTGACAGCTTACAGAAACCACTTAAAGAGCCCTGCTGTGGATCTCCTTTCTCCAGGCAGCGTATTTTTGACCCCCACCTACACCACACTATTTGTGTCCAGTCTGATGGTCACACACAGGTACAATTTGCATTTATTAAATCAGGTGTGACCGTTCTCTGTTGGCTTTGTGAGCTGCTGCTTTGTGGCTTTCACCCTAGTGTTGAGGAAACTTAATGGACTTAATGTGCGTTATCAACAGTGATCATGTGTTGTTTTCTAGGTCTCCACAGATGAATCATAGAATGACAGAATCATTAGGGATTGGAAGGGACCTCGAAAGATCATCTAGTGCAATCCCCCTGCCACAGCAGGATCACCTAGACCAAGTCACACAGGAACACATCCATATTGGCCACCAATGTCCCAATATTTGCAATGAGCTCTGGGTGGTGGCTCGTCATAAGGAGTCAGCATGAGTCCTGAGAGCGTCCCAAAGAAGTAACAGCCCATTAACACTTTGTTTTCATAAACAGAACATTCAAGTGACACAGGTAACATCACTATTTCTTATAACCCTAGAGAAATACTAAATATTTCAGACAAATCTACACCAAAACCTCTTTTTGCTCAAGGTTTCTGATTTTACCTTAATTGTCACACAATCCTTGTTGCTCCACAGCTTAAATGTTAATTGATTGTTACTCACTTGGATGACTGAAGGGATAATATTTCTGTAACGAAGGATGGTTAGAGAAGCACTGTCAGTTTTACAGTGAATCAGAGCTCTACAATCTACAGCTGGTGGTAGGCTTGTTTGTATCTGTTTCGTGGCAGGAGCGAGTTTGGTAATGATTAAATTGTATTTCTCTAATTTTGTGTTAATTCCATTCCTGGCACATGGTTAGAATGAACTTGTGGTGGGGATCTCTACTGAATATCAATCCGTGTCCCGCAGTGTGGTTTGATTTTTAAAGTCTTTCTGGAAAACCATAGAATCACAGAACGCTCTAGGCTGGAAGGGACCTCTACAAGTCGTCTAGTCCAACCTCCCCACACAGGGCCAACTCTACCTAGGTCAGGTTGCTCAGAGCCTCATCAAGCTTGACCTTAAATGACTCCAGGGATGGAGCCCCCATCACCTCCTTGGGAAGCCCATTCCAGCTATCAACCGCCTTCAGAGTTTCTAATCTCCAGCCTAAATCTTTCCTTTCCCAGCTTGAACCCACTGTTCCTTGTCCTGTCTGTACAAACCCTCTTGAAAAGACTTTCCTCTGCCTTCATGTTGGACCGCTCAGATACTGGAAGGTCAAAAACAGGTCTCCCTGGAGCCTTCTTTTTCTCCAGGCTGAACAGCCCAACTCTCTCAGCCTCATATGAGAGATACTCCATTCCCCTGATCACTGTAGTGGGCCCTCCTCTGGATGTGCTCCAGCCTGTCTGCATCCTTCTTGTGCTGGGGTCTCCAGAGCTGGACACAACACTGCAGGTGAGGTCTCAGCAGGGCAGAGTAGAGGGGCAGAATCATAGAATCATTAGGGATTGGAAGGGACCTCCAAGACCATCTAGTCCAACCCCCCTGCCACAGCAGGATCACCTAGACCAAGTTGCACAGGAACCACCTCTCTTGCTGGCCACACTTCTTTTGATGCAGCCCAGAACACGATTGGCTTTCAGGGCTGTGATTGCACACTGGTGGCTCATGTCCAGTTTATCATCCTCCAGCACCCCCAAGTCCCTTTCCACAGGACTGCTCTCCAGAGGAAAGTCTTAACTCACAGCAAAGTCCAAGATTTTAACAAGCAAGAGTCAGACTGATGCCGAGGTTCAGCCACAGGTCTCACAGATTTATACACAAACAGCTTGGTCTATCCAACGCATTACGAGTCCTTAACGATGAGAAATCAGACACGCTGCCATAATTAACTTTAAGATGGGCTGTAAAATGTATTTACTTTCTGGGTTGCTAATGTGAAATCAGCTAAAAATAATAATAATACTAATAAAATAGTTCAATGGACCGACTCATGCCTGCACTAGAAGCATTTAGGAGTGGATAGGGAAATAGTTATTCACATCGTAAAGAAGTTATTTGAGGACTCCTCACAGAACATGAACTGGGTAGATGTTACAGCTGATGGGATGCCACCACTGCACTGCCCGGCACAGCCTGGCAGCCACCTTGTCCAGGATTCAGAACCTCTTGCATGCATTTTATATATAAATCAATTGTTTTAGAAACTAGTGTCTGAAGCAAACAGCAAAAACAACATGAACATGAGACAAAGAAATAAGAAATGCAGCAGTGGAGTTATTGATTGCTTATTGGCATTCGGATAATTCAGCTTTTATAGTCAAATTAGATATCAAAATATATATTTTGGGATATGAGGTCACTTAGTTGGCTGCTCTGTCAATGGACCGTGTGGAAAACTCACTGCTGCTTCATCATCTGATGTTTCTGAAGTTAACGAGAGGGGATTTCTTCCTTGACAAGAGACAAATAGACCTTTCAAACTCGTTTTTTATCTCTCAGACTGTATCTTTGTTTAACCTAACTATACCCTAAAGCCTCAAGAACAACTGGAGTGAGAGAGTGTCAAACCCACCTTGACTTTTGAAAGGATGTTTTTGCCGTTGCCATGGTCAAGTGACACTGGATCAGAGTTAATGGCTGGACAGGAGGCAGGAATGAACAAATGGAAGGAGAAGCCGAAGGCAGCAGCACCATGAGGTTATAAAACAGAGCAACAAAAGGTAATTAGGGGAGGAGAAGTAAAAAATGACCACGTAATCATCTATAACCAGCTTGACACAGCGTGCCTCGACGGGAAGACCCTGTGCATCGGCACTAAGTAGAGCCAGGGTTAGGTTTGGGGATCTAGAGGGGATTTGTAGGAATGCAGCGTGCTGTGGCTGAACTGCTCAGCTCTCCCTACAGTAAATTAGTTCAGCCTGGAGGGTTAGGAAGCCTCCTTTTTGGGACATAAAAAGTTTTCCATTTTCCCTGAAGGCAAAACTTATGACATGCCCAGCACTGGTCAGAGAACGCTCTCGATTTTATAGGCTGGGTACAACATTTAAAAACACATTAATGTTTATAAATATGCAAAGGGTGGGTATCAGGAGGATGGATCCAGGCTCTGCTCAGTGTCATCATCAGGACAGGGGGCAATGGGTGTGAGCTGGAACAGAGGAGAATATCAATATGAGAAGGACCTTCTTCCCTGTGAGGGTGACAGAGCCCTGGCAGGGGCTGCCCAGGGGGATTGTGGAGTCTCCTTCTCTGGAAACATTTAAAACCCACCTGGATATGTTCCTGTGCAACTGGATCTAGGGGATCCTGCTGGAGCGGATGATCTTTGGAGGTCCCTTCCAATCCCTAATGTTCTGTGAATCTGTGACATACTTGATCCCATATCCACAACAATCAGCAGAAAGATTCCCACAAGATTTACTGGATTTTGGACTCTCCTCATGGTGAACTAATTGATCCTGCAAGGGGTGAATCTTACAGGAACTTTTTGTTCGGTTCAGCGGGTGGTTTTGCGCTTGGAGCTCCATCCAAACCCTGCTGAAATTAATAAGCAGCTTTCTCTTGACCCTAACAGGCTTGAGATTATGCTTTCTGTGAAAACAAGTTCACTGACTTCACCGAGGAAAAAGTCAAAGCCAGAGGAAACTTAGAAAAGAAGAAGTCTCTCGTTTTATGCAGCAGCAGTTTTAGTGCCAAAAAAAAAAAAATGGAATAATAATAAAAAAACCCCATGCAACACATTTTCCCCCTCCTCTTTATCATCGTCTCCCTTACAGGCTTCACGAACCTCATCTCAGAGGTGCTCCGGGTAAAAAGGATTATCATTTTGATGAATGCCAGCCCTTTGACACAGGGAAGAAGGCTTTTATTCTCTGACAATGTCCCTGCCAAGCTAAGTAGAAGAGGTAGGCAGAGAGCGTTGGGGAAACCCTGACGCTGATGAATCAGAGCTCCCTGCTGAGCAGCAGCCTGATGACACCTTCAGGTAAACAGTTTAGCTCCTTTTCAGCAGGTGCAAGGATCAAGTTTGCCTTTTTGTAGGGTTTTTCAAAGGCTAAAGGATGGACCTGAGGCTTCACAACAGAAGGAATGAAATCCAGAATCCCATGTACGACTCTTTCTTGCTGTGTTTTTAAACCTTTAAGCACATAATCCTTCTGTTGCCTTCTCTAAGGGGCAAAGTGCCACCACCCATCGTGGGTTGTGGGGTGGTGGAGATGTAGGCATTCCTAGAGCTGGGAACGTAAAGCTCATCGAGCTACACAGACCACCAAAAGAAAGGCAGAAATCTCACTTGAGGTTTAACACTGATGGTGCTTTGTATTTCTGATTAACTAGAAATACTGTAAGGATGACCCTTTCATTCAGTTTGAGTTACCTTTTTGTGCTATAGGGACACTGATGACAGGCAGAACAGCAGAGGACAAATGACAGTGGTAGAAAAAAATATGCATCAATATATTAAACCACCAGAACCACCCCCCCAAACTTCGATTTTTTCCTCATTTTTTTTTTCCCTCCTGTGTTCAGCTCTAACCCCTATCTAAAATTAAGCGCAGCAGCTGTTTACATCAGATTATGTCTATGAATGTAGGGCCTGAAAGCCTTCCCATCCAACTGAGGATCCACTTTGCCAGGCACTGAATAAACTTATTTTCCTATTAGGAAAACCCTACGTGTGAAGTTTAACCAGAGAGAAAATGAATTTCCACCCATTAGTTTCCATTGTCTTTTGGTGATGTTTCCAGGTAACGCAAGTAACTCCCTATTCCTTGTTTGCACAGAATCACAGAACATTAGGGACTGGAAGGGACCTCCAAAGATCATCCACTCCAATCCCCCTGACACAGCAGGATCCCCTAGATCCAGTCGCACAGGAACATATCCAGGTGGGTTCCAGAGAAGGAAACTCCACAACCCACCCTGGGCAGCCCCTTCCAGGGCTCTGTCACCCCCACAGGGAAGAAGGTCCTTCTCACACTGATGTGGAACCTCCTCTGTTCCAGCTCACACCCATTGGCCCTTGTCCTATCATTGGCTACCCCTAAGAAGAGCCTGGCTCCATCCTCCTGACACCTACACTTTCCATATTTACCAGCATTAATGGGGTCACCCCTCAGCCTCATTTTTTCCAAAAGAGACCCAACTGAGAGGCTGCTCCAGCCTGAAAGACACCATTAAGAGCTCTCGAGCCAAGAAACAGGGCACAGAGATACAAGATCATGAAGGGAACTTTCCAAAATATCAACCCAACCATGCAAACATAGGACAGGTATCCTATGAAAAAAATATGCAGATAAATGGCTTTTTTGTCCACTAGTAGCTGGAAATAACTAGGGAGGCCTCCCTTCGAGTACTGGGAGCAGTGCTGGGCCCCTCACTGCAAGAAAGAGATGGAGGGGCTGCAGGGTGTCCAGAGGAGCAACGAGGCTGGGAAAGGGACTGGAGGGAAAGGCTGATGGGGAGAGACTGAGGGAGCTGGGGGTGTTTAGCCTGGAGAAGAGGACACTCAGGGGGGACCCTTCTCCCTCTCTACAACTCCCTGAAGGGAGGTCAGGGTCTTCTCCCAGGCAACCAGCACCAGGATGAGAGGGCAGGGCCTGAAGCTGCACCAGGGAAGGGTTAGGTTGGATGTCAGGAAGCCCTTCCTCACAGAAAGGGTGCTCAGAGCCTGGACTGGACTGCCCAGGGCGGTGGTGGAGTCCCCATTGCTGGAGGTTGAAGGGCAGCCTGGCTGTATCCTTTAGTGCCCTGGTGTGACCACTGTGGTGATGTTAGTTTCCTGGCATGGACTTGATAATCATAGAATCATTAGGGATTGGAAGGGACCTTGAAAGATCATTGTGTGAATGAAACTTCTGGTAAACCAGAAAAAACACAATTTAAAAAAAAGTTGGAAAAAATAGATGTGTCCCTGTGTCTGACTCCATATCCCAAAGCCTTTAGCTGAGCCTGAGTGCCCAGAGCCCAGAGTGCCCCGAGACTAGAGTGCCCATTGGTAGAGCCCGGCTCATTTCAAGGCAGGTGGAATTTCCCTCGGCCTCTCAGGCAGGGCGTATATGAGAGTTTGTTATTAAGTATTTTGGCTGCTCTGCCTCGTGTTTCTTGTTTCATCCCCAGTTCGGTAGCGTGTCGCGTAGAGGATATTATTACTGACTTTAAAGCGCACAACAAGATCAAGTCTTGAAAGAACAGTTTCTTTTCGGGAAGTGGAAAATTGGCAGGAGAAATCACTTCTGCTTTCAGAGGCAATGGCAGAAGCAGATGCCGAGTGCATATTGTGCAAGGAGAGCGGAGCAGAAGCAATTGGAAGAGAAACCAATATAGAGATCACACGTAATCTGCAGAATTCAAGCAGCAAGATACAGGCACTGCCCGGCGACCGCTCAAAGCGCAAACTGGAGTGGACAAGGTAAAGGAAGAAAGAGCAAGCTGAACACTTTAATCACGTTGTGTGAAGAAATCTTGCTCTATAGGTGCCAAAACTGGGGATATTTAGAAAGTAGAAAATTGATTACGAAGAGATAAGAGTGCGCTGGCTTGAAAATGGCAACCTGGATACGAATGAAGCGGAGGAATCGCTGGTGTGAAATTGTTTGTCATGGTGCGGAGGAGAATTTGCACAAGGTAATGAATCAGAGCTTCAAAGTCAAGGGTGAAAACAAGGGAAGAAGAGACCAATTACATTCAACAAGAAAAGCTCATTAGTGGAGAACATTCAGACTAGATACCTCAGAATTTTTAAATCGGAGGGCTTTGGCTTAGTGAGCACTTGAGTGGCTGAACTTCAAAGAGCTGCTGGATCTTCTGAAAGGTTTGGGTGCATCTCTTTTTTCCTCTTGTTGTCAATATTGTGAAACACAGCAAATCCCACCCGTGATAAAAGAGAACTATCTGACCTAATACTTGTTGTGTCACTGGGATGGCTGAGGAGAAAACTGTGGTTTATTTTAGCTGGTAGGGTTGTGGAGTCTCCTCTGGAGACGTTTAAAACCCGCCTGGATGTGTTTCTGTGCGATTTGGTCTAGGTGATCCTGCTCTGGCAGGAGGATTGGACTAGATGATTTTTCAAGGTCCCTTCCAATCCCTAATAATTGAATCAAGGGGATCCTGTCGTGGCAGGGGTGTTGGACTGGATGATCTTTTCAAGGTCCCTTCCAATTCCTGATGTTCTGTGATTCTGTGAAACCTCAGCTCCTGGAGGAGACAGAAGCTCACAGCAGCATTTACACCACCTCTGTAGCTCTGCTAAATGTTTACTACAAGGTGGTGCCCGTGATGGTATTAATGGGGTTTCTATTACTTAAATGGCACACACAACCTCATCTCTAGAAAAAAGCTGCAAATATCTGTTCTGAACACACTGATTCCACTTCTTCCTGTACCATTAAGCTTGAGGAGGGAAATGGGTACTTCTGAGTGTTTCACAAGTTACAGGAATATGGTTTAGATGTTTTACTCTGCACCTTGAGCACTGGGTCCAGTTTTGGATGCCACAGGATCAGAAGGCCATTGAGGGGCTGGAGCAGGGCCACTGAAGGGCAATGATGCTGGGGAGAGGGCTGGAAGACAGGCCCTATGGAGAGTGGCTGAGGGAACTGGGGTTATTGAATCTGGGGAAGAGGAGGCTGAGAGGGAGATTTTATTGCTCTCTGCAGCTACCTGGAGGGGACTTGTGGTGAGGCTGCTGATGGTCTCTTCTCCCAGATCACTAGTGATAGGACAGGGGGAAGTGGCCTCAGGTTGTGTCAGGGAAGGTTTAGATTGGATCTTAGGGGGAGGTTCTTTGCTGGGGGAGTGGTTGGGCACTGGAACATGCTTCCCAGGTTGGTGGTGGAGTCCCCACCCCGGGGGTGTTTAAAAACTGAGTAGCTAGAGCACTTGAGGTCATGGTGTAGGGGTTACGGAGCTGCTGGGCTGAGGGCTGGACTTGCTGATCCTGGAGGTCCTTTCTGGCCATGATGATTCTATGATTGTCCTTCCCAATGGAAAGGACAGAAGACCAGCCATGGGACACTGCCTGTAAGTGAACTAATAGTCCTAAATAGTTGTTCAGCATTGGCTCCCAGGGGGAATTCCCACAGTTGCTAAGTGTAGAATAAGTTGGAAACAGGCAAAACATTCAAATAAGGGAGGAACTGGGTTATTCTACATGGGAATTCTGCATGGCATCGATGCTGAAATACTACAAGGATAACAAATACAAAAGGGATCACTATGATTAAATTGCAGGTGTAGAGAAGCCTAATAATCTTGTAAATGTAGGAGCGTGAAAAAGTCAGCCAAATATTGTAAAATAGTTTCTAATAATCCTTCTAGAAGCTTGAAATCTGTTTGCTTCCCAAATATTCATTAGCTAATATTTGTACGGGGCTTTGAAAATGTAAAGCACTAAATATGCGCTAATTAGAATTACTTATTATTAACAAATTCTTTCTTCTCTTTGGTGTCTGTGAGGAGGCACAGAGGTTGCTGCCCTGGAAGCATCTTTGCCTTTTATAGGACTGAATTAAACCCATTTATTTCCTGGGGGAAAGAAAAAGAGAAGACATAACCAGGATGGGTTTGCAGAGGAATGGGAGAGGCAAGGAAGATGTGGAGTGTATCGGCTTCACCAGGGCTCTCCGTTGCATTTGTGTTTACAAGCCTCACCCAGAGCTGTATGTGTAGATCACGCTCTGTCTGGAAGACAACAGCTGGGATTAATGCCTTGTTTTCCAAGGGACAAATGATAGCCTTTTGAAAGGCTGTTAAGATGCCCGTTTTCAGCCTGGTCCCACTGGGGATGATGCCGTGAAGATGCTGCATGAGGTGCAGGAGCTCAGCCCCTGCCCTGCCACCCACCCTACTTTAGAACCGCTGCTTCCACTGTCGCAAAGACCTTCCCTGCACCAACAGCATATTGCACTGCAGCTGTCTGCTTGATACAGTGTGGAGAAGGGAAAAAAATAAGACCCCATTCTGGAGTCCTTTTCAGATTGATCAGCAGTGACACACGTGGGCCCACGTGCCCATCCTCCTCCTCCTCCTCCTCATTTCATTGCTCTGTTTCCTCAGGTCTTATTTCTTCTGCAGTCCCAGTATCCCCAAGTGATTCAGTGTTTTGTTCCCACTGCCTAAAATTAAACTTTCCCATCACCGTCGCCTGGCAGCCCCGATCCAGGCTGCTGCCAGCCCCACACACTCCACCAGTCCTCCCTTCCCCTCCCAGGGGCTTAATGCAGCCACTTCTTGCTTTTCCTGCCATGAATTCAATGAACTAAATACTGTATTCTTAATGTGAAATGTGCATGTATGAGCTTAAAGAGAGGGGCCAGATTGGTGGGGCTGGAAAGTCAAGTTTCAAACCATGGGTGTCATAGACTCATGGAATTATTTGGGTTGGAAAAGACCTTTAAGATCACCAAGTCCAAATATTAACCCAACTGCCCCAAGCCCTCTGCTAAATCCTGTCCCTGAGCTCCAGATCTCCACAACTGTGAAACAAATCCAGGGATGGTGATTCAACCCCCTCCCCGGACAGCCTGTTCCAAGGTCTGAGGATCCTTTCCATGAAGTTTTTCCTCACGTCCAAGCTGAACTTCCCCTGGAGCGACTTGAGACCATTTCCCCTGATTCTATCACTCTGACTCCTTGTGAGAAGAGACTAACCCCCAACTCACTACACCCTCCTTTCAGGTACTTGCAGAGAGCAATAAGGTCTCCCCTCAGCCTTCTTTTCTCCAGACTAATCAGCCCCAGCTCCCTCAGCAGCTCCTCTCAAGGCTTGCTCTGCAGCTTTGCAGCATGAGGAGAGGATGGAGAACTTTCCCCACAGGGCACAAAAACCACAGGAGGATATTCACCTTCCCATGTTTAGCTGCAGCCTGTGTCGCTTTGTTGCTAGGACAGCAGGGCAGTTTGGGGAGGAGATGGGGGTTTGATGAGTTTTCCCTTGTCTGTAGAGGATATAGGGTAGTCCTCAGCAGAATGTTAAACAGGGCTGCTCTGCAGATGCATCTGCACCCTGGTTTCTTTCTGGCTTGTCTAGCATGAAGTGACACAAGAGCAATACCTCCTATAAATAGCTTCCTAAAGGAGCTACTAATTATTAATGCAGAGAATTCCAAAAGAGAAGGAAAACAGCATTTCACAGCAAGAACTTTTAATGAGAGAGTCATTAAGGCAATCAGTCTGCAAACCACACCATGAATCCTAAGGCCCTTTCTTTCCTCTCTGCTGAAATCACAGCAGCCTGGTTTTTGGGTGATCCCCCTCTCCATGATGCTCCATCACCACCCAGGTGAACTAGAAGGATGGTGCCATCTTCCAGTCAGTTGGCAGCATGCAAGACGAGGTCATGTTCACCTTGTGCTGGGGGAACCCTTCAGACCAGGCAAATGTGGGGTTGACATTTTGACCCATATAGAGACTTGCAGGTAAGACTAGTGGAGAACACTGAAGTCTTCTCGAGGTGCTGGAGAACCCTCAAACTTTCACAAGATGCCAGAAAATACCCAAACCGTCCTGAGACACTGGAGAACCCTCAAGCCTTCCTGAGATGACAAAGAACTCTCAAACCTTCACAAGATGCTGAAGAACCCCCAAACCTGAATCTGTGATTCATGAGATTTTGGGGAACCCTAAAACACTCATGAAGTGCCAACGAACCCTCAAACCTTCATAAGGTGCTGGATAACCCTCCAACCTTAACGAGATACAGGCGAACCTTCAAACCTTCATGAGATGCTGAAGAACCCTCAAAAGTTAATGAGGTGCCAGGGAATACCCAAACCTTCATGAGATGCCAGGGAGACTTCAAACATTCATGAGGTGCCAGGGAACCCTCAAACTTACATAAGATGCTGTGAACATGTCATACACCTGTACCGGAGTCACACTGATGGCTTTGGAGCGAAAGGCACTCCAGACCAAGAAATGACACAGTACTTGATGAAGCTCTGAGTATACAGAATAAGACAATGAAGCAGAAGTAGCTTATCCCCTAAGCACAGGAAATATTATCACCACTCAGGGGACCTCAACGTTCCCACGTGTGATTCTGCACTGCCTTCCTGCAAACTGTAAAACTGCTCATAACATCTGTGCTACCAACAAGTTCAATGGAAACCAAAGTCCAAATGCATTTGTACTGAAAAAACCCAGACGTGTAAATCTACTCTTCAATCAACATCTAATTTCCAGTATTTCCCAGTGTGAAATATTGTTGTTAAGTGCAGTCTTTAAGAAATATTTGTGTCTTTCCGATGAAAACAGCAATTTATCAAGATTAGCATCAAGTACAATCAGCCTTTTGAAGTTGAGCATTAAGTTTTGGTCCCACCACCTCTAGGGATTCAACAGTCACAAGGTGTGTGGAGGTAAAAACCTATTTATGACATGAGCTCAGTATCGAGGAGAAAATAAATAAGAGAAATTATGAGGAAAAAACACCTATTTAAACTAGGACTAGCATTATATTAAATTAAACATTATGAAGAAAGGCTGAGGGAGCTGGGTCTCTTAAGACCCTTCTTCGCAGTGAGGGTGACAGAGCCCTTGCAGGGGCTGCCAAGGGGAATTGCGGAGTCTCCTTCTCTGCAGACGTTTAAAACCCACCTGGTCACGTTTCTGTGTGACTGGATCTAGGGGATCCTGCTGTGGTGGAGGGATGGGACTGGCTGATCTATCAAGGACCCTTCCAGTCCCTAATGTTCTGTGATTCTGTTGTGGTTTGATAGTCAATCTCAGGTGTTTTATCGCAGCTTTCCAGCTGAGTTAGATTTTCCAAATAAAAATAGGAAATGGCTCGATGTCCTCTATACTTTAAACATTTTATTTGTAAGACACTTGTTATTACTCTATTTTCTTGTAGGTGGATGAATATGAAAAGGTCCCTGCTGGTTGCTGATTTTCATCAGTTTTAGAGCATCCCATGTACTTTGTAATTGCTGATGTTCTTGGGAGATCTGGGTGAGTTAAAAAGAAAAAGCTTTCACCTCTTGCAAAGTGATTTCTGCTATTAATATTTCACAACTGAGGTCTGAGGATTATGAACCTTCTCTTACTGCAGTGTTAAACAAATACTTTAAGAAATGTGGTGACTTTGCCAAACAGAATGTGGGCTGATGAATGACTTAATCTGACCCCAGATGGGTCAAGTTATTAAAACCAGAGTCAACTGGAGGGAATGATGCAACAGAGTAAATGAACGAAGGAGATCTGGGAAATCCAGAAGGAAGTCTCTCCTTTTAGATAAATACAGTGTAATGGAAGGGAAAAAAACACTTGGATATTAATGGTAAACCTTGGGCAGTGACTGAGATACTGTATTTAGAGTAAATGAGGCAATGAAATAAGTAGTAATATGTAAAGTCTGTTTGTTTAAGAATTCAGATGTTTCTTTTTGATCATCTTTACAGCTGGATGATGTTTCGCCATATAGGTGTGTGAGTCCATAGAAGCCATACTGAATGTTCTTGGACCACGTGTGATTTCCATCCTTCCTCAGACAGTTTTATGTTGGCAGGGCAGTTACCAGTCTTCTGCCAAAGGCTTCACTGTGTCCTTTTATTTTTGACTACTGGACCCATAAGTGGCAATAATTATAGAATCACAGAATATTAGGGGTTAGAAGGGACCTCAAAAGATCATCCAGTCCAATCCCCCTACCAGAGCAAGATCTCCTAGGTCAAGTCACACAGGCACACCTCCAGGTGGCTTTTAAATGTCTCCAGAGAAGGAGACTCCACAATCCTTCATTGGGAAGAAGTTCTTTCTCAGATTGATGTGGAACCTCCTCTGTTCCAGCTCACACCCATTGCCCCTTGTCACATCATTGGGTGCCCCTGAGCAGAGCCTGTCTCCATCCTCCTGACACCCACCCTTTAAAAATTTATCAACATTCATGAGGTCAGCCCTTAGTCTCCTTTTTTCCCAGCTCAAGAGACCCAGCTCCCTCAGCATTTCCTCATCAGGGAAATGCTCCACTCCATCATCTCTATGGCTCTGCATTAGACTCTCTCCAGCAGCTCTGTGTCCTTCTGGAACTGAGGGGCCCAGAACTGGACCCAATATTCCAGATGTGGTCTCCCCAGGGCAGAGTAGAGGGGAAGGTCTCAATCTACTAACCACCCCCCTTCTGATCCACCCCAGGATGCCGTTGTCCTTCTTGGTCACAAGTGCCTATTGCTGGCTCCTGGCCAAACTGCTGGCCATCAGGATTAAAGGAAAAAGGTCTTGTGAGGAAAAGACTGAAAGGTAAGACATTCAGGAGAAAGGAGAGTGAAAACCATAAGATGAGGCAGGTTTTTTTGCCTTGTGATGCATGATAGAGAAGCCATGCAGAAATACAGCAGGTTGGTTGGGTTTATTGCCAGAGGAATCGTAGAATCATAGAATCACTGGGAAATTGGAAGAGACCTCAAAAGGTCATCTAGTCCAATCCCCCTGCTGCAGAGCAGGATCACCTAGACCAAGTTGCACACGAACATATCCAGGCAGGTTTTAAACATCTTCAGAGAAGGAGACTCCACAACCCAATTGAATAGAAATTAAAAAATGTAAAAAGGAAGGTTGGGTGCTGGTGCAGCTTTACCTGGAGTAACTTTTGAATTGGTCATCACTGTGAATAATACAAGGTCTTTTGAGAAACGACAGTTTTAGCAGAGAAACAGTACGATAGGGATCCTGGTTATGAAGGAAAAGCTCAGAAAATTAATTGCATCCTCACTGCCAATAAGAAATAAAAAATAATAATAAAAAAAGAACTTCGTAATAACTTAATTAAGTGGTTATAAATAAGCGATGAGGAAAGTGAATATGAAAAAGTCCTCACATTTGTTATCACATTGGCACCAAAACTCCACCGGGAAAAGCGCCTTCCATACACACACCTGAAGGAGAATATGAAAAATTCAAAGCAACTGAATTGAAAGCATCTATCTTGCTGCATGGACATCTTTACAACTATTGCCAACTTAGCCTCTGTGTTTCCTTCCAAAACTAAAATCCCTCTCTAAAAGAGCTTTTTTCCCCACTTTATCCTTATGGTGAGGACCAAATTCATCTTGTACACAAATCAGAATTATTCAGCCAAAGGGAATTAAGGAGCTTCAAGTTACCTTTGAGGTAAGAGCAGGTTGAAATACTGCTGGGTTTGGTGAGTTTCCTTCCTGAACCTCTGTTGTATTTTGATGCAGCGGTTTGCCAAGAACCAGACTTGCCAAGAACTAGACAACTAGACCACAAATGGCTTGAACTTAGGGTAAAAAATAACTAAGGAAAATCTCATGTGCAGACACACAGATGATTAAAGGTTTGAAGGGAGCTCCAGGGATCAGTGAGTCAAACCCCTGCGCTCGAGCAGGATCATAAAAACTCAGACAGGTTACACAGAAACAGATTCAGAATGGTCTTAAAAGTCTCCAGAGAAGGAGACTCCACAACCCCCTGGGCAGCCCCTTCCAGTGCTCTGTCACTCTTACAGTAAAGAAATTTTTTCTCATATTGAGGTGGAAACTCATGTAACCCTCTAAATCCCAGTTCTGCAGGTAGAAATGATAGTCACAACCACACTGGGAAGCTGTCACATTGTGAAAACATTACAACTGCATCAGACTCCTCATTCCCAAACTGATGTCAAGTTGGTGGCTCAGGAGAGAAGCTCCAGGAGCCCATATGGAACAAAAGCATTTGGTCCTGCTTTGATTTAATAGCTGAACTGCACCAGTTGTTTCTAGTGTAGCCTTTTCTACATGGAAACCATACTCTTGCCTTGCCAAGACCACAGATTTGATAGACATAGGCTTAGGAGGAGATCAGGGGATGGCTGTCCCTCATGGTGGGTCAGAGAAGACCACCAGCTGGGAAGTCACAGACAAAGGAAGCACTGGGAAAGAATCAGAAAGGTTATCATGGAGCATCCCACACATGAAAGATGAGAGAGAAGAAATCAGACACATCCCTCATCCCTGCTGGCTGTGGCTTGGCAGCGCAGGTTTCTCCACCCCAAGGAGCCATTATCCCCATGCAGACGGCTCACTCTGTCCTTCTTGTAACAGAGTTCAAAGAAACGGTTGTAAAACCAGGAGCCAGCACTGCAATGTATTGTTCAGATTAAAGACTGAATATGAGGTTTGCTCATGGTTGCAGGAGTAGTTTCATCTGCACTTTAAATGAAAAGTTGAAGATACTCAGCTACCGGCTTTGGTTACTGATTGAAGTGAAAAGCAATTACTGTAACTACATGACCTCCTTCTTCGACTGCTCTCAGAACTGACCAGTTCAACTATATTGAGCCTCAGGATAAGAATTTCTTGCTTCCTGTGGAAGACACTAAATGCCTCACACATGCAGTTTTGTTCTTCTAGAAGTGTTAGTTAAAAATTAGGAGCCCACAGCCTCTTATTTTCTCCTTTTCTATAGGATTAAGAAGGCAGCCTGGGGACTCCACATGAAATTCCACTCAGTTGCTCCTCAGCAAAAAAAAGCCATGAAGAAAAGAAGGAAACTATTAATTGATTACATTTAATCTAAAATTCAGGCAGAAGAAAGTTGATTGTTCACTAGATGAGGTCCTATTTCTGAAGCCTCCAGCAAAGATGACTAGCTGCAGCTCAGCTCATCTTTATTTCACTGAGCCCTGGCTGGACTGTTTTACTGCACTACTGTTAGTGGGATGGATGAGTCCTCATCATGTGACAAGATCAAAATGTTCTTGAGACCTAAAATTGTACTTCCCACCAGCTTTCATCCACATCTCTACATATTGTTTAGTTGTGGTTTCACTCTTAGGTGAAGAATCAGAAGCAATGAGAAGGCCATTTGTATTTTAATTAAGTATCATCATTGCCACTGTCTCAGGTGAATTTATTTGGTGCATGTGAGGTCACAAACATTGTATTATAGGCTATTGATGTGTTACACTAGTGATTGATCCTGCTGTGGCAGGACTAGATGATCTTTCAAGGTTCCTTCCAATCCCTAATGATTCTATTATTATGTGGATCTCTTGTTTGGATGCCATACAGCAAGTCCAGAGCTGCTACAATTGAGTGTAGTTCACAGAATCACAGAATCATTCAGGTTGGAAAAGACCCTTGGGATCATCAAGTCCAACTGTCAACTGTCACTCCTAAACCAGATGTCCCAACACTACATCTAAGCAACTTCTCAACACATCCAGGGAGGGGGACTCAACCACCCATTACAGTCCCTGACCATTCTCTCTGTGAAAAATTTCTTCTTCATGTTTAGTCTAACCCTCCCCTGTTGAAGCTTGAAGCCCTTCCCTCTGGTTCTGGCACTAATGACCTGTGAGAAGAGACCAGCACCAACATCTCTCCAGTGTCCTTTCGGAGAGCTGTAGAGAGCGATGAGGTCTCCCCTCAGCCTCCTCTTCCTCAAACTAAACAGCCCCAACTCTCTCAATCTCTCCTCATCAGATTGATTCTCCAGGCCTTTCTCTACACTTGCTCCAGCCCCTTGGTGTCTCCCTTGTACTGAGGTGCCCCAAATTGGACCCAGTCCTCAAGGTGCAGCCTCATCAGTGCTGAGTACAGGGGCACAATCACTTCTCTACTCTTGCTGGACACACAGTTTCAAACATAGGCCAGGATTCCACTGGCCTTCTTGGCCACCTAGCTGATGGACTTTAAAGAAAACAACAAAATCTTGTTGCTACCATCATCCACCACCCTGCTTACATAAGACTGACACACTTTGTACACACAGACAGGAGATCACCCAGGACTTAGAGGTAGGAGGATGAAAAAGAAAAAGCAGATCTGGAAGCTTGAGGCATTTTTTTCTAATTGCTACTAATCAATTATTTGTTTTTCTAAGCTCGAGCAGCTCAACGACGCATTTGTCTTTACTGAACTTTGCTTCTTGCACTTAATACAGTCATATAAATCAAGATGTATTTGCCCAGGCCAGCTGATCATATATAAGAGTAAAGCAGTAAAATGTGAAAGGTCTTTTATGAGACAAACACAGCTGCTGCTCTTCAACCACCACAGCATTTGCCTGAAATGACCTGCCAGGAGGTGCAGAGGGTGGTTTTCAAGGTTTGATTCATGCGAGAGGCAACCCATAAAAGCAAATGTATTCGTGACAGGTTAAAGTCTTCATGGCAGTGGTTTATACTTTGTTTGGAAAGTTCTTGAGGGTCTATAAATGGTGAAAGGTGGAAAACGCTGGGTTTAATAACAAGAACTTTACAAAGTGGCCAACAACCTGTTAGAAACCTGCCCAGCTGGGATGAGGGCATTGATCAAGATCTTGACTTTTTGATCATTCACTGACTTCCAGAAAGGCAACTTCAGTGGCCTCAAAAGCAATAGAAGTATGGAAAGGGAAGGAAAACTAATCTCTCTGCAGTGCTATGTATTAAACAGATGTTAAAAGGAAATAAGAAGCACACAATATCACGCAGAATGTTAGAGGTTGGAAGATGAAAGATCATCTAGTCATCAACCCTACTCTACAAGTTCACCCCTAAAACAGATCTGCCAACACCACATCTAAGCCAACGCCTCACCAACTCTTCTTCTGGAGCATTTGGGTATATTTTCCCTCTGCCCTGTGATTACCCAGCGTAAGTTGAGAATAAGTCCATTGATTTCAAAGTCTTGGGCTACGCTGGAGCAAGGATCTCCTGCAGCTAAGACCAGATTCCCATTTTCCATAGGCTACACAAGCAATTTGTTCCAAATCTGCTCTCATTTCACCGGTAGCTGCCCAGCCGCTCACTCTTCGTGCAGCTCTAATCTTTCTGCCAGACAATAGAAACAATGAAGGAGAGGGCTGAGTCTGGATTACGGCATTTTGTCTTGAGCAAAATGTGTTGAGATGGTCTTTTCCTTTTGGCTGCCCAGCGGATTCCATTTATTTCGCTTTTAGAGAGATGCTCTGCAATGACTGCAAAAGTAATTTAAGGCTACTGATAGTTTTCTTTGTTGTGCTGTTGGAAAGGGACTGTATTGACATGGGCAAACAAAGAAGGAAGAAGCTACCTGAGGCTCCCAGGACAACCCTGTGCCTCTTTCCTGCTGGTTATTACCCTATTATCTTTATCGTCATCTTCTCAGTTGTATATAGTGAGTGGGGCATTCTCATGTTTAATAACTAAATTGAGAAATAAATGGGGAAGAAGTCAATGTTAGAAAATAGTGCAGATTTCAGGGAGATTAGTGATCACAGAATGACTGTGGTTGGAAACGACCCCTGGGATCATTGAGTCCAACCATCTACCCTACAAGTTCACCCCTAAACCTTATCCCTCAACACCTTCACATCATCATGATGCTGACATGAGGTTTCCTTTCACTGTTCTCCAAGTGCTACAAGCTGACTTGAATAAAATTAATTGGTAAAAGAGGCAAAATCCAAATAGACCCTTGTCTTCATCTTTTTACCTTTTAATATAAAATTATTATTCACTGCTTTTCCACTCCAATTACTACAGAAAAAAACCACCAAAGAAAAGAAGAAAAAAACCTCAGACGCAGTTCAATCTCCTTCAGTTGGTTTCCATCAGCTGGCAAACAGACCTGTTATTATTTCTTCACTCTAAGTCCTAAATACCAGTGTAAACAGTAACACTTCCATGGAGTCTCAGTCAGAAACAAAGAGCAAATGAATTGGAAATGGGCTACTATCAAAATATCTCAATTGCAGACCAACCCAGGAAGCGTACATGCAGCTCAGTAATCCGCTTTCATTAAAACTCACAAAGCTCTATCAAGCGCACAGGGAGGAAAATTCACCAGGTTTCACTTCGCTTATGGTCACAAAGGTATCGTCAACATTTTTGAAAGTAAAACTAGTTCACTGAGTGTCCTGGGCTGCAACAAAAGAAGCAGTGACAGTCGGTTGAGGGAGGTGATTCTTCTCCTCTACTCTGCACTGGTGAGACCCCACCTGCAGTGTTGGGTCAGGTTCTGGAGTACCCAACATCAGAAGGACACAGAGCTCCTGGAACAGGTCCAGAGGAGAGCAACTCAAATCATCAGAGGCCTGAAGCACCTTCCCTATGAGGAAAGGCTGAGCAAATTTGAGTTGTTCAGCCTGGAGAGGAGGAGGCTCCCAGGTGACCTTCCAGCAGCTTTCCAATCTCTGAAGGAAGGGGGAGCTACAAGAAAGCTGGGGAAGGGCTTTTGACAGGGGTGGTAGCCAGAGGACAAGGGGTAAGGGTTCCAGACTTGAAGAGGGGAGATGGAGGTTGGGCATGAGGAACAAATTCTTTGCTGTGAGAATGCTGAGATCTGGAACAGGTTGCCCAGGTTGCTATGGCTGCCCCATCCCTGGCAGTGTTGAAGGGTTATCTGGGGCCCTGAGTAACCTGCTCTAGTGAAGGTGTCCATGCCTGTGCAGGGGAGTTGGAACTAGATGATCTTTAAGGTCCTTTCCAACCCCAGCCATTCAATATCATATTATATATATTAGCCAAGCTATATCTACATGTAATATATATCTATTTCATATAAATATTAGATCATATATTTTTTGCTTAGCCATTGTTGTAATTTTTATGTGGTAATAAGTTATTTTTAAACATCCAAATACCTTGCAGAAATGCTAAATTACCAAGGGCAAGAATATCTGATGTACACCATCCTATTAAGAATATTTGATAGTGATGATGTGAAATTGAAGTTCCGCATTTATCCACCGGGTTATGACATAAGTGACGAGATGCAAGTGCTGCACCTGCAGTTCTGTGTGGTTTATCACATTCACGACTTCTACTGATGCAGTCATTTCTTTATCTACTTTTTCCCCTTGAGGTCAAACGTGGGAAAAAGAGCGGTTTGCTTGGGATAACTTGCAGCTCTCTGAAAGGTTGTGTTAGGTAGGACCGACTGATAGAACGGGTTCCCACCCTGATTCCACCCCTTTGGTGGCTGCATTGCAGTCATAGCTGGGATTTGTAGAAAATAAAGAATAAAACCTTAACAATTCCACGGCAATCCTCAACAGCACACACCTCAATCCTCCTTACAAGTAATACAGATGCATTATTATCCCTATTTTTCCCCACAGGAAAATCCCAGACCAAGAATCTCAAATCTTTGTTTACAAAGTAATTAGCCTGAATCACCCACTCTAGAGGGGGCAGAGATCTCTATCCCTATAGCTACCTGAAGGTAGGTTGTACTCAGGTCATGGTTAGGCTCTTCTCCCAGACAACCAGCGCCAGGACAAGAGGGCAGGACCCAAAGCTGCCAGGGGAGGGTTAGGGTGGATGTCAGGAAGCCCTTCCTCCTGGAAAGGGTGATCACAGCCTGGACTGGACTGCCCAGGGCAGTGGTGGAGTCCCCATTGCTGGAGGTGTTGAAGGACAGCCTGGCTGTGGCCCTGAGTGCCCTGGTCTGGCCAATGTCACGATGTTAGGTGCTGGACTGGATGAGGCTTTTCCAGCCTCAGTCTGTGATACTGTGATTTGCACACACAAAAGTATTATCAACATTTTGGCTATTGTATTTCATTTTGGTTTTGCACAGTTTGCAGTGGCAAAATCCTGACTTCGCTATGATGAGGTTTCACTTCAATTCTTATGGTCCAAAGCCAACACTGTGTAGAACTAATCCATCATTACTGCACATGGACAAAAGAAATTCAACCCTCAACCCCAAGGCCCTACAGCAGTGGTATCAAATATTATTTACAAGCTGCTTTTTCCTTTACTCTCCCCACCACAGGTGAAATGGATTATCACCACAGCGATGCCTTGAATGCTTAATTTGGGGATGCAGGTGCTTGTTTTCAGGAGCTCTCTTATTAAGGTTGTCTTTTCTGAGATGAGAGTCAGACATGAAATATTTTTTCTTTTTTTTTTTTTTGATGCAAAGTCTCATTTTTCTCACGAGATCACCCAATTCGGGAGGCGTCTGATGCACTACAAAGGGCAGCCCCTTGCTTGAAATGGAAGCACTCAGGTAAAGGGAAATAAAGGAGCAAGAAGGAAGGAGGTGCACAGAGCACCGCTCCTTTAATTTTAATTAATCAGTATTAAAAATGATGTAGAATTCAGAGATTGAAACCATCTAATGTGCCAGAATTAATAGGTACAATCAGATAATTACTGCATTTTAATGAAGATTAGAATACCAAATATCCCAGCCCTGAACTTTACCTGATTTTTTTTTCATCATTCCCTTCTAACATTTTAATTTTTGCTGTGCGTAGTAAACTCACTGGAGCTCATTCAAGTGCAGAAAGCCAGCAGCTAGATTTGTAGCATCACCTTGGTCCTATCTGAAATCTCACAGAAAGCTTAGGTGAGGATTTAAGAGTTACAAGAATTTGTACTCAGGGCTGCAGAGATGCCAGCTCTGCTTTTTACAACAGAGCAAGTGTTTGCCTCTGATCCTTAACCACCAAGACATTGTGAATCCAGGACACTGTACTCAAGTCATAGGGACACATGGAGAAACAATAAAAACTTATTGCTACTCCTCCTCTCACAAATACCCCCGATGCACAGCCCTCCCCAAACGCCTTTGGGCAGGTCAGTTCTTCTGCTGGTACATCATGGTGTGAGCTCATAGCTCTTCTCGTTGCCCTGCTGTGCATAGACACAGTATTGAGGGAGCTCTGAATCCATTGTGCGCCTGTCTTAGCCTGTGCCCCAGGGCTCAGCAGGGTTCAGTGCCATTTTTGTGGTGGTTCTTCATGAAAAAGACCTCACCTTAAGGTCCCATTTAGACTTCCTAGCCAGTCCAAAAACTCATTGTATAATTGTTTCTGGACTCTGAGCTCTATATCCTAAAGGCCCATAATTGCAGAATCACTGAACATTAGGAATTGGAAAGGACCTCGAAAGATCATCCACTCTAATCCCCCCAACACAGCAGGATCACCTAGATCAGTCCCACAGGAACATATCTAGGTGAGTTTGAAACGTCTCCAGAGAAGGAGACTCCACAACCCTCCCTGGGCAGCCCCTTCCAGTGCTCTGTCGCCCTCACTGTGAACAAGTTCCTTCTCATATTGATGTGGAACCTCCTCTGTTCCAGATGACACCTATTGCCCCTTGAAATACTGTCTTTCTTACTAGATTTCTGGAAATAAAAGAAATTAACTGAAGAAGATAAAGATTCTCTGTGTAGAACTGTACCATCATCTTCTGCTTTATGAATTTGCTTTAGTCATTAACAGCCCTATGTATTTAAACTCCTTAAATGGTGCATAACTATGGTTACTGACCTCTGGGTAAGCAGCTTCAAGGTTTTATTAACTTAGCATTATCAAATTAGCTTAACCTGTTTTTTTCAGCAAATATACTACTAATTCGTGTGTAATAAAATAGGACTAATCTCAGGTACTGCCTGAGCTTTGCTCTTATGCTGGTTGCCAACCACTGCAATTGCAGAGGTGGTGATAAGAGTCAGAATCAGTCACAGAATGTTCTGAGTTGGAAGGGACTCATAAGGTTCATCAGCTCCAACCTCTGCTCCTTGAAGGACGACTAAACCATATGAACTGCCGCATGGGAGCTGTGAAATTTTGAAGGGATAAGAAGAGCAAGCTCATATGTTCTCACCCTGTGATTAGAAGCTCCTCCTTTGAGGACACCTAAGTGGAAGAAGTGATGGAAAAACCATGTCATGACACAACAAATGGAAGAGATAGCATTTCACTGCATGACTTGTCTGCACTAGTGTGTGGTGCTGTGGACTTGATATCTGTTATGGTCTTGTTGGGCTCTGGTGAGACCCCACCTGGAGTACTGCGTCCAGTTCTGGAGACCTTATTAAAAGGATGTGGAAGTGCTGGAGTGTGTGCAGAGGAGGGCCACGACGATGATCAGTGGGCTGGAGCACCTCTCCTGTGAGGACAAACTGAGACAACTGGGGCTGTTGAGTCTGGAGAAGAGAAGGCTCTGAGGTGACCTTCTTGTGGCCTTCCAGTATCTGAGAGGGGCCTCCAAAAGGGCTGGGGAGGGACTATTTAGGATGGCAGGTAGTGACAGGACTAGGGGCAACAGAGCAAAAACTGCAAATGGGTAGATTTAGACCGGATGTGAGGAGGAAGTTCTTCACCGTGAGAGTGGTGAGAGCCTGGAATGGTTGCCCAGGGAGGTGGTTGGGGCCCCGTCCCTGGAGGGGTTTGAGGCCAGGCTGGACGGGACCCTGGTCTAGGGTTGGGTGTCCTTGCCCATGGTGGGGGGGTTGGACTAGATGATCAGGTGGTCCCTTCCAACCCTGAGTGATTTTGATTGTAAAAGTTCTCCAATGAAGTGATCCTGCTGTGGCAAGGTGATTGAAATAGATGAACTTTTGGAGTCCCTTCCAATCCCTAATGATTCTATGAAATACAGAGATCTTGTGTCTGCACCACTCTGAGAAAGTTAACAGAATCACAGAATTATTGAGGTTGGAAAAGCCCTCAAATATCATCAAGCCCAGCCCAGGACCCAACATCACCACAGCAGCCACACCAGGGCACTCAGGGCCACAGCCAGGCTGGCCTTCAACACCTCCAGCAATGGGGACTCCACCACTGGGCAGTCCATTTGAGGGTCTGACCACCCTTGCCTGAGGACGGGCTTCCTGACATCCAACCTAACCCTCCTCTGGCAGCTTCAGGCCCTGTCTTCTTGTCCTGGCTCTAGTTACCTGGGAGAAGAGACCAACCGCCACCTGACTACAACCTCACTTCAGGGAGTTGTAGAGAGGAAGAAGATCCCCCTGAGTCTCATCTTCTCCAGGCTCAACACTTCCAGGTCCATCAGACTCTCCTCAGTAGACTTTCCCTCCAGTCCCTCCCCCAGCCTTGTTGCTGCTTTGGATCCACTCCAGCCCCTCAAGTTCTTTCTTGCAGTGAAGGACCCAGAACTGTCCCCAGTACTGGAGGGGAGACCTCCCCAGTGCCCAGTACAGGGGGAGAATGACATCCTTAGCCCTGCTGGCCACAGTACTGCTGATCCAAGCCAGGATACCATTGGCCTTTTGTGCCATCTAGGCACCCTGCTGGCTCCAGTTCAACTGGTTGTTCCAGAGTAGTTGTGCTTTTCCTCCCTTCCTCCTCTTTTCCTTCATTTATATTGAAGAACAGGAGGAAAAAGAAATCAAAAAAAGGTGGCTGAAGCTGGGGAAAGGAGAGTAGAGCCAAAGTTTTGTGTTGTTTCAGTTAAAATGAGCACAAGAAGAACGAAATACCCACTTATACATTTACTGGCCTTTCTGAATCTATAAATGGCAGCACCAATGATGTTCACAGCATCAGGATATAAAAACCTGTAATTTTTTTTCTCAAATAAAGTTCCAACACGTTACATCTATCCTTTTCAGATACTGAGTTGCCTGCAAGGTGACAATAGGATTCCGTAAAGATTAGGCATCGATAACACTAATGGGAGCAACCACTCCTTTTCTATTTAGGATAAAATATCGTTCTAAGGAATCAAAATGTTCAACTACTTTCTGAGAGGTTTGGAAGTTGCATCTTTGTGTGGTGTTCAGATAATGTCTGAAGGTTTTCCCCTCTTTTCTATTACCTGATCCTAGCTGATGCAGATCAGTGCACCCAATCCTGCAGAATTTACAAGAAATCTATCAAACCCAGGGAAACGATGATTTCCAAAGCACAGGACTTCCTAGAGCGTCAGCTATTTGCCTGTAGCACTAAATATGCGAGATCAGTCATAGCTTTGGAGAAGATATCACAACAAACCATCTTTCCTTCAGCCCTTCTTAACATATGAGTGGTTCTGATACTGTATCGCCCACCCCATCCTACTAAGTGGCATGAGACAAAAGCCAAAGGAGGAAATACTCTGAAGAGCTGGTCACTGAGTTACTATCAGTGGTTCTATAGCTCCCTAAACCCCTTGTGCTATCTGACAGACATCAAGACATCATCACTGAATTGCTTTAAACCACCTCCTGAAACCCCAGTGAAATGAAAAGGGAGGGTGAATGGGAGTGTTTGATGAAACCTTAATGATTGCACATGGGTGACATTTGTCAAGATTAAGCAGACAATCACAGAACATTAAGGACTGGAAGGGACATCAAAAGATCATCTGGTCCAATCCACCTGCTGGAGCAGAACCACCTATTCCTAGGACTGAGGAACAGCTTCCCCCCCTGCCCCTTATTTTTTTATAGGGAAGTAAGCATCCAAAATTCTGCAGATTCTTTCTAGAAATTAAGACCATGACTGTCTACCGGACAGCAAGATGTGATGGATCTTGAAAAACAACTGTGTAGATGGAAAAAAAATGCAACGAGAGGGGGAAAAGAAGGGTTGGAATTACTGATACTCTTAGTGCTAAACAATTACCTCACACAGAGGGAAACCAACAAGACATTAAGACTGTAGAACAATTTATGTGGAAAGGAACCTCTGGAGGTCATCTGCTCCAACCCCAGCACTCAGAGAACAACTCATACTGAAAGTGGCTCTAGTTTGGCCGTGAGCAAGCAGCCTGAATTCTGATCATCTTCAATTATAGTGTTTCTACAGCCTCTCTAGGCAGCCTGTTCCAGCATCTAACTACCCTCAGTGCTAATGTTTTCTTCTTCCCCCAATATTTAACAAGAATTTCCCTTGCTGCAACTCTTTTTCTGGCTCCCCTTTGGCCCCATGCCTCTGAGAAATAAATCTGACCTTGTCCTCACTAATGTCACTCATTAGGTAGCAGCTTCTGGGCTAAACAAAGGTTGTCTTCTGCAATAAGCTCGTCAGATTCCTGCTCTGCTGTTAAATTAGTAGGGTTAGCAGCTGCCAGCAAGGGCAGATGCCCATTTCCAGTGACCACTGGCTGTTCTCTGCAGAGTCATTGCAATGCAATTGGCAGGTTTCCTGTTAAAAGAGGTGGCAAAGTAGAATCACAGAACATTAGGGATTGGAAGGGATCTCGAAAGGTTATCCAGTCCAATTCCCCCACCATAGCAGGATCCCCTACATCAAGTTACACAGGAACATACCCAGGTGGGTTTTAAACATGTCCAGAGAAGGAGACTCCACAACCCTCCTGGGCAGCCCCTTCCAGTGCTCCATCACCCTCAGTGGGAAGAAGGTCCTTCTGATATTTATATGGAACCTCCTTTGTTCCAGCTCACTCCCATTGCCCCTTGTCCTATCACTAGATGACACTGAGAAGAGCCTGGCTCCATTCTTCTGACACCCACCTTTCACATATTTATAAACATTAATGCAGTCAACCCTCAGTTTCCTTTTCTCCAAGCTCAAGAGACCCAGGTCCCTCAGTCTTTCCTCACGAGAAAGATGCTCCACGCCATCATCTTCATGGCTCAGCCCATGAAGAAGAGATTTCCTCAAACATAAAGTATTTGGGAAATCAAAATACTATTAAGAACAATAAACCCCCCCAAAAAAACCCTTTTCATGCTTTCAGAAACTTAAATAATTCTCACTGGCGTTTTCCATTACTATCGCCACTATTTCTGTGTGAGCTTTGCAACCTTGAAGTATTCGACAAACTGAGTTTGGCAATTCTCTTTCAGCAAGAGGGAGCCTGTGTCATGACACAGTGTTATATAGCAGTTAAAACCTGATAGAACACATGGAAACTGGAAGGAGCTGCATCCTCGGAGCTTATCTGTAACAAACACAGAGCTGTAATAAAACTGAGCTGGATGGGAATGCATGAGCAAGCTCTTCAGATGCAGCAAAGCGCCCTGTGAAAAGAGGAAAATACAGTGGGGCTCACGGAACGCTACTTTCTTCTGTTCATGACTGTAATGCTTGGTGGAGGAGATGGAAAGCTACTGACACAAATGTATTCCCAGCATTGTAATTTAAATAACACATCTGCACTGCAAGGCTGTATCTACATAGACATAACCAGCACCATTGCCTTCCCGATATCAGTCATAGGGAGTGAAAAGGACTGGGCTGAAAGCATCATTTATTTTCTTTAAAACTGAAGAATGAGGGGCTATTTATGCTGTAAGAACTATGTAAGAGATGTCTTGGGAAAGAAAGTTGCCTGGGAGCAAGATTCTCATTGAAGTTGATAACAGATTGTTTTGATTTGAGGAACATTCGTGCTTTGGTGCTCTCGGGCTCTCTCCTACCTGGTCCACTCTACTGGAAGAGCCAAGAGCACACAGCTTTGTCCTCCTCTTTCAGCTGATTTTAGTGACTTTAGTTATTATACATTAGTTATTGTCATTTGCTGTGAAGTTTTTGTGTCTTGTTTCCCTTAGTTTTGTGACAAACTGGCTTCTCAATTACTAGCTCAGAGAGCCCAAAGCCCTCCGATTCTTAGAATTCTATGATTTTAAAAAGAAAGACTAAAAATTCCACAATTAAATGCAGAAATGGTGACCTGGAGTAGATATTTTTCATTCCCTTAGGCATGCGACTGCAGAGGGAGGAGAATCAGGCAGCTGTCTTCATTTTGAAGTGCTGTCACATTCTTTTCATTCTAAAAGGTAGATGCTAAAGGATCTGAGATGGAAACGGCAAGGAGGTGGCAGAGATCTTGGCAAACCCTTAGAAATGATGCACTAGGTTAGAGTAGAGATAAGGTACTTCTAATGATCCTTAATAGCACAGCATCCTCTTAGTCTTCCATGTATTCATTCTTGGAGTGCCCTGAGGGCAGGGTAACATTATTCTGTTCCAGAGCACTGATTTTTGCTCAACTCCTATTTTAGGAGGTTAATCCGAAATAGCAGTCCCTGATGTCACTGCACTGCTGCTTATTCTGGAGCTGGCAGCCTCAGGAAAGGTGTCTCCAAGAACACCTCACTGTTCAGTTCAAGTAGCCTCAGTTCACAATCACGTGAGTTCTGTCAAAATAACGCTCAGCAAGGCTATTTAAGAGGTGCAGATACACAGATCATTAGGGGTTGGAAGGGAGCTCCAGGGGTCATCAAGTCCAACCCTCCCGCTCAAGCAGGACCACAGAGTCTAGGACAGGTGATACAGGAATGCATCCAGATGGGTCTTAAAAGTCTCCAGTGAAGGAGACTCTGCAACCTGCCTGGGCAGCCCCTTCCAGTGCTCTGTGACCCTTACCGTAAAGAAGTTCTTCCTCACATTTGGATGGAACTTCCTGTGCTCCAAATGACACCCAGAGCCCCTTGTCCTTTCTCAAAGCACAAGCGAAAAGAGATTGTCTCTCTCCCCTTGACACCCAGCCCTTATGGATTTATAGACAGGGATTAAATCTCCTTGTAAGCGTCTCCTCTCCAAACTGAAAAGTTCCAGATGTTTCAATTTCTCCTCATAAGGCAAGAGCTCCAGTTGCCAAACCATCCTTATCTTTATGACCTCGACGCTCATAGCTTCATTGCCAGTTGGAGCCCATACTCTGCCTGCAAATACCAGCTGCCTGTTGTAGCCAAAGACTAGACCCTTCACAGGCAGCTCTGTGCACCCAGAAGGGGCCGCTGGAAGTCAACACCCATCTCAAAGGCTTCATCTAGAGCTTGAGTACATTAACACCCTCAGAGCAAATCTCTTAAACCCTGCAACAGCAACAGGAGGAGGAAGGACTAAACACTTTATTGCCTCTTCCAGCCACTTGAAAATTATCACTAACCCTTCAGAAGTGGTTCAGGACCTGCAGCAGATCTAGGACTCTCCTATGCCTCACAAGTTCAAACGTTAACAGGGTCTTTCCAGGTACTTCAATGTGTTTCTGTGGCCTTACATACTTGTTATCAGAAGTTGTGCTACCAGATTTACCCAGTTTTGTGGGTTTCAATACCAGATCACTTGCAAGAATGTTTTTATCAGCTAATTCGGGTTATGGCAGCTCCAATTAGGGTGGAAGAGTGTTGTTACTCTTTCCTTAATTGTTTTCATCCAGCCCTCTCAACGCTGCAATGAGTAGGTACCAGAAACAAAGGCACTTACTGTCCTTACTGAGCACAGCCTTCAAATTATCCCCAGGGAGCAGGAACACGGAGGGACATGGCCCATAATTAAGAGCAGAGAGCACAAACAGAATGTGAAGTCCTTTAGACATTTTAGGCAAAACAAACCACTTCTTAATTCCCCCTTCTCGTGCACGTTGAGTCTAATAGACTCTTGAAGAAAGGAAAAGGAAACAAGGGTGGTACACAGTCATTTTATCTGTCACTTCCCATGGTAGCACAGTGCAGATAATGAACAACCCAGCGGAAACTCTTTGTATTATAAGCACGAGCTCATGGTGGCATGAGGCGTAGCTCACCAAAAAGCAGCTTCACTGTAGCCTGAAGAGCACAGCACTTCTGTGAACACTTCTGCTGATGAATGGAAGACTTTGCTGACTTCTACTGCATTCACTCTTGTGATGGAGATACAGCCATTGTAAGACTGCAAACATCCCATCCTGCCCTACGATATCAGCTCCTGAAATCCCCTGTACTCTCTTTACAAATCCTTTCTTCTCTCTTTAAGGACATCTCCCAGCTACTTTCTCCCCTCTTTCTGCTTCTTAGAGATAAAAAACTCAAGGGAAAAAGCAATCCTTCTCTGGAGACATTTCAAACCCACCTGGCCATGTTCCTGTGCGACTGGATCTAGGGGACCCTGCTGTGGCAGGGGGATTGGAGTGGATGATCTTTTGGGGTCCCCCTTCTGATCGCTAATGTTCTGTGATTATTCCAGGTCCACTTCCAGGGAGAGGAGATAATGTCTCATTGCTCAATGGCATCTGATGCCATAGCCCAACCCAGAGGGGCAGTCACGGACCTGCATGATCTGGTCCATCAGCACTGGGGGAAGCTTCAAGGAGAGATAGATGAAAGAAGATACCAACAAAGGAGGTAAATGATAGGTGAAGATCAGTGAAAGATCAAATAAACCTGTTGAGCAGGTAAAGAAAGGGAGCACGGGATTGACACTTGAGTTTCAAATTGACACAGGCAGCTGAGCAGAGAAGATTTGGTTGAAACTGTGCAGAGGCATGAAGTGGGGAATCAAAACTGCAGTGAAAGGAAGTAATTAAGCAGACAACTACCTCCAGCATTTGTTTATCTAGCTCTATTACTGTTTGCCTTGTTTATTAGGATTATAAACTCAAGAGGCCATACGGACTCTGGAGTGACGATACTGTATTTCTCCCAACCCAGCCTCAGTTCCTGATTGCAATGCTCCTCCAGGGTGCTACTCTAGGCAAATAATATAATAAATAATGGAAATGGACCCAGGAGGGAACTTAGATGTTAACTGTGTAGAAACAGGAAACCTGAGGCTTCATTGCTGTATAAATTTAACGTTGAGCTTAAAGCTCACGCTGTTTGACGGGTGGGTTTTTAGAAACCTGAGCAGGAATACGATGCCACTTTGAAAATGAAAAGCACCGAGATTTCCATCCCGTCTGCTGCTGCGTTAGCACCGGCTCTGTCTTTTCAAATGTTTCCTGCTGGTTCTCCTAGAGCACAGGAAGAAATGTTCTGGTGATTAAGCAGCAGTATCATTATAAAAGCCAAATGAATAATCATTGTGTTAATGAACTTTATCTCAGAAAAGATTAGGGGTTTTTTTTTTTTTTTTAATGTTAAGCCTCTTTCCGTATGAAAGAGGAAATGCGCTCTCATTTCATTTAATCAACCCTGAGATGATCATGATCTATACAATTTAATTTTCTGTCTCATGTATTCTTCCGTATCTGCTTATCCAGTTGCCTAACGGATGGCATCAAATAATTTCAATACATCTGAGACAAAGCACTTTCCTGTTTGTCGAGACAGCAAGCAGGCTTGGCTCTGTTTGCCAGTTTATGATGGCAGAATAATCTCTCTTGAAAGAAGAGAACATAGGAGGTTCCACGTCAATATGAGAAAGAACTTCTTTGTGGTGAGGCTGACAGAGCATTGGAAGGGGCTGCCCAGGGAGCTTGTGGAGTCTCCTTCTCTGGAGACATTGAAAACCCGCCTGGTCATGTTCCTGTGCAACTAGATCTAGGTGATTGGACTGGATGATTTTCAAGGTCCCTTCCAATCCTTAATGTTCTGTGATTTCAAGTGGCCAGAGTCCCAGACCACTGGCTGACTGCTCTGTGGTAAGGAACACCCTCCTGGTTAGTAAATCATAATGGTAAGAAGCACATAAGAAGGGAGTGCTGCCCGATGCCAAGTGAAACACACTTCACAAGTAAAGGTATTAGAAAGAGTAAGTATGGGAACCCAAGAAATTACGGGGCACAGTGATGACTTAGTGAGATCTTTTCATTCAGTTTCAGAGAACCATGATAACTACTTTCCACTGCCTGGGAAGAACTCAGCCTCAGGAGAACGGTCCCCAAGATAACCCACTTCACAACAGGCTTTGAGATGAGGCAGTCAGCTGCTGGCTTTGACTGTCTGTGCTGGTCTTGGCATCTTCTTCAGGAAGGAAAAGCAAGATGTGAGTGGCAGAGGTATCATGGTATGAAGCTGTTGCAATACAAAGTGACAGGGCCATGTTCAGAACCCTATCGACCACCATATTCAGCTCCTGTTCAAATCATGTCCTCAGCTCCTAGGAAAATCCTGAAGCCTAAGGAACAGAACACCAAGGCTGAAAGAGGAAAGTCCTTCCCAGGAGCTCATTTGGGCTGGATCTGTCTGTTTGTCACTCTGGCTGCCTGGGAAGATAAGCCAGGCTATGCTTAGAAGTACAGAGGATGTAAAGAAAAATATTTAAAAAGCATTTTATGGATATGCATGTCCCAGACTAATGTCCTAAAAGTGAAAAACATGAGGTCATGGAAGTAATCTAAGGAATAGATTCAATTTTTTATTGTGATTAAGCCACCAACTGGTTTTTATTTGTTGTCAGGAAAAACCAAAACAAACCTACTTTTACCAAAACAAACATCACAGATTCTAAAGTCCTTTCATACAACAAGCATAGAATAGTTTCAGCTGGAAAAGACATTCAAGATCATTGAGTCCAATCTTTTCCTAGCCCTATCAGCACCCTGTCCCCCAAGGCAACATCTAACCTTCTCCTAAACACCTCCAGGGATGGGGACTCAGCCCCCTCCCTGGGGAGCTGTTCCAGTGCCTGACAGCCCTTTCAGTAAAGAAATTCCTCCTGACACCCAACCTGAACTTCCTCGGCACAGCTTAAGGCCATTTCCCCTCATCCTGTCACTGGCCACTAGAGAGAACATACTAACCCCTGCAGCTGGAAATCAGTATTAATTTAACTCAATGGGTATCAATCAAACAAAGACTCCCAGCCACCAGATCTGGCCTTCAGAAAACACAGTTGGTGTGCAAATACAAACTTCTTACTGGTCACAATGGTACCTTCATTAGAAACATAAAGGTGTAAAAGATTTGTTAGACCAAGGTCTCTTCAGCTTGGAAAAAAGGAGACTGAGAGGTGACTGCATTAATGTTGATCAATATGGAAAGAGTGGGTGTCAGGAGGATGGAGCCTGGCTCTGCTCAGTGGCACCTAGTGATAGGACAAGGGGCAATGGGTGTGAGCTGGAACAGAGGAGGTTCCACATCAATGTGAGAAGGAACTTCTTC
>JAOXOE010000506.1:1700860-1718066 GCA_028565055.1 Phoeniculus purpureus
CCTCCTCTGCACACGCTCCAGCATGTCCACATCCTTCTTGTAAGAAGGGCTCCAGAACTGGATGCAGTACTCCAGGTAGGGTCTCACCAGAGCTGAGTAGAGGGGGAGAATCAGCTCCTATCTGTTCACTCCTGCAACGTGCTGGGGAGGTCAGATGGCAATGGGCTGGGATCCAGAAGCCATTTAAATGGGTGAACATAGCTGTATCTCTGAGAATATCTGCTGTCTCTGAAGAGGACTTGTCCAATGAGAGCCATATCTGCTGTAATATGACTATTTGGAGATCCTACACCAGGTCAGAACATAGGTCCATTGCTTGTATGAGCTGTTAGTGGTTTGTTGGATGGATGAGGATGAGCAGGCTGGACTGTTTGGAGCCAGGAGTGTGGGGCTGCATTCAAGGTCAAGAGCTGGAGAAACTGGTGGTGAAACGAAGCAAATTCAGAGCAGGTTCATCAGCTGAGGGAGAAGGGATGCACAGACAGTTGCAAAGGTCTGCTTTGCACAGCTTCTGGATAACTGACTTAATTTTATTCCAGAGGGATTTACTTACCTCCTTATATTTCAATGGTGTTGAACTTTGTTCCTCAGTTCAGAAACTTGTTTGTTTCCTTCCAGCTCACAAGGGCTCTTCGTGCAAAGAGATGGAAAAGGAAACTCTAAGTTGGAGCTGGGATGCCAGAAATGGCTGTTGGGGCTTCCTTGGGCTTTGTCTCTGGTCCACAGACCACCAGTTTTCCTGTTTCAGACATTATTGTAACAGTCATATAAGTCTGGAGCTTAGGGACATGATTTTGTGGTGAACTTGGGACAATTGAGTTAATAGCTGGATTTGATGATCTTACAGGTCATTTCTGACCTAAATGATTCTGTGATCTTGTAGTCCCAGCCAGGAGTCCAAATATTGCAGCAATAAACCCACTCAACTTTGATTTTAAGTAAATCACCTTTGGGGACTCTCTCCTCTGATTGCTGATAAGGATGGTACTTTCTTCACCAGCATATTTCATGTGAGCCAATGTCCATAACATCTGGAGAAGAGAATGCTCCAGGTAGATCTTAGCACATCCTTTTCGTTGTTAAAGGGGGCTGATAAGAAAGATGAGAGCAGACTTTTTATCAGGGGCTGTGACAGGACAAGGGATGATGGTTTTACACTAAAAGAGGGAGAGACAGACTAGATAGAAGGAAGAAATTGTTTCCACTGAGGTTGGTTAAATCCTTGCCCAGGTTGCCCAGATTGATGGTAGAAGCCCCATCTCTGGAGACATTTCAGATCAAGCTAGACGAGGCTCTGAGTAACCTGCTCTAATTGCAGATGTTGCTCACTGCAGGGGAGTTGGACTAGATGAACTTTGAAGGTCCCTTCCAGCTCAAATAATGTATGATTCCATTATACATCCATGGTGCACGCGCTGCCAGTCAGGAGAAGTAAAAGATCTCATCACCATCTGCATCTCCCCAACAGCAGAGCAAACGACCCTCACTGCTGAGCAGACACTGGGCAGAGGACAGAAACAAGTTTCTCCCAGGGTGTTCTCTCACTCAGATTTGTTTACACCCAACAGGGTGTTTCTAGCCTGTATTTTTCTGTTTCATCCAGCTGTGCCATTCCTTCCTCAGGCTGGTTTATTTCTTTTCCATACACTCGGCATCCTTCAGAGGGCTGCTGGAAAGGCTTTGCGAGCAAGCATGGAGGTATCATAGGTAATAAAATACATTTTACCCAATGCTATGCAAACAAGTGAGGTCACTGTGTTTAGTAAATCTGTTTTTCCCCTGAACTGAGGATAAAACCTTGTTCTCTCCAAACGCTGGAAAGTCTAACACCTTCCTTTTTTTTCCCCCACTCTTTTTTTTTTCTTCTTTTACTCATTTTTAGTTTCCCTCATGAGTATCCCACCTATTTACCCAGTGCTTATTGCTGTTGTTAGGTGACTGGCAATGATTGACACGTTGGGGAACAGTCTCCCAGCCCACAATACTGCCTTTTTCTCAGCAAAGCAGCTCAGGATCACTAATACCAGCTTTATTTTCGTTGGCGCTTTGCAGAGCTGGAGCCACCCAGTGTTTCCTTGCAGAGTGCTCCTTAATCAATACTGAATGGCTGACGGTGCAAGCGGCTTCCCTCTGCAAACAAATTATTAATCAACATTGAGGGACTTTGGTGGTGAAGGGTGTGCACTGAGCCTTGAAGATGGGACTCAATGGGAGGCTGCATGAATTGGGTTTGGGCAGAGGGATGGTGTGTTTATATCAGCTATACGCTCACGGGATGAATCCTGTCCTGTATCAGCGCAAGGGCATGATACCTCTTGTGCCAGTGCTGAATGGGAATGATTCCTTCAGCATTTGTTTGGGGGGTTGGTCTGTATTTTGTTCGGCTTATTTTTTTTCCTCTTCCCTGTTTTTTCTCCCTTTCTTCAATATTTGATAATTCGCATCAAGCCCAGATTTATCTAGTGATAGGACAAGGGGGCAATGGGTGTGAGCTGGAACATAGGGGGTTCCACATAAATATCAGACGGGACTTCTTCACAGTGAGGGTGACAGAGCACTGGAATGGGCTGCCCAGGGGTGTTGTGGAGTCTCCCTCACTGAAGATGTTTAAAACCTGCCTGGATGTGTTCCTGTGTGACTTGGTCTAGGTGATCCTGCTGTGGCAGGCGATTGGACTAGATGATCTTTCGAGGTCCCTTCCAATCTGTAATGATCCTATGACTTACTTGTAAGTTCTGGGGTAGCTCAAATTATTGAATTTACACTTTCTTTAGTTCAAGGAACATTTAGGTCCTTCACTGGATGCACACATTGACAAAACAAAAGGTGCAAGTATTGAAACTCTGAGAAAACAAGAAGAATTGTGCTCACCTGTGTGAATTTAGCTGCAGGTCCTGCACTCCCACATCGATTATAACAGTTAAACTTCTCCAGTTTGAAAGGAACCCTTCTGTTGCACCATAATAATTCTCTCTGAATCTGTGTATCTTGTAGGAGCGAAATAGCTGGGCAGTTTAAATTCTTGGAGAACAGAAACAAGACCCACTCTTTCTGACCTTGATATTGCAAAGACCTGTCTGAGGGCCAGTGGGAAGCTCTCAAAGGGAATCTTTTCCTATTGGAAGAAGCCAATTTGATGAAACTGAAAGGGGTTTGCAAACGTTAACTCTGATGAACGTTCGTTAGACAAATAGTTTTGGTTTTCGGTTTCAGAATGTGTTTTCATTTCTGTTTCTTTTTTTGGTGGTCTAGCAGAATGGTAGAAGAAATAAACCTCAAACTCCACAGTTGTCTTTATTGACACCATTGTTTTTATCAAGGGCAATCTCCTTTTCTCTCAGAATTGTGTTTAGTAGGAAATTTTGAAGACATTTTGCTTGCGTTTGGATCCAGACTGGAAAGAGATTTGAAAACACGGGATTTACCACAGAATGGAAAATTCTGTTCCTCTCCAGCTGTGGTGCTTGCAGGTAACAGGCGCTTTATGGTGCATTTTAAAAAAGGATACGGGAACAGATTGTGGAGTAGACTTTCCAGGAATGTGGTAGAACCCCCTGTTGCTTGAGGAATGCTAAAGCTGATTTGACATAGCCCTGGAGAATATGTTCTTGAGGGCAATTTGGTATTGGCAGGCAAGTGTATGGGTTGACTTAAGACATTCTTTATGCTTCCATGAAGGGAAGACAAAATGTTTATTTTGGTTTCAGGGTTTAATAGGTTTGGAGATATTTCAAGCTACTGGAGGCTTGAAAATTAAAGTATTTAGCCCAGAGACTTCTCCATGTTATTTAATTTTTTTTTTCAGTAGGACCAAGAGCAAACTGGGCAGTAACAAAACTACAGGGAGCTACGCAAAACCTCTCTCATGTTACAGCTGTAGTACACAAAGCCCTTTTCCACCTGGGAAACGAGATTTAGGAGGGGAACGTTTTGTCCCCTCCACAACCACACTATTGAATCTTCCTCGATCTTCAATCAACTGGACAAGGGAAAAGTTCTATCAGTGAGAGAGAAAAATCCTCGGTTAGTTCATGGGTTGTTTTCTGCAGTGTCTCATGGCTTCCTCTTCATTTCTGGTGTCTGTTGACATTTCCCCAAGGCTTTGCAAGGAGCAGTCTTCAAAATGTGAAGACTTCCTTGGCTTTCAGTTATCCAATTGCAAGTCAGGAAGTCAAAGTCCTTGGAAATGTCAACTCTAAGGGGAAGCAGGTGATGCGAAGTTGCCGTGAGTAAGACTGGAGGGTGGCTGCAGAAGTATGGTGTTCCAACAGCTTTGTATGTATAAATCCTGATCATCTGGAGCATGGAATGACCCTCGATGATATTTTTTCCCCTTCTTTTTTGTTTTTGCCTTTCCTTCTTTTCCTGCCTCTTTTAATTGTGTGTGTCCTTTTCCCTGCCCAGTGAGTTGTGTGTTTTGGATGAGGAGGCACCTCCTACTCTCTCATGTGACAGGATTCAAGGACGGGTCCATCAAGAGCATAAGGAGAACAGATAAAACCTCGGGAAATCTCTGAATCCAAGTGTGAGTCATCAGAAGGGTTGATTTGAAAGGGCAGCTGTACTAACATTGACTAAGATGCCTATTAAAAATATTGGCAGTCAAGGAAGGATCACTCAGTATTTGATCATCCACTTTGGAAATTAGCAAAACAATCCTCAGAGATTCAGAATAATATTTTCATGTCGAGATAAGGACCTTTCATTTGTGGGTGTTTTTTTGCATTTAATGATTTCCTCCCAATTTTACTCAGGAAATTGTAGAAACACAAAATAGTCCTTTGGTGGGACTGACAGTTGATAAAACCCCAGAAGCCTAGGGTATGTTTTGTAAGACTGATCATGATTTTCCCCCCACGATCCATTGTCCTTTCTGTTAGCCTGCAACAAAACGTCTGAGAGATCTAAGAGCAGTTAACTCCATGTTCTCTGGTGCTCAGTATTTGGGTTCTTTATTGCTTGGGTAACGTGCAGGGCTTTTGGGGCAGTTGTAGACTTTCTGGAAAAACCCTCAGTGAAGAAGACCTCTTTCCCATAGTACAGAATGGATGTTAGAAGATATGACCCACTTCTGAAAAATTCCACATTCAGGTGTGCTTTGGAAGTACCTCACAAGGTTTGTGCCCACACGTGGTGGTCCTATGCCTGCATGGGTTTTACCCACCAGCAAGGGCTTACTAAGTGCAGTAAGGTGTCCACTCACTCAGAGCATAACTGCAGCTCCAGTGAGGGGCAATGTTGAACGTCAAACCTTTGACAATAAGAGGAGCTGGCTGTTTTCTTGTGTTCATTCTAAGGTGGGACAAGCTTGGTCTCTCTCATGCCTGAAGACAGATACAATTTAAGGTTAGAATGGTTATAGTGATGAAGAACTTGCAGACAGATATATGGGCCCAGGGTGAGCTTCAGGCCAGAGATTTTCCTTGAGTTTCCTTCCAGGGAATCCCAATCTTGAGCTTCTGACATTTGATCCTTTTGACTTTTCTGCCTCAACACATTACCCTTGCCAGAGTGGGATGCAGCAGCACAGGGGCTCGGCCAATTGTCTGCTCACACCAGAGGTGTGGGGGTGTCAGAATTCAGTGTGGAGACTACTTGGGACTTAAATATGCAGCATTTCTGCATTGATCCCTTTTTCCTCACCCATTTGCTCTATTCAGAGCTTGTTGGATATAGGGGTTGCTTTTACCGTTTTTTTTTTAATGCAATACTGGGTTTTTTTCATGAGAACAAAGTAATTTTTAATGGGGAAATCCTCTTCAACAGAAGTCTTAACGGAAGAGATTGCTCGAGGACTGTGCCTTGGGGGAAATCTTTGCTTTCGTAAAGACTAGGCTCAGACGTTTCTGCAGTTAATAGAATTAAAAAGAGAGTTTGTGATGCTACAGCCCATTCTTTTCATTAAAACAAGTGAGTAAACAAGTTTAAGAAAGAGGGTGCTTAGCCCAGTCATTTTATCACAGCTACTTGTGCTTATACTTTGTCAGTGATTCTATAGTAGCCTGGTCTGTGATGTAGAAATGACCCGTGTGGACTGAACTCTGCTCAGCACGCTCTGTGTAATAGGACTCTGTGTAATAGGAGCACAACCTTTCTTCATGTTCTGACCATCAAGACCTGATGGCTCATGCCGTCAAGACCTGGTCTGAATTCTCATGTAAACCTGTGTGCAGATGAATCAGGGTATAAATAAACTGAATAGGAGCAGGTAAACACTTATTTCTCAGGTACCATGGAAATGCTCCTCTTTTAGTGAACTGTCATGGGTTGGTTTTTTTCCATCAAGACAAAGCTGAGCTCCCTGAGCACTTGTCACAAAATGAAAGACATGTAGGCTCATGGCAGAACAGCCAAAGATCTGGTACATTTAAGAGAGATCAAAAATACATAAAAACTTTAATTTATGCCTCCCATGTCCAAGGTGTGGTACAGTCCCCCACACAGTGAGAGGAGGGAGGGTGATGGTGCTCATGCCATAGCAGCTAAGTCATCCCAAGTTGTCTTTCAGAAGGTCCTCAGTGTTTGTAAGTAGATGCTTTAACATAATGGTCCTGGCATTGGTCCCTGTTTCAGAGGAGAGGAGTAAGGGACATGAGAGACCTGCATCCAGTCATAGAATCACAGAACATCAGGGATTGGAAAGGACCTTGAAAGATCATTCAGTCCAATCCCCCTGCTGCAGCAGGATCACCTAGATCAAGTCACAAAGGAACATGTCCAGGTGGGTTTTGAATGTCTCCAGAGGAGACTCCACAAACCCCCTAGGCAGCCCCTTCCAGTGCTCTGTCGCCCTCCCCGGGAAGTTCTTTCTCATACTGATGTGGAACCTCCTGTGTTCCAGCTGACACCCGTTGCCCCTTGTCCTATCATTGGATGACACTGAGAAGAGCCTGGCTCCACCCTCCTGATGCCTACCCTTTCCATATTTATATACATTAATGAGGTCACCCCTTTGTCTCCCTTTTTTCCAAGCTAGAGGGACCCAGCTCCCTCAGCCTTTCCTCATCAGAGAGATCTTCCACTCCCTTCATCAACTTTGTGGCTCTGCGCTGGACTCTCTTCAGCAGCTCTGTGTCCTTCTTGAACTGAGTGGTCCAGAACTGCACACAATACTCCAGATGCAGTCTCACCAGGGCAGAGTAGAGGGGGAGGAAAACTTCTCTGTCGATCTGCTAATGACCCCCCTTCTGATCCACCCCAGGATGCTGTTGGCCTTCTTAGCCACAAGGGCCCATTGCCGGCTCATGGTCATCCTGCTGTCCATCAGGACCCCCAGGTCCCTTTCTCTTACACTGCTTTCTGACCAGTCGGTCTCCAGCCTATACTGGTACCTGGGGTTGTTCCTGCCCAGATGCCAGGGCATCTGGCACCACCCTTGCTATAGTTCATGCAGTTTCTCCCTTCCCAGGTCTCCAGCCTGTCCAGGTCTTGCTGAATGGCAGCACAGCCTGCTGGGGTGTTGGCCACTCCTCCCAGCTTTGTGTCATCAGCAAACTTGCAGACAGTGCTCTCTAATCCCTCACCCAAGTCATTAATGAATAGATTGGATAGTACATTCCTTGCCTGTATCTGTGCTAAAACTTCAGGGAAGTCACTCTTTCTCCAGAGATGTTTCACATTGGTCTGGCTCTAACCAGACTTTCAAAATCTCTCTCTATCAATTGCAAAATACAGAGGCATCTTATCTTTCTGCTTTTCTAGCCTCTGAAGGAAATGGGAAGACCAGAATGGCTTGTTGAAAGAAACCATCAAAAGGGAACCAGAACTTCATTCTTCCCCGCAGTACATGGTTTCACCAAAATCACCCTCCCCCTTGCCACAATGGTGCCAGATTATTTTCAGATCTGTGCTACTCTCCGACGAAAATCCACTCTCCCATAGTGCTCATGTTAACAATCTCCCATCAAAGGTTATTAGATACCATCCATAAAGCCTGTTGCACATTGACCTGTTCTGAGGGAATCGAGTGAAAGCCTATCCCCTGCCCAGCCAGAGCCCACCCAGTGAGAAGCAGGCTGGTGGGTTGACTAAACTCAGATTATTCAGTCCAGGAGACTGCACTTTTAATGGATTAACCATCTCCGTGTTTTGTGGTTGCTTTCTGAAGAAAGAGAACCATTACAAGATGAAAACGTTGAGCTGGTGTGTATTTTCGTCTTTTGATTCATAGCAATTTGTCTTCTCTCTCTCCTCCCTGCCTTCATCCTCTTCTGCTCCTCTGCGTACAGAGAAGGCAGTTTTGGCTCTGTGATACTTCTTTGGCCAAACATGACTCAGCACCGCTGGTGCTCTAAATCAAGGGAATCAAAGCAATCATTTTCTTTTAACCCGTCCACTGGTCCCACCTCCGCGTTCTACGTATGTTTTATTTTCCGAAGGCTTGGCTCTGACATCACTGAGATACTCCAGGAAAATATCAGGGCTCATGTCAGGAATAGACCAGGACTGTTAGCTCCTCCTTTCATCCGAAGCCAAACACCTGCAGCTCTCCATGGGCTCCAGAGAAGACCTCGCCACCTAAGAATATCCAAACAGGACTCCTTCTCCAGCGTTGTGCTCTTGCGAGAAGTAGATTTAGTAGGAGGGAAAGCTCAAGCCACTGATTCCAGGAGAACTGCAAAGAGGAAAAGAGGAAACACAACAAAAATCAGAGGAAGGCCAGATCCTCAGCTGATGAGAGTTGAGAGAGCTCTGCCAACACCAAAATCTATCCTGGTTTACTCCAGCTGAAGATTTGACCCAGTTGTGAAGCGAGGATGAGGCGTCAGCATTGCTTTTTCTCAAGAAGGCCTAGAAATGGGCTCCTGGGTTCCTTTTCTCTGTGTCCACTGAGCTCTGCTGATCTGCACCAAGATCTGCTCAGCAGAAAGCAATGTGCTCACTCTTCTCTCTGCCAGCCCACCCAGGCTGCTCTGTGTTGCTTCCACGGGTGGGGAGGGTGATGGAGCAATGGATCTGCATCTCAAGAGACTGACAAACTGATAAGGAGTATGGGAACTCCACCAGGCCAAGCGGGTAATATCAGATATCTGAGACTTTGGGGAGGCCCAAGCAAATGTGCTCTAAATGTGCTGTTTGCTGTCTGAGTGGCCTTATGCTGGTGCTTCTAATGGCTCTGCATCAGCTAAACCTGCTGGGAAGCAGCCACTTTCAGCTCAAGCACAATATTTAACACCACACTCATACACCTGATCACTTAAAGGACCAAGCTGATGTTTCACTGTGATGCCAGATCATATGATCATGGAATCATCATAGAATCCCAGCTCCTTCAGCCCATCCTCCTAGCAAATTAGCCAAGGAGGTTGGCTGGAACTAAGTAATGGTGCAAGGTTCTGCAACGTCAAGATATTCTCTGGGTTTGGAACTCCTTATGTAGACCATAAAAAGCATGCTGCCCTCCATATGACCGATATAGGTCATTATCCCACAACGTGATGTTATCACTGTTTAGAACAAAGGCTTTAGCGCCTGTATCTTGATACGTATAGAGAAACACATCTGAAAACACGCACAGCTTTAAAATGGGTTGTGCCTGCCCTTCCTGCCTACGTGTAACTTGAGAAAACGAGGTCTGGGAATCAGAACGAACAGTTAAATTTTACACCCAGTCTCTGCATGCTGATATCAGGGAGACTGCATCAATTCCTCGTTTGAAATGCTGGCTTTGGGAAATGGCTAAAAGTTCCTGGAAGTAACCGGCTTGAAGTTTCGAGGAATCTCACCGAGAGGTTATGACTAACAGAAGAAAACAAAGGCCAAAACTGGCTTCCCAGCTAACCATTTATTTTCCCTGAGAAGTCCCTTATTAATTTTTATGGTGCATAAATACCAGAAAACCAGACACCATTAATTAGTGACTGGTTTTGGTCATCAGACTCAACTCAGTGCAGTCCAAGCCAAGCTGGGATTTTTAATGTATTTTCTTCAAGGTTCAGAGAAAAGTACTTATGTGGAGAGATTGTTTCTTTAATTTTCTGAGCAAGTCTGATCCTAGTTTAAATTAGTGCTTTTTTTCCAACGTTATTCTAGTCATTTGGACCCTCTTTCATGAGTCATTATTCCTTACTTCTAGCTCATGTAGACTTTGGTAGCTGACATGTGCCACAGCACTTTGTGGGTAGACCTAGGATCTTGAAGAATGAGATCCGTCTGGTTTAGGTCTTGACCTGTTAGCTCAACAGATGCTCTTGCACTGTTTTCAGTGAGTTCTTTAGGGTGGCAAAGAAGAGCCCTTGGTGAAGTGCTTTGCTGAGACAGGCACATCACTGGATGTACAGTCACTCTCAGCCAGCTCCTCTACTCCAAAAGTAGGAGCAGAATGGCAGGAGACAATCTGTCCAGTATCTGCTCAGAAAGCTCCAGCAGCAGGAAGCATTATGTCTGCCAGACTGACACTGACCTTGTGTTCCTCCTTTGTTATAGTGGTCCTTGGGCTTGACTTTGATCCCTCCTAGGGGAAGTTGGCAAGAGGATGGACTTGGATGGGCCCCTCTGGTGTGAGCCAGGGAGACAGTTTCTCTAGACCCTTCTGACCTGGTGTTTGGAGAGGACATCTCCAACAGATATGGTGACTGTTAAGGATGAATCTGCAGTTTATCTCTTTGCTGTCAGTTACTGACAGGAGTCTTCCTCACGTGGAGTTTGTTTTAAGATTTGTATGGTAGGACCATCCTTTAAAAAAAAAAAGCAGATGGATCTATGAAGTTCTTGAAGCTGAGAGGATTTGGGCAGAATGAGTTATTGGCCATTGGGACTGGTAAAGGATGATGTTTCTCTGAGTACTTCAGCTGCCAGTAAATCACACAGAAGTCTAATTTTTAATCCCTCTGCATGTTGAAGACATGCCTTAGGTACTGGGTTAACCCTTGTGTTGTCAGACTGTATTTCAGTATCCTCTGTGGAGCTGGACAGCAGCTAATTAAAGACCAGCGCAGCAGTAGAAAGCTGTGACTTCCAGAGCTCCACAATAGGTGTAGGAAAGGCATTCAGTGAGAGCTCGGCCCTTAATTTCATAGAATCATTAAGGTCGGAGGAGACCTCCAAGATAATCTAGTCCAACCATCAATGCAATGCCACCATGGCATTTGCTTAAATCCCCAAAGCACCAAACCTACAGCCATACCACCCTGAAAAAACACCCCGTCTCATCTTGTGAAGCTAAGCAGAGTCAGGCCCAGTTAGTACTGGGATGGGAGACTGCTTCAGAACACCGGGTACTGTAGGCTTATCCTGCTCTGGCAGAGAGGTTGGACTTAGATGATCTTTTGAAGTCCCTTCCAACTCCTAACATTCTGTGATTCTGTGCAGTTTCTAAGCCCAGTTAGTTTGAGAGCCTTGGAGATTTGACCTCCTGGCAGGATCACACAATTGTGGTGTGGCTGTACAACATACCCTCAACCCAAGACAACAATGTGCTCCAGTGGAGACCAAGTCTTGGGTTTGTGTCTAGGTCTCATCACAGTTCCAACATTTCTGTTCAAATTCCTGCAAAGTCAGGAAAGACAATTTCCCTCACAGTGTGTTTTTCTGTGTCCTCTGCTGTCCATCTTGATGAGAGGTTTTATTGGTTGCACCTAATGCTGATTGTAGGTGTAAAATTCACCTGGATGACATTTGTGAGAGGGTATTGATGGCATGTGACTAGCTCCAGCTGAGAGAAGAGCTTGTTGTGCTAGTCATGGTGCATGTGGCAACTGAGGACTGACAACAGCCAAAGTACAAATACACCTCACAGGCAATGCATTCCTCCTTTGTTTTGATGACATGAATGACCTCCTTGGCAGAGCCTCTCTACCTCTATTAGTAGTGGTTAACTTGATGAGGTGGGTAAGGCTTGGGTTGAAAGTTGCAAAGACTTCTTCACCCACAAAAGAAGGAGGTGGGAAGGAGGTAGAGTGGCACATCTTCTGCTTCACTGTGCTGTGGTTTTTTTCATCTCCAGTTCTCAGGATCCCACCTCATTCTCACTCCCAGATGCTGAGCAGTAAAGCCGTCAACCCATGCTGATAATTCCATGCTGATAATTCCATCCAGGTAAGTGTGTTGGTTTTTTCACTACTCCTTGCTTAATGAAGTAGTTACCAAACAGAGAAGCAAATTCCAGAAGCTGGTGTAAATCAGAGGACAGAAACACAGTGGACTGGAAGCGTTTTACCCCCCAGGCACTGCCAACTCTTTTGAATGAGAAGACAAAGTGAAAATTGGAGATCTGTGTGTTTAGACCACAGAGCTGGGAAAATGGAGTTGACTGAATGTATGTTGGTGAGAAATGGTGTGAAAATTACATGTCTTCAGACTCGAGCACAGCTGTAGAGCACCCAAGGGTATGTGCTGCTCTGGGTTTCTGCTATTCTTGGCTCTCTTAGTACCTCTTAAGTGGCAGATGACATCTTGAGAGTCTCCATACGTGACATGATCTGTGTGCTCTGTAAAAACTCCATGCAGGATTAACATGCTCTGTGCTCAGGAGAAAAATCTTGAGGTCTTGAAGAGGCAGAATCTTGGTGTCGTTGGGGGGAGTTTACTCACAGAAGTTGCCCGAGTGGAGCCTTGGGAATGGCTTGTGCGTGTACAGCTTGACCTTGTGTACGTAGCACGTGTGATGTTACACACAGCAGATGAGCAGATCGCACAAGGAATGCTTCACGCGCTTCTAGTGTGTTGGTTATTACAGGGGGGAAAAGAGGGGCGAATGGTCTCCTTGGGAGCAGCCTGCTCTGCTTTCCTGCTGTACACCAGTGATGAATAGTACACGTGTGGGTACAAGAGGCTGCTTGATAGCCCAGTGACTTTACCTCACTTTCTTGGTCTGCTTTTTTTAACATATGCCTGAGATCTCTTGACGCTACAGTTTGACTGAAGGCAGGCTGGCTTGTGGCTTAGGAGCTAGGTGCAAGTCCCAGATGGGTTTCTGGACAAGCCACTTTGACTTGCCCATGCCTTCTCAGAAGTGAAATAGTTTGGTTTTAAACAAAGCATTTCCTCCACCCAAATGCATGTTTTTTCTTTCTAGATTTTTATATTTTAGATGGAAAATTTTTAGATTTGGGGTTTTGTTGGGTTTTTCAAATTGTTTTTGAGTTCCAGTTGGAAAATATCTTTTGTGGAGAGTGCGACTTTTCCCATAAAGCATCCTGAACTCTACCAAAGGAAAGGGAATGTAAGACCTATTATTCTTGTGGTGCGTTTGGGGTCAGGATTCATCCATTGGTCACGTAGTCTTACCCAGTGTGCTCTCCTGGAACTGGGAGTGCTGATTGGAGAGAAATCCTCAAGAACATGGTTTGGGGTTTTCTTGGTCTATTTGTTTTTTGAACATTTCTAACTACTTCTTAAGTGCAGGCTTCTGCTGTCTTTTTTTTCCCCAACTGTTTCCAAAGGGAGGAATCCCAAATCCATTCCTCAGGACTTTATTTTTTCTATGTGGAAGTACCACACACAGCTCTTATTACCCTCCTTTACCTCTCCCCCTCCCCACTCTTCATCCTCTCCCCCAGATCCCTCCCAAACACTTGGGTTTGGCTCATTCCTGAAGCCAGTTTGGTTTTCCTTCAAGAACCTTTTCCGCAGCTCTTGTTGCAAACCACACATTAGCAAAGCAATGAGCTTCTCCAACCCTCTTTGTTCTTTGCTGGCTGTTGGGAATCCAGGAAATGTAAAAAAAACACAACATCTGTCCTCAGGAATAACAAACATGCTCCCTCTGTCTGCAGAACTAGGTGAAAAAGTGAGGTGATCAGATCCTGAACGAGAACTTCATCAAATCAGCATCCCTGAGATTTGTAGTGTGATGGTTCCTTGCAAGGAGCTGTGCATCTGAGTGTCACGATACTAGACTCTTTTACCTACTCTTTGGTGGATTCATTGGCTGGTTTGGAGCAGAATCCATGACCTGGATGGGAATATTTAGGTTAAAAGGGAACCTGGAGCCTAATTGTCCTTTGGTTTTGGCTATTGTGTACGTGAATCTCTGGCTTGTGCCTTGCAGAAAGGAAACGAACTCAAAGCTTGCCAGGGATGATTTACTTTGGTTTATTTTGTCTAAGTTGCATGAAGGTAAAGAGAAAAATGGCTTAAGTGGGGTGTCTGAGCAGAGAAGTAAAGTGGCGATCGAGGAAGGTGAATAGAGCGGAATTTTACAGCAGCTGACAGTGATGGCTCTGCATGAGCCTATACCCAGCTCTCAGTTCTTAACCAAATACTTCTGTTTCCCTCGCTTGCCCTCAGACTAGATGGGGAGTCAGGACTCTAAGCAAAACACGAGGAGCTTTTCTGAGACTGTAGTAATGAAATCTAATTATTGGTTAGATGTCTGGGTTTATGGAGGGATACGTATCAGTCATCTTCCAGTCTGCCTCTCTGCAGGCACAAATAAACGTGTGGGATCTGACCTTGGCTTTGAAGAGAATTCTGGAACTTAACAATCACTGTTAACTTTACCACAAAACTAATCCCCTTCCTTACCTCCTCTCCTCCAGATTGCTTGAGTAGCATGAATCATCCCACCCTGTACAAGTCAAAGAAGGCAGTGTTCATCCTAAAGCACTGCTGTCTTTTATTTTTCCTCTGGACCAATAAAATGTCATCATAGTCGATTTATTTCCACGTGAAATTTCCATAGCTGTTCATGTAAAATAACACTCCAAAGTAAATCTTTGTCACTTGTTATTGCTGCGTCACTGCTGCTGGTTAACAAGCATGGGTAGGACCAACCAAACCACTGTCAGCACTGTTGTGATCCCCCAGTGACTGCTGAAGACATCACTGCCTCAAGCTCAGGTTCTTTATTTGGTGCACACCAAAACTGTGAGATGTTCTCCAGGTCGTAGCTATCAGTGTCGACTTCCAAATGCAGATATCTACAAGTGCTGACCCTCCTTTCTCGAGTCTTTTGCTTTTAGTGGCTGATGTTTTATTATTTGTCTCTTCTCACAAGTAACAAGTGACAGGACAAGAGGAGATGTCCTCAGCTGCACCAGGGGAAGTTTAGGTTGGGTGTGAAGAAAAACTTCTTCATGGAAAGGCTCATCAGGCCTTGGAACAGGCTTCCCAGGGAGGGGCTTGAATCATCATCTGTGGATGTGTTGAAAAGTTGTGGAGATATGGAGCTTAGGGACAGGGTTTAGCGGTGGCCTTGGGACAGTTGGGTTGAGGGTTGGCCTTGATGAGCTTGAAAATTTGTTCCAGCCTACATGATTCTACGATACAATGGTTCACTTGAGGTTGCCTGTTTCTCCTTCTTCTGCCAAAATCCTCCTTCACTGTGGACATGCATAGCAGTACCTTGAGGTACACTTTACACTGCCTGATGACATCATGGATCGGGCTCTTATGGTCTCATGAAGTCCAGCTCTAACAAAAACTTGGGGTGCAAAGAGTAAAATATTTCACTGGGGGGTTGTGAGAATGGAGCTGGGTTGTCCTAGACATTGGCAATCCATGAGATGCACTGGTGGGCTGAGCCAGCTGGCAAGGTAACATGGACCCATCTCACAGCATTACCAGTCATTCTAAGTTCTGTTGCTCCCACTGTGCTATGGGACTTTCTCACCCCACCGCACAAGTGTGTTGCTGCCCACTTAATTTTGCTTCTCTCTGACTCTGACAGGGACTACTACCATCCCAACCTCACTACCTGGATAATAAATGCTTGAGAACTGCCATGAGCAGATACTTTTTGGGGAAGGCAGGGGGAGTTGTGTGAAGCAAAGGAGAGGAGTCAGAATTATGTTTTCAATAAATCACCCCAGAGCCCTCCCATCCCTTTGGAGATGTCTGTTACATCCCCATGAAATAGCCACCCAAACCTAGCTTGGTTCCTTCAGCTGTCTTGCACCTCCTCCCCACCCTGCCATGGCCTCTGTTCCCTTCGGAGTGCATGTGTTTTTGCACAATGAGAGATACTTTCCCTTCTACCCATCCTTTCCTCATTTTTCAGCCTGCCCTGGAATGTGGGATTAGACGTTGTAATGTGGCATTAGGAGCTGTAAAGGTTAATATCCTGCCTTCCAAAGTCACTCTTGGGCTCATGGGCTTTGCTAATGAAACAACCCCCATACCCTCCCCTGCCCGTGCTCCTCCTCTCGAAAAAACGGATTTAGGAAACAGATCAGGGTCTTGTCTTGTCAAGGGTGAGCAAAGGCGGGGGGAAATAATAATGATAAATAAATGAAATAAAGACCGATCCCTGTCCTGCCATACACAGGAGTCAGGAGCCCTTTCTCGTGTGAGACACCCAGCAATTACAGCTAATCCATTGGGCAAATGCAAGACGGTCCATAGATCAGTTCTTCCCAGACCATTTTTTTGTGTGTGGGGAATGTTTGCTGACTGAATTAAGGAACAAAGAAAATGCCCTCCCTGTTTCCCTCAAGGCAGCAGAATAGCTGGACAAAGCCACTGGCCTCTTGGGCTGTAGCCTTGGGAGATGGAGGCTGCTGAGCCTTTGGACATCTGGAAGGCTGGAGGAATGTTGGTTCACGTGGGGAAAATTCCTGTGTGCACCTTGGTGCTGTGTTGGCCCCCTCCCTGCCGAGGGAAGCTAATCCTTTCATTTTATCTGTCCTTGCCTATGGTTCAAGGCAGGCTTAAGCCTGGTGGGAGGAAGGAGATAGTGTTGTTAAAGAGAGCGAGAAAGCCAGAGATGCTGTCCTGCTGAAGCCACCTTGCTCCCAGGGATTTGATTCTGGAGACCTATGGACTGGCAAGGATAGGTGCTGATATGGGGGGATAAATCTAAGCTGGTGAGGTTTATTTTCCTGTCACCTGGGGGTCCTGAGACAGCCAAGGCTCTCAGAACACCTATGAATGCTCTGTGGTCTCATACTTCCCTCCTGTGAATGGAGCTTACTGCACCCGAGGGTGGAATGGCTCCTTAGCCTTGCTTTGCTCATTCATCCTCACCTTCTTTGACTAGGGTTGTGTGTGCCCTTTAGAAAGCAACCTGCTCCATCTAAACCACATGTTGAATCTGTAGGTAGTTGGTCTGAACCAGAGGGAATACAGATCTCCGTTAATCTTGTTCCTTCAAGTCCATAGCTGTCAAATAGGTGCTTCCAGTGTGTTTTTTGATTCATAGAATGGTTTATGTTAGAAGGCACCTCAGAGATCATCTAGTTCCAACACCTTGCCATGGGCAGCGACACCTCTCACCAGACCAGGTTGCCCAGAGCCCCATCCAACCTGGCCTTGAACACTTCCAGGG